>VZSV01000014.1:6714758-6742820 GCA_013398735.1 Nothocercus julius
TTTTTTTTTTTTTTTTTGAGAATCTGCTCAAGTTTGAGAAACTGCTTTTTGCTTATCCCAAGTGAAAACAAAATGAGTAAAATATATTTGCCTCCATCCTGCAGTTTTTCTTCTGGAGAAGCTACTGCTGATTTCAGCACTTGGCCCTGGCCTTGGCACTGATGTCCCAAAGCACACCTGAAAATGCGCCTGACATCAGGGTAATCCCAGCCTTGCCCCTCATGCTGGCATGAGCCTCTTGGGCACAAGTTTCTCTTGGACGTCCCCACGTCCTGCTGCAGCGAGCACACCAAGAAACCTGCCTGATCCTTGATGCCCCTTCTAGAGAGGAAACTTGTGAGAGCAAGGAGCCACAGTCGAGAGCCTGGCTCTGATGCCTGGACTTCTTCCTCCATCCTGTGATCATACTTGTCTTCTTCTTGTGCTTATGAAGGTGCTTAATGAATGACTGTTCATTGAGTATTTTTATTAATGCCGCAAGTTAAATCTCTATGTTGTAAAGCAGCATATAGCCCCCAGCTCACCAGCAGCTCTTGCTGTTCCTTGTGCTGGCACTTCCTCACATGCTGGGTTGGCATCTGCACCCCTGGAAAACACGAGCTATGGTCCAGACACGCCTAAGCCTGACTGATGGGTCAAGAAGCCCCAGAGGAAACATTGTTTACCCTTCCTTTCCCAAAAGAAGACCCACTGGGGGAATAATTTCCCATTTTGAGCGTGCTGCATTTCAGCGCTGAGTAAAGGCTCCTGTACACCCGAGCGGACGCAGGGCGCCCCGGCGCCACGCTGCGCCGCCAGCAGCAGCGTGCTCCAGGTCTTGCCACGGTGCTGTTATTACACTTTGAAATAGGAAGAAAGCTTAATCCCATTCCATAAAAACTTTAACGCTTAATATTTTAATTTTACTGGTTGCTGTTCACAGATAGTTCTAGAAATATCCTGGGGCAAGTACTGCTTAAGCAGATTCATTAAGTATTCATTTAAATAAAAATAAAGAGTTTCCTTTGAGGGCAATTTCTTTACCTTTTATTTGGTATTCATGAACACTGATATGGGAAAAGTATGTTTTCAAGAATGACTGTGAAAGGAGAATGTTTTATAGAAGAATCTGAAAGTACATCTACTCAGGCAGATGCACACACGCTTGTTTTCTGCTGCATGTCAGCAGGAGCCAAATTAGCCTAATGTCTTTTTATATGAGCAGCTGTCAGCATGCACTTACACGAAATATTCAACTAGGTAACATATATACCAAGGGTACCTTATAGTCAGTAACTACAGTATAAATGCATGACTAAAATCTCTCATTACAGGTGCTGAATAGTAAATCTGCTTTGGCAAGTAAAAAACTAATAGTCTCATTTCTGGCTTGACTTGTAGGTGACGCAAATGATTTCCAAAGTAGTTTTTTTATAAACTATTACTACATCAGTAACAGGATCCTTGATGTTTGCATGTAACTGAGTAGAATAAAATGAGTATCCAGTACCTTAATACGATATGAAAATCAACATCTTTGCCTCTGTAACCTAAAGGATATCATTGTATTCTTTAATTATCAGATATAGCTTGATGGTTTGTATTGTGGGAATGGAAAATGGTTTTCTGAAGGTCTGTATATGACCAAGAGGTGCCATTCTCCCTGCAAGCACCTGCTGTGTTGCCTGCATGACACGGTAGGTGCAGAAGACTCACGTACAAGATGAGAAGAATGTTTTAAGTACATTATACACACACAGCTAAGGGGAAGGCAGAAAGAACAGCAGCTGTCATCTCTAGTTCCTATAACTAGCACTAAAATTTTATCAGATCAGGATTCCTGCATTTTTATAGGAATATACCTTCTTGTGTGCTGTTGCAAAGGGCAGTCTTTCTCTTAGCCACTGTTTGCTCTGTGCTCTTGCACCCTGTAGAAATGCTAGGCCTATTGCAGCCGGGGACATTTTTAACGAGTGCTCTGGTTAAGAGCCACTTTGGGATTCTGCAGACATGAAGCTGCTTTTTTTGGTTGTTTGTGGCGTAAAATTCTAGAATGGGTCAGAGTTATATTATTTTACGGACAGTTAGTAGTAGTTTTCATGTTATTGCCTGATAATTCAGGAGATGGCCAGCTGATTTAATTCCCTTGCCCTTCTTTTTCCCCCCAGAGTAAAATTTTAATTCATCAGACATCCAAACACTAAAAAAGCTTGGGCCAAATTCTGATAAAACTTTAGTATGGAAATGTTGTTACTGTTCTTCACAGGACGTAAAGCCCAAGTGTCTTATTCTTCCATTTAATCTGTATCCTGGAGCTCACCCCAAATTCTTGGATGGCTCATCCAATGAACACGTCTCATATTTCTGAGTGAGAAGTTGACATTTCAGAGTGTTTTGTCAGATATGCAGGGCACCTGACCCATAAAGGAGAATGTGAATTATAAAGTAAATGGTTTAAAACTCTAAGGAGGCAGCACTGCAGAATTTTCTAATTAAACATCAGGGATTTGGCTCAAGCGCTCTGTTTCTGGCTATGCAGTTTTTGGACAAACACTGTTGTTCCTCAGAAAGTTTCTGGAAGAAATATGCCTAAGTGAAAGCAAAAAAATCTCATTTAAAATGTTTCAGGAGCAATTCCAGCAGCAACCTTCCAAGGAAAACACTGACCAGGGCTCCAGGCGACCCTGGCAGGCTTCCCGCGGGCACTTTTTGGCAGCCTGTGAGTGCACTGCACATACCTGTAAGCACCTCTCGTGTGCTCAGGGGAACTTTCCTGCTTTGAAGAAGAACGGCACAGACTGAAGATTTACAAGGATTTAAGGAACAGTACATTATGCATTCAGCAAAGAGAATACTCTTCACCCTCATTTCCAGTCTACAGCCATTAAAGCAGATACCCTGCAGAACATGCAGGGTTTCCAAGAGTGGCTGTGCGCTGTGGAGGCCCTGCGCAAAGTTCACAGAATCCCAGAATGGTTGAGGTTGGAGGGGACCTCTAGAGATCCCCTAGTCCAGCCCCCCTGCTCCAGCAGGGACACCCCGAGCACGGGGCACAGGGCGGCAGCCAGGCGGGTTTGAAGATCTCCAGGGAAGGAGCCTCCACAGCCTCTCTGGGCAGCCTGTGCCAGGGCTCTGTCACCCCTCTGTCACCCCTTCCCCATTAATGATCCAAGAGAGACAATACCTGTGCAGTGTGGAAAGCTCCTCCAAGCTGAAATCCAGAGGACCAGGAAGATATGAACCTTCCTAGTTTTGACTTGTTACCCTTTCTTTTGCCACGCTGGTGACAATTCACATGTGCTCAGCACCTGAATCTCCCTCTGGCTCCTCAGCTCTGAGGCAGAGACACCGTCACCCTGTGTCCCCTTTAAGTGTCACCGTCACCCTGTGTCCCCTTTAAGTGTGTCTGTCTCTCCCAGAGCAGGATAAAGCCCGTGTGCCAGTGGGAATCCAGGAGAAGACTGCCCGCTGCTTGTCTCCTTCGCTGTCACCGGGGCCGGTGTGGCACAGGGCTTCTCTGCAGGTTGCTGATGAACACACAGGCTCCCCTTGGTCCTGCCTGGAGACCAGGCGCGACTTCAAGGGGTAGGCTGAAGCTGGCCGCCACGGCAGGGGTTGGCCTGCAAGCCTGGACGTCAGCGCGAGCTGCGGAGCTAAAGGGAAACCCTGCTTGTTCACGGGAGGTGCTTAAATACGTTCACAGCACCATGTTCCCTCCTTCTGCAAGGAGTGCAAATTCACATTAAGATGATCTAGGGCTCTAGACACACCATTTCTGACCTTCTTCTTAGCAGTGACAGTTTTCCTCCACAGGGGTGAGGAAATTTGTTTTTGCCTGCCTTGGTCCCCTAGCGCAGAGAGCAAAGTCTCCTCTTGCAAGGCAGAGATGGCAGCAGGAGCACCTATTTCATGCTGATGACAGTGGGTAACCTCTGACAGAGGGTTTCTTTTGCCCTTTGCCCTCACATCAACCCAGATAACTTACAATTGCAATGGAAGAGAACTGAAAATTTATCATCTGTTCCCTGCAGACACAATCACCCATTAGGCTCAGGTTGTTTTATGATACTGAGGTGCTGATACATGGACTTGCCTCCAGGAGCTGCGGTTCAGGAGCAGCCCCGTCATCGTTCTCTGGTCCCGATCCCACGGAGCTCCCGCCATAACAAGAGCCTCAGTCAGTGTCAGGCTCTAGCACAAAGTTTAATGGATGAACATGAGCAAGGGATAGGAAATGGGAGACACTGAGAGCCAAAGATGGTATAGACGAGACTGGCAGCTTTGCAAAGATACCTCTCCTTCAGGAGCAGTGGTCTTATGCTGGATTAATATCAGCGGTGGGTTGATGTAACAAAATGCTTGTGTAACACAGAAGTGATTTCTCGCCTATAGTTACAACATAGTAACTTAATGGGAAAGCCTTTATAAATCTGTTTTTGTCAATTTAAGGTATGAATTAAAATTTACTATATATATTTTCAAAATTTTAATGTGCTGCCTTTTTTACTGCTACCAAGCAATTCAATAGCAGTCTTTCACGCATTATACTTCCCTAATAAAGAAGTTTAATATTAAAACGCTGGTACTGAATGAATAAGTGAATGAAAACAACATTGTCAGTGTTTTTATTAATTTGTTATTGTGAGGAGAAAAATTTGATCAGTCCTTTTCTTTCAGTTCACATTTCTATCAGCATTTTATAATAATTTTACAAAAGAACCTTGTGGGACAAGGATTCAGCATCTTGAGTTGTGCAGTTTCCCATAGCCGTCAGCAAACAGAAAAGCATATAAAATGTTTGCATTAAGGTAAGAGAAAACTGTGTCATATATACAAATTGCTAGCACATTCAAACTTAAAAATGAGACCACACAACTATCTTTGCTGCACCTTCCTCTGACATTGCCAGGTCCACGTTAGGACATAATGTAGAGAGTCGTTCTGCTAACATTTATGCATGTGCATAGCTCAGCTTAGGAGACTTAGTTCCTTTAGAGGCAATATGCATATGCATATGTATTTGCAGATTTGGGGAATTAACTGACAATTTAGTTATAGCAACAGTGCAAAATTAGTCAGACAGAAAAAGGAATTTGATTTCCTAAAAAATTAGCTATTTCTCTTTGCCTCATTGACCTTATTTCCAGCAAATCTTTTTGAAATTGCACAAGAATCATGCTAAAGCCCATCTAGCATAATCAAGAAAAGATTCAAGACAATGAAGAAATATCCAACATACATCTTCCATTAGAAACCAGGCATCTAAATTCCCTGAACTGTTTCAAAATCTCAGTGCCGAACATTTTACATTTTCCTTCGCATGATTTACAATCAGCCAATCCAGTAGCTCATTAGTGGCTTTATCATATTTCTATTTTATGGTGTAATAATGTGTATGTACAGTTTCACTGAGCTGTGCAAATGCTAGAACATATTTTTTGCATCCTGTGTTGTTTTTTAGGTATTATAAACCTCTTGCCAGTACATACCATGCTCCTGTTTCAAAGATCACAAAGAGAAAGGGGATCACATCCTTGCATCAGCACAGAGTTATGCAAATCTTTCTACAAATTTTGATAAAGATATTTTGCTTCTTACACAAAATTGGGGTCTTATTTCTTGAGTATTCACCTAGCTGGCCTCAAGTGACTCCAGCAGTGGCCTGAACATGTCAGACAAACAAGGTTAGGTGCTTTTGATTTTGGAAAAGGTAATTCAGCTGCCAGAGTCCTTGGAGCAGTGTGTAGTATGATCTTTGCAATGCTACAGAGCAAGCTGAAAAAGATCTTATGACCACAAAGCTTTTCAGTGGCCAAGAGCATTCCCCCTGGACCTGGACCAGAACTCAGATCCATCGGTCTGGCTTCTTGGCTTGGCCATGGACCTGCCTCATTGTTGTGGCCTTGCTGGGTGATCACTGACCCTGTCCCTGTCTCAGGACCATATCCTGACCCGGACCTGCTGCCCAGCATCCTGGCACCTTGTCAGTGGTGTCACTGCTGCCACTGGCTGCACTGACCTGCTCAGTTCCCAGCTCACCCTTCTCTGTGCAACAGCTGACCTAGACTGTAGAACTTGCTATATGAATCAGCAGCATGTTCAGAAATGAATGCAAATTACTTTTTTTTTTTAATGCATAAATGTGTTTCATAGACTGAGATCACCCTTGAACATGTAAATCCCATGTACCAAACCACTTCTGTCACTAAGTGGGAGAACATGGCAGTGAGGTGGAGAGAGACAGAAGCAATGAGATGTCCATTTACTGTTGACAACCCTGTAAGGAATCTTCAGAGATACAAAGTTCAGCCTGTGAACACACAGCTGCCTCTTCCCTGAGTCTGGCTGTTTGCTGCTATGTCCCTTGTGCTCTTGGAGGCAGTGAGAAGAGCTTGTACATGTTCCCCATCCTAATCAAGTTACATGCCCTGCTGGCTTTGCTGTGATGGCAGTGGCTATGGCAAAGGCCAGGACACCAGGGGACCATGGCTGTGATATTGCTGCACTTTGAAGGGCATCAGAGAGCTGTGGAGGCCAGTGGGCACCTCATGAGCTTGTCTGTCAGGCAGTTATACCGAGGCTCCAGCTTAAAGGCTGCCCACTTCATGATTTCAGAGTGAAAAATATAAATTGAAGGGAAAGAAAAAAAGAAAAAAATAACGAAAAAAGCCAGTGAGTAATACATTACAGAAAAGTAGCTGGTGATTGGAAAAGGTGTTCCCAAATGCCCCTCCTCAAATGCATCCTTTCAGAGATGTGGCTGTCAGGAAGCTTGCAGGGTCCCTGGCAGCCCCTGATGTCACCCTCCTCACCGGGGCTCCAACTCAAGTGCACTGAAGACCTGTCCTCCTGGACAGGACTGAGTCTGCTCCTGTGAGGACATGGTGCGATGCTGCCCACTCTCCATAACTTCCTTCACTTTCACGTGCTGCTTCAGTCCTTAGTAGACACTGGAAAGGGACCAGATTTTGCACTCCTGTGTTTCTCCAGACTCATAACACCTCTCTTTGGCCCTGTGGTTGGGCAGGACCACACGATGAAGGCCTGGGAATCCATCCGAGACTTTCTTTGCAGTCCTTTGCAGATCTTTTTGCAGATAACCCGTTCTGGTTCTGAGACATCTCTGGATTTACCAGCCAAGCTCCAGAATCTCATATCCCTTTTTGTTCCTTCCCAGAATATAGCAAGGGGTCTGAAAACAATGACACTTGAGCTGGAATTCCACTGCCTGGAAACTAAATAAAGAAAAGAAAATCAATGAGCATGTAGACTGTTTCTCCATCAGTCTGTGCTGGGTTTACAGGATGATTTATTGAAGTGTGACTAACAGTAAAACAGAGTCTGACCTGCACTTTCGAATATCCTTTCAGATCAGTAAGTTTTTATTTATAGCCCTTGTCCCTTGGACAGAAGACGGCTTTTTTTTTTTTTTCTTCTTTCAACCAGATGGTTTCTTCCTTCTGTGTGTCTTTTTATTCATCAAGTCATACATTGTATCATCGTTACTGATATGTCATTGCAGAACAGAAGTGGATTTAAAAAAGAAATTAAATAGTCCAGGTGTACAAATTAAATATATGTCAGTCTGTCGGTCAGTTCAAGCTCCAAAAGGTATAGATCCTGTAAGCAACACATGATTTTTAGCAACTGTGATTTCCTAAAGAGGGGCTGAAGCAGAGGGGTACACAGCATATGCCTTGAGGTGCTTGCATAACTACTTTAGGAGATATATCTTTATTGCATAGAAGTTAAACAAATATATTAGGTCGCTTGAACAGCTTTCCTTCGGTAAGTGCTGCTGTCATTACGGCTGGGTGTACACGGGGTGACATTTCCCGGCTGCCAGTCCAGCCACCGCCGGAGCAGCATCACTGGAGCTGGCGGCAGGACCTGGCTCCCAGGTCTGGCTCCGGCCAAGCACTCCTGTCTGCATTCCCCTCGAGGAGAAAAACCGTGCACAGTCCTCTGGGCTTTGCAGGCTGCCCACGAGCCCCCAAGCCACTTCGTGCCCCAGTGCTTCGCCGGGGCTGGCAGCATCGTGCTGCCGCTGCGCGTGAGCGCCGGGTACCACTTGCTTTGCAGGAAGTTATTGCTGTTTGAAAGAAGTTTTCCCCTCAGGTAGGGGAAGGGAACTTCCCTCTCACTCCCTTTCCACCTTTCTGCAGCTCCCTTCTGTTTTCCTCCTGTCCTCTGTGACTGCAGAGAGACGATGAACGCGGCACTGCGAATCCCCTCCTCCCGCGGCACTTGGCTCAGCACAGAAAGACCTCTGGGGAGAAAGAACAGAAGTCAGTATCACTTCTAGTAGGGACTCTGAGGTTTTTGACAGAGCTGCTTATAAAATGGAAATAACTGTGCTTTATTAGCTGGGGCAATCCTATTCTTACTGCCATTGCAGTCGCAGGGCTCAGAGCTTGCGACGGTGATCAAGTTGATTTCATGCCTGCAAGGCCCTCAGTTAATCTAACTGCACATTTGCAGCAATCTGTAAATAAATTGCTGTCTCCAACAAATCTGCTGATTTTTGAGTTTTTGAGCTGTTTCTTTGTTTCGGGGGATTAGGAAAACACTGGAAAACAATGGCAAATCTCATAAGACAGTCTGTGACTCTTAAGTTCTTGGTCACAATGAATGCTGCCCCACTAGTTGTGAAAAGCATTTGTGGTCAGTGCGAGTGCTCTTAACGAAGTAAAGCAAATCTTAACAATTTGCTACTTGAGCAAATGTGCTGTTCTCAACATGAGTAAGAGCAGGCTTTAAAGAAACACTGAAAAAAAAGCAGTAAAGTGTGAGTCATCTGTAAAATGTCAGGATGCATGATCTTTATGCAGCATGTAATTATTTTTATATGCATGTTTAATTAACTTTTCTTTGTATTTCATTTGGGGCTACATTTGTTTGTCCTTCTCTTTGCTGGATATAGCGTCACACTTCTACAATGTCAATAACTATTTTGGCAGTGGGAAAGCTTTGAAGAACAGAGCAACTAATGCATCTGCCTTGACAAGTGGTCTGAGCTGGAGACTACAGTCTGAAGGTTTTCTGCAGTGAAAATGATGTGTCCCTTAGCACAGCTCCCTCCTGCTCCAGTACCAGCGGCCCATAGCTGAAGGTCCTGCAGTTGTCCTGTTAAGGGAGTGCAAAGACTTGCTGTCAGTCTCCTTCTTAAACTGGGAAGCAAATAAAGCTCTTCCCATGATAGTGCACTGATTTATCAAGAGCCCAGTTTTCCTGAAGGTGAACCCTTGACAGGAAGCTGAGAGGACTGTGGAGAGGTATTAGATGAGATGGGCATGCAAAGAAAGCCAATGGCATTCTGGGCTGCATTGGAAAGAGCATTGCCAGCAGGTCAAGGGAGGTGATCCTTTCCCTCTGCTCAACACTGAGGCTGCATCTGGAGATCTGCGTCCAGTGCTGCGTTCCCAAAACAAGAGAGACCTGGACATCCTGGAGCAAGTTCAGCAAAGGGCTACAAAGATGATTAAGGAGCTGGACTATCATATGAGGCGAGACAGAGAACTGAGGCTGTTCAATCTGGAGAAGATAAGACTTAGGGTAGATTGTATCAGTAACTGGTGGGAGTGTGTAAAGAGGACAGGGCCAGACTCTTCTCGGTGGTGCCAGGCGGAAAGACAAGAAGCAATGGACACAATCTGAAACACAGGAAATTCTACCTGAACACAAGAAAATGCTTCTTCACAGCAGGGATGTCAGAGCACTGGAATGGTCTGTCTGGAGATGTTGTAGAGTCTCCATCCTTGCAGATATTCAAAACCTTGCTGTACATGGTCCTAGCAACCTGCTCTAGGTGCCCCTGCTTGACCAGAGGAGGTTGGACCAGATGATCTACAGAGGCTCCTCTCCAATGCCAACAATGCTGTGATTCTGTGAAATGGGAACCTGTGCCCTTTAATGCTGCCTCCTCACTTCTGCTTGCAAAAGGGATCCAAGGAGGGGTGGTTGTGTTTGGGGTGGAACTGAAGTGCTTTTGATCCCTTTACACTGAGGTAGCAAGAAGTGCTGGAGAAGATAAGATTATATGAATCCATCTTCTAATACGACCTGTAGAAACACAGGAAAATGGTCCTCAAGCAGGAGGTTCGTGAATGTGGAGTGAGGATTGCACCTGGAAGGTTATTGGAAGCAGCTGAGGAGGCAAAAGAGGCTGGAACTGTGGGTAAGGGCAGGGAGTTTTTTCCCCGGTCTTCTGTCTCAGCAGGTATAAATCTGAGACAAAAGTACTGGCTTGTTTTACTTGGGAAGAAGAAAGAAACTCTTTTTCCTTCAGAGAAGAAATAAATGTTAGAAATTGCCATTATTGCTAGGAAAATGTGTCATAGACAGGGCTTTTTTTTCTTTTCTTTTCCTCCCTCCTCTCCTTCCCCCCTCCCCCTGCCCTGCTCTTTCCCTCCTCCCTGTTTACTCAAGAGAAAAGGTTCATTACTTTTCTGGAAAGGTAAGGTATTAAAGCTGAAGATCTAGTTTACTCACGAAGGGTAAAAGGAGTCCATAGCTCCCCTATGTATTAGAGCTTGAGGCAGGAGGTAAAGAAGAGATTTTTGCCTCCTTGCCATAAATTATAGTGTTATGTTCAGCCATTAATATACTTAATACTGTTGTATTAGAAGAGAGCTCAGGGAAAAGTTGTGGCTTTTTCTCATTTAAATGTTCATGCGCCGTTTCTGTCTCCTGTGACTGCTGCCCTTTGAGTATGTTGTGCATGTGGCAAAGACCCATAACTCACCTGGATGGCAAAGTTGGCTGCTTGGTTAACCACTGTCTTCAATTATATTTTCTGAATAACATCTGTGGTACTGAGTTTGCTTTTCAGAATTCTAGTGTCTGATTTATCTTCTGATGGTTTAACTCTTAAATGGTTTAATAAAGTGGCATTAAAAAAAGTATAGAATAATGCAAAATTGTGCAAAGTACCTTCTTTGTCAGATGTGCAAAAACTTTTTATAATGTCTTTCCATGGTGTAAAACTGGAGCAACCTGGGTCAGCATAGAATAGTTTCAAAGAAGGAAGGAGTTTTCCTTCAAGCAGAGGGAAAATGTTATCTGCTGCTTGTTTTTGGCATTTTCCCAGCCTATTTTCTGTGTGCAGAACTTTCACTACTTTTCACCTTCCCTTGTCTTCTCTCTCTACCATTTCATTGGCCGCATTTCAGGCTTTTCTTTGGTGTTCTTGATGCTTGCTTGCTTGCTGCTATAATCTTCAATTTACAGGAAATGTGAAAAATTTCATTCTTAAGTGTCTAATTTTGGTGTGTCTTTGGCTTTGACAGAATCTGTGTGCTTTTAAACATGAAAATTTTCTTATATGGGTTCTTCTACAGTGCAGATGACTTGTGAAATTTAGGAGTTTTACACTGTGCCTATCTTTCAGATGCCTTTCTCCCCACTCTCTATGGCTGTATCATGTTTCCTTTGTGTGAGGTCTTTTCCAACACTTTACTAGTTATAGTTTTTGAAAAACATAAGTAACACTTCTGCATACATGCATATTCACTGAGGCTGCAAGTGCATTGGAAACCTTCCTTTTTTCTTGCTGTCTTGTGACACAGAAGGAAAAGTATGAGACAATTCTGCCTTATTTTAGTATTTTTCCACTTACAGCACCCAGAACTGAATTCACTACCTATTACTGCTAACGAAACTATTTTTACTCTTTTTATAGTGACTTTTGTTGGCCTATCTCCACATGTGTGTGAGATGAATAGTGTGCTTGGATCTCATCTCTTTGTATTAACAGAGCGTACCATAAGTAATGACTTAATCTTTTTCTGGAAGAAGCTAACAAGCCTATGGCAACCTGTGCTCTGCACAAAGATCTTTACTCTCCCTTATAAGAAAGTAAAACAGAATTTTGTGACTACATGACCTGAACAAGAAAAATGGAAGCAGTGTTAAGCTTGCCAAGGTATCAGGAAATAGAATCTTTTCCTGCCTATGGACAAAAGAGAAACGATCAAATGAACATTTTACCTTTTTAGAAAAATGATAAATATCCCATGTTTAACAGTCTTTGGTTCAGTGCTTCCTGAAAGATATTCCTACTGTGTGTTAGGCACTGTAGGCAGTTCATTACAGATTGAAAACCATTACAAAGCTGAGTTGGTGTATCTGAGTGACTGCAAATGGGATGAAAGTTAAGGTGTTGCAGTTTCCCACAGAGATGGAAAAAGCCAAAAACCTTGATCTGAAAGCAGGTTGTTGTTTTTGAATTCAGAGTTTGGATCTGTGTTTTGCATTTGACTCCACTGTACATTCAGTATGTGCTTGATAAGACTTAGTCAAGCCTTTCTTCAAGTTTAAGCCCATTTTTTGCAGTGGTTCTTCAGCTTTCCTCAAAGGTTTCTCATCACAGGTTTCCAAAGCTGGAAACAACTGTCCTGTTACTCCTTTCTGTCCCCCTGCTTTGCTTTGGGAGCATGTGGTTCTTCTCTGCGAGGTGAAAACCTGGGATCCTTTGCATGTGGACCCCTTCCCAAAAGCGTGGGAACTCAATATTCACCAAGCAGCACACGTCCTGTAAAAGCTGCTTGCCGAGTAAGGTGCCAGGCAGCTGTAGTGTGCTTTTCCCCCATGGCATGAAGTATTGTCAGAGGGGAAATCTGTGGAGAATTGCTTGTCATCTGATTGCATTATTTTTCAACCACATGAGCAATAAATATTTAAAGTCTGGTTGTAGGCAATGTAACAGCTCTGTAAATCTGTGGTTTCGAACAGAAGTAAGAGGCTGATCTTTCCTTTTAAGAGGAAACAAATACATCTCTATTTGGCATAAACTGTCCTCCTACCCATTCTGTAAGGAGGAATATGTTGAAGCATTTCTGCTGCTATGAATGAAGGTGCAAACTAAAAGGAGAAAGTTGTGCTGTGTATTTATTGCAGCTGCCTGGCTATCCACTATTCTTTTCCATTTGTCAGATCAAAGTATTAGATCAAAGACCAATAACAGAAGGCAGGGTCTGAGAGAGGGAACTGAGACAACTGAATAGCTTCATCTTATTTTTCCCCTGAAAGAGAAACTGTGACTGATGACGGTGATAGGGAGCAGCCTGCGAAGGCCTCAGCGTTCAGGCAGGTACTGACCTTGGCTGGCTGCTGTCTGGAGACCCCAGCTCTGGCTCCTGCTGAAGTCCACAAGTGAAACTGGCCTTACCTTCCAGCTCTGCTCACTGGAAAGGATCCTTGGAAATAACATTTGTGAACTCTAAATGGAAAAAGCCCCTTCCCTCTGGAAAGCAGGAGAATCCCATGAGTTGAGGGAATAGTTTGCTTTTTTGCTTCGTGTGCTTTCTCCATCTCTATAGTAGCCTTTCTCTAAAAGATTGGAAAGGTGAACTGAGTCACCAATTGGTAGCTGACTGTTTATTCTTACTACGATGTTTTTTTTTTTTTTTTCCTCACTATAGCATCATATAAAATTTGACTAGTTGATATAACTTGGTTTTATGAGAGTATTTACAATTGCTAAATGGTAACTGAGATTCACAATTTACACAGACCTGATGATGTGAGGCTCATGAGTTGAGGCAGCAGTAGTGGAAGAAGTGCAAATGATCTGCGGAGGTGGCTGAAAGATGAATGCACTTTTGAATACAAATAGACTTTCAAGGGTAGGAATAAATCCAGTCCTACTTTGATGTCCTGTGTTATGATTAAATTAGATCTTGTGCCTTTGGAAAGAGCTTTGAAAGAAAGAAGTACTCTGACATTTACTGAAGAAAAATCTAGAATCTTAATTTAACTAAAGCAGTGCTGAGCTTTAGCTGCTGAGCAATGTGGGTAGGATCTAGTTTTAAATGAGCCCTGACAGCTTTTCTGATTAGTTCCAAAAGTAGTTTTATGAAGTGAGAAGTTGAGAAGTGACACGGTGATTTGATCCACTTGGCCTGTTTCTTCTCTGCGAGGCATAATTAGTAAAGATTTACAAACATAGAAATGATCAGCAAAATGTCTTGGGGTGTAGCGCACATTACACCCTCGCTGTTTCTAAAATCAGTTTAGTGAACAAAAATTCTCAGAACAGGCTCCTATCAGAAAATTTTTCATTTACTGAGACAAGTTTCACAGAACCACAGAATGGTTGAGGTTGGAAGGGACCTCTAGAGATCATCTAGTCCAGCCCCCCTGCTCCAGCAGGGACACCCAGAGCACGGGGCACAGGGCGGCAGCCAGGCAGGTTTGAAGATCTCCAGAGAAGGAGCCTGCACAGCCTCTCTGGGCAGCCTGTGCCAGGGCTCTGCCACCCTCACAGGAAAGTTCTTTCTCACACAGAGGTGGAACCTCCTGTGTTTCAATTGCACCCATTACCCCTTGTCCTGTCACTGGCCACCACTGAGAAGAGTTTGGCCCCAAACTCTTTTTCCTTCCCAAACTCATTTTCCTTTTTTCTTCAAAAACTTTAAACTTTTTTTTTTTCTTCCCTTTTTCAAAAAGCCAGCTGAGGCAGAGTAGAATATTTATTACGTCTTTGGCAGTATCCTTCTGCCTGAGGGATGGACTGCAATTACAGTGTGGTAAATATTTCATTAGAACAAAGCAAAATGGCATGTGAAGTAGCCTTCTCTTTATTTAAAACATTTATTAAAATACAATGTTAGAATCTACATGGGAATAATTCTTTCTACCCAATCTACCAACTAAGCTACAGTTTTAGGCAAGACACTTTGATATTACAAAACCTTGCATATTACTGTAATCAATCTTTCCCTTAGAGAAAGATGGATGTCTTAATACAAATGGATTAAATTTAGTATACTCTAATGTCCCCTAGATCATTCTGGTTACAAAAAGGATTTAAGAGTGGGATACAAGAAGAGTTTAGATCCTGTGTAAAGTCCCTTCAACAGAACTGGGCAAATGACTTTTAAATGCAAGACTTAAGTATAACTTAATGTTGAATTCTGCGAACAAAAGTGTGAAGTATTCATTTCAGCATGCATAATGCTTCATACATTGTATTGGAGAATAATGCTCTACTTTAAAACAAATGGAAGTCAGAGGTACTTTAACTTTCTCCAGCACTCTCTGGGTCCCTGAAAAAGGCACAATGGCAACCAGTTTTTGAGCACTTGCCCTACTGCAGGAATTTCCTTACTGAACAGAGGCAACACCAAAGACCATCTATGAAGAATGAGATCCTATTGAATACTAATCTGGCAATAACTTTTTTTTACAAAGTGTCACAATTATTTGGTTCTGCCACTGCATGCATGAGATCGCTGCTAATCTCTTAACTGCCATTCCCATCTCCAGTTGCTCCTGATGCCCAGGAATAAGCTTCCAGAGGTAACTGCCTACCTGTCTCCGGGTCAAATGCACAGGGACAGGCCTGCAGGAGAGGCTGCCAACCCCTTTGCCATGACCTGAAAGATCATTTTAACAGAGAAAAGTCAACATACATGATTTCTGGCTCATGTTAGTAATTTGAGGATGTTCTATTGTGCCATTCATATGCTTTGTCCTAATACTCTGAGTTTTTGTAGGGACTTCTCCAGCAACACTGGAAAACTGAGACACTGGAAAAAATACTGTATGGTGAAACTTCCTCTAGAGAGCTCTTATTATTCTTGGTATTACAAGTGTACAGATACTGAAAACCTGTGTCCCCTTTTCAAAGCCATAGCTGTTTTTCACTCTGACAAAAGGACGCAGCAGTAAATCTACCCTGGGGCATGAAGTTGCCGTTCATTGCATATGGTAGGAGATGGCTTCTGAAGATCATCCTCAGCACCAGGGTCCAAAATGCATTTAGATTAGATATCGAGTTTCCTTTGGGTGGCCTCCAAACTCTGAGGAGGAGACTTCAGAGCATTCTGGTGAAAATCACAAAAGCAAGCAAGTCTTCACAGCGCACTCTGGGGGAGCACAGAGCGGAGGCCCTGAGCAAACAGAAACCAGAGCCAACACCTCGATACAGGACAGAACAACTGAGCCCGCAGAAGCTGCTCTGATCTTGTCCCCAGCGCAGCCAGCATGCTGGCAGGAGGGAAGCTGTGCCTTGCTTCCTGCTGCCTCCCCTTCTAGATTTAGCAATGACAGTGCCATTTCAGGGACCTGTGTAGCAGCTCTGAGCTGTCTAAGACAAGATGCTCAAAGTGGTGGTGTGAAGCTTTGTTTTGTTCTATTTTTTAATTCCTTCTGTTGTGGGTGGGAGTGAGTCACCAAAATAAAGCTCAGGAGTCTGAGTACGCACAGGTAGGCAGTTGGGATGTTAGGCAATGCCTGAGAAGAGGTTGAGGATTTGATGTGTGTGAATATGGTCTAAGTAACACTAAAGTTGCATTAGAGTGCCTATTTCCTTGGGGAAACTTAATCTGTGCACTCTCCCCTTGTGGGTCACGAGAGTAAAATAGCAGCCACACAACCATGTTCTCCTCTAATGATGGGTTGTAGCGTGAGATGCTCTCTCCTGCTTCGCTTTTTGTTGAGTACACGCAGTGCTTCATTTGCACTAGGGCTTGCATAGTGTCTTGTGCCAGACAACAAGCTGTGTAGCTCGCTCTCTTCCTGATCTTGCTTTTCTTTAGCAAGAAGTCAGAGAGATCTTGCCAGGAAGCAAGTTGTTGCCAGTAACAATGCTGTTGTGTTTGAAAGCAGCCGTGTTTAGGCAGAAGGGTAAGGGTGAGCATGTGACGGCCACCAACAGAAGAACTAAAGTAGAGCTTTAACCTTAAGTTAGCAAGATGCAGTGAAGTGACAAAATAGTCTAGGCCCTTACTGTCTCCTGGGAGCTCATGAGGGTTGCCTTCGTCCCATCCCTAGGACGGAAGAGGTTGGGGCACGAGGGTGTATCTTTGGTTACTTTGGAGTTGCTGCGTAGTTAGTCATATAGATGTTAAGAATTCCTCCAGATTGCCCACACCAGCAATTTGCAGTTATGTTTAATTCTTAAAGTAGTTATTGGTGTTATGCATTTATTACCAGCATGTGATGAGGTACTCTTTAAATTGTATAAGCCAAAATCTTTTCTCTACGGCAAAGCATGTGAACAAGCGCCTTTTTGGAACAATGCCCCTGTTCTAGTTTTTGATTGTAGATTTCTACATTTTTGTGCTTGTCTGAATTTTGTTAGAACAATTTTTACATCCAAACTCACATGAAAGTCATCCATCAACCAATTACTGGAGGTTATTCAAAGGTTATGTTTAAAGTATTCATTTGAGATATAAAGTGAGCATTACATTCATTGATAAAGGTTGCTGAACGAAGGCTTGAAAATCCTAAAGGAACCATCAGAATAGATTTGAACTTCTGCACTGTGGGGAGAGCTTCCTGAATTCAAAGTGTGACCTTGACAGGAACAGCAGTTAGTTGTGCTCACATCTTCTGAAGTATGAGGGAATCATTTGCATAATTAATAGAAGGTGCTTTTCATGTGACTGACATGTTGACAGTGATTAATTATTTTAATATTTGCTTGGGGTTCTTAGTCTGCACCAAGTGATTAATGATACTTTTGGAAATTAGTGGGTTTGTTTGCTCTGCTTTCTCTAATTGTTTGCTAAATAATTTACCATCACTGTATTTTAAATCTCTGAGTACTGCAAATAGTTTCTAAATAATATGTTTTAATGCAGAAGGAAGTAAACATAGGTGTCTCAAGAGCCTTGGAAAGAGCAGATGGAGATGAGTACACTTGGGCCTTAGAGGTACTGGTTAAAAGCATCTTCCCCATCTAAATAGAAAAGGAGGTGACAATATAAAGAAATTTGGTCCAGAGGAGGTGTAATGCTTCAGGCAGAACTTCAGAAGCTATCTTTATTAAGTGGGTGTTAATTGAACTATTATGAAAATAGTTAGCAATTTTACTACAGCCTTTATTTGCATATCTGAATATCAAGTAATGCAGCAAACTAGGTTCTTGAAAAACCAAACTCTTTACTCCTCCCCAGACAGTGCCTCTTCTGCTGCACCCACTTGTTCTCAGTGGCCCTCATCTGAAAGTCATTGGGCATCTTTCCATGTATTTCACAGTTTCCTTGAAGGTCTTAGAGATGCCTGCAGCGTTCAGGCTGTTCTGTGATGTGTGATAGATATCCATTCAGCATGGGTTTGCCTTACCATATGTTTCATCTCTTCTTGCCCCACCAAAAGAATGGCTCCGGTTTGTAAACCTGTCATGCACTTCTGTCTTTTCTATTGAGCTGAAATAAAATAAATGATGCAGTGAGGATATCCAAACAGAAATTGAGACTTTTGGGGAAGAGGTAGTGAAAGAAAGTGCTGGCTTCATGATTTCTGATCTGATTTGAGAGTGGAGTAGGAGGGAACTAGTCTCTTGTGCTTCTGCCTGTGACTGTCTTGCTTGATTCCAACTTGGTATCTTAGATAACTATACGCAGTCTAGAAGTTGATGGTAGAATAATTACCACAATACATTGGGCAGCCTTGGAAGGCTGCAGTTCTCTCAGTTGTGGTTGCCATATCTTGCTAAATTGATAGCAAACTTGTAGATGAGAAAAGAGCTCTGAACAGCTCTGACCAGATTTGTGTAGTCCTGGGAAAATTACTTACTTTGTGTGTCTCAGAACATGTGTGTGTGTGTATCTAAGTATGCATACATGTGTGTGTTAGACTGATAAAGCTGATAACAATAATGTGTTGTAAGGTAATGGCTGAAAGCACAGCTTTCCACAAAATACTAACGAGCTTGCCTCCTGTTGTGTGGCAATGCAGCCCTTTATTAATCCCCAGCTAATCCTAGTACTACTGTCACGCAACAGGCTAATGGATGCTGAATGCTTTTTTTCACTCGGTATCATTCTAGCAGTATCTCTCCAAACCGTTTGCAAATGCAGAAAGAAAAAAAAAGAATGAGTAAAGTATGAAGAAGGAAAGGGTTGGACTCGTCTTAAATTTATGCATAAGCTATTCATTTGTAGTCTTTGGGTGTGATTTAGCTAACCACATGCTAAACCTTTGGGAAATTTAGTTTAGCTCTGTGGAAACTTCTCAAAAAGCCTGAAGAAAAATTTCTCAGGAATGACACAGTTAATGTGCAAAGATGCCATGCACAAATCCTGGAGCAATCCTGACTATACTTATTCTTTCTTTGTTACAAGAAACTGGAGGGTAAAAAGTGTGGAGTGGTTCATGTCCCAAATCTCCTCATGCCCATTTATTTAGAAAGTCCTTGGCATTTTCAGCACATATATTAATATTGTTGTTTACTTAGCCAACTCAGTGACTATCTGTATGCTCATATTGCCTAATGCTAGATGACCTACGCACTTCTAGTAGTACATTAGCCTAAGTAAAGATTCTGATGTGAAAATAAAAAAGGAGCAATAAGACTGGATGAATCAAATGAAGCTATAGTAAATAACTAGAATTTGCAGTATCTGTTTCAAAAAAAAAAAAAAGACCAAAATTTCCATTCACTGAGGGCAGCTTGTTCAGTACCGCAAACTGAGAGACAGATACCAATCGTGCTTCCAGTCCCTGAAGGCTATTGGGAATTTCTAATTTCATGATTTTATTTAAGCAGAAAAAAAATCATAAATAGATAACAGGGCCAAGTGCTGGTGACAGAATGGCAGGACAAATTATCAAAGCTGGTAGAATATCATATAACTATATATCATTTTGCCACAAAAACCTGCAGAAATAATGCTATATCGTATGCTGTCACTGCTCATGTAATACTACTCATGTAATTACTACTGATATAGGTAAAACTATTCGTACTGATGGAAATGAAAGAGGTTTTTTTTCTGCAGCCTATTACCTCTCTTACATGTGAACACTGTATGTATTCTTCTCAGCTCTGTATAGGCTCTGAATGGCCAGCATACTTCTGATGGACCTGAGGCCAAATTCATTCTTTCCATGCCTGGGAAATAATGAAATTCTATCTCTAGGAAGAAACAGGCTTTTTATGGGCGTTTGACTGCATAGCAGATAGCAAAATCGAGAGTTTCTTGAGCTAAATTTGCTGGAGGAACCACACTTATTTTCTTTTCTTCAAAGCTCTTGCCTCTAGCTACCTGTTCCAGAGCAGGACTTCCATTCTCCTTTGTCCACTCTTTAAAAAAACCTGTTCTACACAATATTTATGCTAGTAGTACTAGTAAGTAGTACTACTGCCATCTGCTTGTTGAAGGCAAAATATCAAAGTTTTTCTTAATCCTGAACACAGCTCTGGTTATGTCACAAATCACCTTTGTTTTCCTTAAGTCTAAACATTTCATCAGAATTTTTATCTCAGTTGTGCTATGTATCCATCAGACAATCCACCTATGCATTTTCTTTTCCCTTAGCCCTATCAACACAAAACAGGTAATTACATGAACAATGTAGTTTCCTGTTTCATGATGGATCATGGCTTAGCAGTGTTTAATGAGATACCAACTTTGACAGAAAAGTCTCCTGCAGTTACACTATTACTAACATCTCTCTCACAGATATTCTCCTGCTGGTTATTGAGCTCTTACCACCGCAAGGCCATCATCTGGCAGGTTGTCCTCACAAAACTTGTCTGCAACCTCTGCTGGATCAGTCAAATGTGATTGTTGTTGGTCAGACAGTTGATCTTGTGGGATATATACTAATGTACACCTATTGTAAGCAGAGTTGCTATTTTTTTTTTTTTTTTTTTTATATGTTAGAGAACAGTTAGCTTTATCAAAGTTGCCACCTGTAAGAAGGGGAAGTTTTGGTCCTCTATGTCCAAATATTTGGGACTCAAAATTGAAGTGAAAAGACTAAGTCTGCTGCTTGCTCAGTAGGGCTGCACAACATCTCAGTTCCTTCTGACTCAAGTTCAATGCTTTTTTCTACTGTATGACTTGCCTGCACAAACATGTCGTCTCGGTTAGTCCTTCAGGGAATAATGTGCTGTTGTGAGTGTTATGCTGTCGGTGTGTTTGCTGGATGAGTTCTAATGTGAAAATTTTCTCTGGAACGATCTTGGGTAAAAACAGAGCTATGGTTTTCCTATTCTCTCCTTGCACTGGTTTTAATATTGTCACCTAAGCAGCATACTATCAAATTAAAAAAAAAAAAAAAATCTAGGCTAGCTAAGCTACATTATTAGAGCACGAATACGCCTATGTGATTCTCTCGCAGAGTGGGTATTAAGGACATGCTTAAAACATTTAAGGGATGTCTTTTCCAAAGTGTCTTATTGCTGAGCCTTCATCTGTCTGGGGAATTGTTACACATCAAAATTAATATTAACCAGGAAATTGTATCTTAGAATCATCAAAAAGTCAGTTTACAGATACTTCCTTTCTGGCAATGTTTGTGCAATATAGAGATGTAAAAAAGTAAAGCTGATACTTTCTGATTTACAAGTTTATCCTTCTTTAGCAAAAAACCTGAATCTTCCCTATGATACTCTTTTCAAATGCCATAAAATTGCTGTGTCTAAAAACACCCTTGCTGAAAGTTTTATACCTTGGAGCTTCCTTTCGGCCTCCATAAACGTCATTACAGCACCCAAAGGAATAGCGTGGTCTGGAAGCACTTCTAAAAGCCTAACGACATGAGAAATATGTTAGATCTTGAAGAAGCAGGAATTAATGAAAACATCCGATGTTCTCTCTTTCCTCATTCTCGCTTTTTTGAAACCTTTACTTTTGGGACACGAGTTCCAATTGAGTTTAAAATGTCTCTGACTCTTTCTTCTTAGAGATGTGCAAAAGGTTGCACACAAATGAGGTGTCATGAAAGAGTCCATGGCCCAGTTTTATCTCTCAAAAGGCCTGAGCCGATCAGAGATAGGCTTGTCTCTCTTCTCAAAAGTGTTAATTTGTGGGGCAACTAATTTATTTATATTTTATATTTTAGATATGGTGAAATCTAGTCAGTTATGGCAGGCAATGATGCGCTTACTGTGGTGCATCTAAATCACTTGAGAAATTACTGCCATCTCAGAGAGAGGCAACTGGGTGACATTCATCTGGGCACATTATAACTGCATCCACAAATTGAGCATATCTAGTTGCCTATTGACTTCTTTTTCAAAGGAAAGAAACAATGTGTAGCACTAAATGCTGCTTGCAGTTCTCTGTTCATGCCTAAATATGCTCTGGTGAGAACTTAAAGCTGTCCTTCACTATGAAATCCTCAGGCAGAAAATTATATGAAAATTCAAATTATCATTTTACAAAATATGACTTTTTATGGTGATTTAATTCCAGATAACTAACTCTGCTTTACTTGTGTACTTTGAAACTAAAAATTGATTTTTAAGCTCTAATATGAGCAAATTTTTTATTTTATTTTTTTTACTACACAGTTCAGTGATCTAATGCATCTTCCACATTTCTGGAAACTGATATAGGGTCTGCCTATTAATAGCCACTCTGCACTAGGGTCTCTCTAATAATATATATTTTGGTATATACACTGCAGGAAGTTGTGACAAGGGTCCTCCTTCCCCAGCTCCACCTGACTTTTCACACATAGCCCTATTCAGTTGTTAATCACCAGTGACATTATCTGATCCTGGTGGTTGCCTCCCAGATTTCTTCCCTCACTCAGACATTAACCATCAACAACAGTCCTGGTGGCTGCATCCTGATGGGAAGATAAGGGTAACTGTGCATACACAGCAGCCAAAAGTCATCTGAAATGAAAGAATGACTATAAGTCAATCATCCCATAAATATGGGGACAGCCCAAGAGCCCATTGGGCTCTTCTTGCATTGCAGCGGGCTGCAGGCCAGGATCTCCCTTAAGCAGGGATGTCTCTCAAGGATACTCCTTGGGGTTGAGAGATCCTTGCCAGATCCTAACAGATCCAAGGTAAGTGACTATAGCACACTCTCTTTTTGAACTTGGAAAGTTTACTGACATAACTGTGCACAAATTTCCTTAGTCATCAACCACAGACCAGGTAGTTCTAAGACTCCTCTTAGAAATCAAGGGGGTCCAATCTGAACCCTGTGACTCAACAAGAGGGTGTCTTGGTAATTCTGTGTATATCCTGGACCCCATGCAGTAAATGAGTGACCTTGCCATAGAATCTTGTGAAAGCATTGTCCATATTAATAAAACCTGTTACTATTTCTTTCACGAGAGTGAATTATGTCACTCACCCACAGCACCACTCATTCTGTGACAGAAGCTCATATAGTAAAATCATAATCAGTTTCATAGCACAAAGGTTTACATGCACAACATGATGTGTATGTACACATCCAAATTTTAAAATGAGTGCCTGTAGACTCAAAGTTCATCCTAAGTGAGTTGTATTAATGATTTTTAGAGAAAGAATTTGAGATGGGTAGCTAGGAAGAAAAGGAAATTGGCAACAGAGAAATAAGCATTTGTTGGACCCTGCAAAAGAAATCATGCTTAACAGATACCCTTGTGCTTTAACAGTCAGCTCTACAAACACCTGAACATAGTTCAGCTATATATTTAGTAGCACACTCTAAGCTTCAGTAAATTGGTACATAGAGTAAGTCAGGTACATGAAGTATATCACCTGAAATAAACTCTACTGTCCATGGAGGTCATCAAGGGCAGGAGGGAATTTGGACAGGCAGGGACTGTCTTGCCTTATACAGCCCACTCCATTCCATAATAGGAGAGCTGAGAGCAGACAGAGCTTGGGCAACCCTAAGCTTCAACTTGGCTCCACAAGTTGAAATGACCTTGTTTAGACCTGTGAGGATACAGAGCATGAGCCTTTCATTCAACCATTGCAGAACTGTGTTCTCCTATGGCAGAGCCCAGTCGTGCATCAGGTCCTCCTGATCTTCCCACCTACCAGAGTTTGAAAATGGGGTTGTTAAATTAGTCTTACAGATGGTAACTGTTATTTTTAATGCTAGAAAAGACGGTTTCTGTCACATCACTTAAGAATGTGGTTAGATAAGGTGAAGATCCAGAGACCTTCAGCTGGGGAGAGGTGAAAGAGTAGATGGGAACTGGAGTGAGTGTGGGGAAGGTGGCAGATGGAAGGCAAAATCCATGTTTGCCAGAGTTGCTGCTTGGGGCAGCTGCCCTAGGTAGGAAGCTTCTCGGTGTGCTCACTGATTTCCTCTCGCCTCCTTCGCCTGAACTGCCCTGGGCTGAATGCTGGCTCAGGGAGCAGGAACAGCAAGAAAGCAGAGCTGGGAACTGGCAACCTAATAAAACAAAATACAATAATTACTGGTTGTCACACCACCTCCTACTGAGCATGCATTATCTTACAAGGTGCTGTCCACTGAGTTTGAATCCAGGTGTTTTTTTCAGATGCAAGCGTTGCTTTCGTATATGGTGTGGAATGCTTTAAGTCAGAAAAGAGATGGTGGTTTCACTTTTGTTTGTTTTAACGGAAAAGTGTAAAAGGGCACCAAAAAAGGGCACCTCTGAAGGTGTGGGAAAGACCTGCCTGACAGCTGGAAGCTAGGAGGGTAGAAACGAGCAGAGGTCGCTGCGTATCTCCAGTTCTTGTATGCTTTCCTTTAACGTTTGCTAGTGGCTGCTGCCTGCCACAAACCACAGGGCTCGGAGCACCTCTGCTCCGGGCCAGCGTGCCTGGGCTGTAGCGCTTCTTCCAAGGGCAAAGGGGTGACGCTGTGCGGGAAGCTGATGTGCAAATCCCTGGCACACCAGCTACACACGCGCTCCCGGAGGCACCACTGAACAGGGGCAGAGCAAGAGGCAAGTCACCCTGTTCTGCAAAACATCTCCCAAATGCCATCAAATACTCAGCCCCAGTCAGAATATTTTAATCATCTAAACACGTGTGACAAGAACAGTGAAAACCTTATTATGTAAATTCAGAAAGCTAAGTATAACCTGATCACTAATGCACTCACATTGCAGTTCTGTCCTGGACAGCTTGGAGAGCAGGAAGGATGCTCTTATCTGCGCGTATTACACAAACAGTGCCCAAAGTGTTTTTTTTGCCCCCAGGGTACCGTCCTGGATGGCGATTTCTTACACAGCAGGGACATCTGCTGGAGCTAACCTGGCTCTGCAGAGCATCCCGCCGATCCTCGGCTGCTGCCAGGAGCAGGGATTTGGGAGCCTGCATTGCCATGCGGGATGCAAGGCTTAGCTGGTCACCAGGGAATGCACTTGGACTCCCTGTGAGGAGGCATAAAGCTTTTAAGAGAGCGATCCAAAAAGCTGGGTTTGTTTTCTACAGAACTGTAGTTCAGTTTTCAGTCCCAATCTATTTGATTTTATACAGTTTGGCCATTTATGATCACCAAGCACGAATTTAAGTGCCCTCAGCACTGCACAAGCAAGTGATGAAGGATGCAGGCCAAACCTCAGGATTGTCTGTGACATTTTTCAAAAGAAAAGCGAGATTAGATGAAGCCAATAAATGGTTGGCTGTGAGAATGTGGAAATAATCGGTGCCAGGCAGAAGTGATTTGTTTCTATCATGTCCAAGTTAGAGGATTAAAAGCAGGTTTAGAAGAAGGAAAATGTGGCTAGAAATAAAATGGCTTTTTTTTTTTTTTTTTTTCCCTTTATAGAAGTCGTCATGAAGGAAATCACAGCCATTAAAAGAAATACTGGTTGTATCTACATTAGAAGTTTGGATATAACCAGGAATATGCTTTTGAAATTAATTGCCTAATAGTCTACAATTACCTTGCTTTCATTTGTATCACAGTGTCAGCTTGGACTGCACAAACTGATTTCATTTCAGATGAAACTAGACAGCTGTGCAGTCCAGAAGCTTACCTAAAGCACTCCATATGGCCATAACCCCTGTGTAACCTCTGGCATGGAGTGTGGGTCTTCAGCATCAGCTATTTTGCTCACAAATGCAGTTCCCCAAGCTGCAATGCTTCCGAAACTAGCCATAGCCAATGCATTTTATTGAGGTTTGCGGGGTGCTTGATACCCGATGGCAACCTGTGGTGCTTAAGCTTGAGGTGCCAAGACCGCCCTCGTTCTCCATTTCTTCTAAGCTTTTCCTCACCTAGTGATGGTTCCGTGATGCTCATTAAAAAGATGTCAGAGTGTACTTGGCCTATGCTACTCGCTAAGCAGTGACAGTCTACAAGAAATGCAATGCCAAAGATTTTTAAAATATTGTAAAATGCACTGGATAATTACAAAGGCTTTCTTGTCCTTTTAGAGACTGAGTATATAAACAACAAAGCCATCGTTACAGCAGATGGCTAAGGAAGGGGGAAATTGGTGGGCATGTCAAGATACACTTTTGCACACAGAGATTAGGAGCAGTGAGAGCTTCTGGTATCCTGTGGTACTCAGCCCTTTGAAATGCTGAGGGCAAGAGATTCAGATGGTGCTTTTTCAGGCATACTTTTGTCTTTAATTGCCATTCCTTCAAAATTAGTAGCAGTTTCACCAGTAATTTCAGAGAACAAGTTCAGAGGTCAGTCCCAAGCCAATGCAGAATCTATCTTCTCACCATCTGCAGTTTACCCAACATCAACAGGAACTTCTGTTATAATTTTTTTTTTAATTCAGAGTACTTTGGGCATGGGGACTTGTGCTAGAGGCTCCAGAAACAATTCTTAAGATTCAGTTTAATATCTGAGTCTGAATTTCAGTGATCAGGCACATAGCCTCTCAGCTGCATTTTTTTTTTTTATTTATGAAGAGCACAATAAGACTGGTTTAGAGTGCAATTTGTTATGAGAATGAATTTAAGAAATTAAATATTAAGAAAATACTGTATAAATAATACACATGATAGTCTTAGTTGTTTTAAGGCACCCTGAAAATTAATTGGCAACTATTTATATAAATCATGTTTACCAGGCTGCAATGAATTATGTTATATGAGTAATACGTGTAAATAATTTACACAGCCAGAAGAACAATACTAGTATTTCTACCTATGAGTATGCAAAATCCTTTGCATTCATGTTGCCAATAATTTATCACAGTAAAAGGAAATACGGAACAAGTTATTTTTTGTATACCTGCAAAAGTCTCAGAAGGACAGGTATTTGTCACGTGCAAAGAGTACATCTAAGGCATGTGACAATATGTGCTGCCAACAAACCACAGATTCTTTAATGATTCCTGAGAATGACTTCCATGCTGTTGAAGGAGAGTGATTATGATGCTGAGATGGCTGAACTTTCCCCTTCCCTATCTTCTTTCTAATCCTCCATGCTTTTGTCATAGAGATGGGATTTGAGCAGTATGACTTGCACGTCACTAAGTAGTCCTTAGTTTGCTGTGGCTTTAGAGAACATCACAGGATAATAAAAACAACCGTTGTGCAATGCCATTATGGCGTTTTGGATCACGTACGTATAACTGGGAGAGGAAGGAGAGGAAAAAGTTTGCATAAAGACTGTGAGACTACTGTTAATGCAAAAAGCTTGTCTTGCTTCTGAAAAGCTACCTGTCCACAAAATAGGGCAAAAGGCCTGCCTCCAGCAGTAACTGGGGGAAAATAAAGAAATTCTGCCTCAGAAAAAAATGCATAACTTTTCTACTTTCTGTTTAGCGGGAATCTCCGATACAAGAAAAGATAAGCTACTTTAACATATCTGTATTTATGCATGTGAAAGCTAATTGTATTGCAACTGTGTAAAGGAAGAAAAGAGGTATATATGCATTTATACGTGTGAAGGATTTTCTGAAGCTGCTGTGCTCTGACCCTGCAATTTGGCTGCCTTCAGCCACTCTGACGGTGGCCTGAGGTGGAAAACAGCCTTTCCCTAGAACTCCCGATGAGAAAGGTGGTGTAAGCAGGAGCTGAGCAAACACATGAGCCAAAGTGGTAACAGAGACTTTCTGGAATATGACAACAGCCTGAGCTGCCCGGGCTCAGGTTATATGTGAGCTCTTGGCACTGAGCAGCAAGCCTATGGAAATGCTCTGTGTTGAAAGCTGCTGTGACCATAAAGGCAGCTATAGCAAGGAAAATGTGCATGACTCAGTTTTCCCAGTGTCTGAAAGAGTCAGTGTGAGCAGATCTGCCCTTTTGCTGCAGGGGGGGAAAAATAACAATTTTCTGGTTAAATCAGAGTCCTGTTCTCTGTGTGTATGTTTTCGGTTTTGTTTTTCTTGGCTGTATTTTTTCTCCGTCCTGCTTTGTAAACAAAGCCACAAGTTCTGCCTTCTGCGGCGCAGCAGGGGCGGGCACGGGTCCCCGCGCTGGGGCTGCCCGGGCCGCCCTGTCCC
>VZSV01000014.1:6744830-6765854 GCA_013398735.1 Nothocercus julius
AAAAAAAAAAAAAAAAAAGAGCCATTCCCCTGCATGCATTGGGCTCCTGTGCAACCTGAGTGAGCAGCTTCCAACCACACAACTCTGGCTCCAAAGTTACTTTGAATTCTCAGCTGTGTGAGCTTCATTATAAGTTAGAGGTGGCCTGAAATGAAATCTTGATTGTCCTCAGGTATTCCTGGCCATGATTCATCTTGTAACACACTACTGATAATGGTTTCCAGTTTCTGCTAGTTAGCTCCTGAATTAATATAGAAAATGTCACTAAATGTAGAGGGACAGTGAATTCGTTGGATGACATGAATAGAATTCAGAATGACTTTGACAAATTGGAAAAATGGACTTTAAAATAGGATGAAAAGAATTAGATTGAAAAGAAGGTGAAGACATGATGGTAGGTAGGGATTAATCTCCTGCATGGATAGGGGATGGGGAATAACTGAGTTGTCCTAAAGAAACGAATCTGGGCCACTATGGGTCATAGCTGGCCTTTGCTCAACAATGGCAAACTATTGCAACAGTGCAAAATATCTGCTTGGGATGTTCAGCCGAAAGAAAAACGTGCAAGAACACGAAGTAATCCCTTCTGGCGAAGTTCTCATTGCTAAAGCTTCAGCTGGAGTATATTGTTGTGTGTGCTGCCTTTAGAGGTATAATGGACCAACAGGATTTACTTTAAAAAGCAAGGTGAAGGAGAGTTCTGACTCCCTGCTATGAGCTGGGAAAAACATCCTTTCACAACTGTAAATATTAAAAAAAAAAAAAAAAAAAAAAAAAAAAAAAAAACTTAAAATGCAAATCAGAAAAAAACAGTACGAAACAAGGAAGAATAAAGAATAGTAAGAAATAATAAATTAAAATGTAAAAAAAAAGGGATTCATATAAGGAAAGGAGTCCTATAAGTGTACTTGCTTAGAGCACTGTTACTAACCTGATATTTGCTAATTTAACATTTATTTTGCAATAACTTCTTTAATATTTTGCCTATTGTCTCTTACCTTCAATAAAGTTTGTGTCATTGCAGAGTTCTTACCTTTGCTTTTACTTTTCAATTTCTGTGTAAACTGTTTCTTATACACTATTACTTGTTTGCCTGGAAGTTTTATAGTGCTGTTTATGTCTGTTACTGTTCTACTGTAGTGTTTACTGTATATAATCAATAGCAATAGTAGTCTCTAACAGACTTCATAAAGTATTTGGCTTTTTTTTTTTTCCCCTTGCTTTCTAAAATAAAAATTCTATTTCGTATTTTTCCCTTTATAACATAGCATATATTCACTAGTTTTGTTTGTGCCATCAGCATGGCTCTTGTTAACAGACAGACTGTTTCTGAGAGTGGATGTAATCCGCTTTATTGCTTTTATTTTTTTCCCCCTCTGGTACAGACATCACATTAAATGTTCAGGGCTGATCACTTTTTTGGACAGTCTACATATGTTGTTTATTGTGTTGAAATATTGCGTTAAAGGCTTGATGATTGCTCTGCAGGGAGAAAGACTAGTTTTCCATGGATGCAATAATATTGGGTAAATATCAGTCTGTTCCTGAGATACTCCACCTGTGAGCATCAAGAAGCAAGGAAGGCTTTTTGCTCTTCTTGCTGGGTCATAATGGCAGATGAGGGAGCTCTCTGCAGGTGCCCACATCCTGCATCCCAGCATGTCTCCATACAGTTCTTCTTCCAAGGTTGGATGCAGCACCCACCACCTCCTTCCCTGCCCTTTCATCTTAGTATTCACGCACAGAAGTACAGCTGAGCACCGGGAGCGGGAGGGTGCCCAGCCCCAGGAAAGCACAATCCACATGCTGAAGGCACCTGCAACACCTGCCCTCTGCACCTGGATGCAGCCTCTGTTAGCCCAGGGGAGCCCCGGGTCATAAGCAAAAACCCAGCGCTGCACAGGTTCCTTAACAGGTAGGTTTCTGCAACTATTTCATGCACATTAAAAAGAACACCCAAGGCAATTAACTCTCCTGAGGTGCTGGATTAGAGATAGCAAAGTCCTCAAACTCAGGCAGTTTAGATGAACTATAAACATTATTGAAATAACTTCAATTTTACCTCTCATTTCCTGCCTATTTCACAAATGCTTATAAAGGTTTCTCAATATGCTATCATGTCAGAGATGAGAATTGGCTTCTGAACACATCCTGGGTTTTAGAGAAAGAATAATAGCATACTTGCTGGTCTAAAAGCAAAGCTGGCTTTATTGGGGTAAAAGGTTAATTTCAAACAGCTGCAATGAATTAACAACTCCTGTAGTCCATGAGGAAATTCTAGTGCCTTGTACATCTGTGTTTGTGTTAATGTTGGGGATTGAAACCACATTACTGCGATAGGAAGGAAGAAATAATTTATTTTTGAAAAAAACTCTCTTGGCTGTCTGGTTTTAACCAGGCTGAGGTTTTAATCACTCAAAATCTTTGACTTTTAAACTGTAACATTGGCTTGCAGACTTTTACTGTTTGAATGCTGAATGTATTTGTTGTGTTTTCTTCTGCAGGAAACAAAATGTGACAAAACTTGGTCACTAAAGAATGAGGTGATTTCAGTGTGGCTCCTCTTCCTGATACAGCATGCTAAGCTCTCTGCATCTGCAGGAATACGTGAAAACCAGCATCAAAACCAAAGAAGTAGCTTCAGAATGCTGACAGCATCCAGCATCACTTGTTGGGAATGCCGCTTTCAGCGTACTTTTCAGGCTGCATCACCAAAAGTTTGCATTTGTAACTGCGTGAGTGGGATGGATGGAGCCATGTGATACAGCTGTTTTGAAGAAATTGTGTTGCTGATGCCCTGCTATGGTACGCTGGGCAGATTCTCCCGCTCAATTAAAAATATTGCAGGACTGTGGCTTTGCATGTTACCAGGCTGTTTTTCAAAGTGTCCATTGGAAACACGCAAGGCAAACACCAGAAACAAAAGCAAGGATAAGACCGATGGCCTCATCTCACACTTACGAACCTGCTGGCAGTGAAGAGAATAATACTGTATCTGGAAGTCTTATGGAAAAATAAGAAATGCAATCTGCATTACCAACTGACTCCACACTTATTTAGATATATTAAGTCTGAATCAAATGCACGTTCGTGCTGCCTTTTCTTAGGTTTGCCATTTTTTCAGGGTCTGGGAATTTTGATGGATCCAGTAATGCCGTTGCTTTTATTGATATTTTAAATTGCAACTTGCAAAGTGTGCAAGATCTGCCAGAATATATAAAGATATTACTTGAATGAATAAAGCCTTTTTAATATCTAGAAATAGAAATAAATTATCAGAAGACTGTGATGGCAGTCACTTAATGAGCAACTTTGAAGAAACACAGCAAACAAAACAGGCTCTGGCATGCAGTGCACACCTACGCATTTGCTCTATCACATGACATTTCTAAGTGGGCTTCTTTACAACAGCATTTGACAACTGATGAAAGCTGGGTTGCTAAATCTGACAAGCTTTCAGTCTTTTTCTCCAGGATACTTTCTGTTAAAAGGCCTTCAGCTATGGGTCTTGCTTCCTTAACCAAACTCCTACTTTGATAATAGCACTGGCATGTTAAGCAAGCCCACCCACTTAACATACCAGATTTTGCAGAAGAAATCAAGGATTTAAAGATGCTTGTCTGAGGTATCTGAAAAAGGACCTGAATTCTTGAAACGTGGATGCATAAACTCATTTGACACCTTCCTAAGCACCTGAAGTGAGTAACCTGATATATAAATGTGCAATATATAATAATAATGTTATACTCTAATGTAGAATGTTATATAGATACTATAAATGAGCTATAATTATTGTATGAATTGATATAGTGAAATACCACTATATGATTACATTTTAGTGTTTTTTTAAAAAATGCATACTGTTATCTATTTAAAAATAGCCTTTTATAAACTTCAGCACTTTGTTCCTAAACAAAAGTGGGTTGTTCTTGCATTTTTAAATCTGTTTGTTTTAGCGTAGTTCGTATTTGTCAGTATAGCTGATTTTTGGCAGGTGTTTTAAAGCTGTTACTATAAGTGTGTATAGCTATGTGGTGTATATATAATATGCATTGAACAAATGATCTAATATTTCAGTTTCTTTCACAAAAAAAAAAAAATCTCTACATCCCCATGAAATAGGTGCATATGGTCACCTCCAGTAATAGGTCTTAGTCCAGCCTTTTAAGGGCCTGCTTTTGCCATAGTACAGGCAACAGCAATCTGTCCATGAGCTTTAACAACAGCTGTTTCAGACTGCAGAAAATATGAGCTAAACCAGTTAGAGTATTAGTCTTATTTAAAATGCTTAGCTCACTTATGGGATTCAGAAACCCAGACTAAGGTCTGGGATTGCTTATATGGCACAGGGGGAACACATGCCCTGCAGGAAAAGATGCAGAAGAGCCAGCATGCCCGCGGGGGTGCCAGAAATCTTCTGCCCTGAGGCTCTGCTGTCTTGCTCCGTCATGCTGACTGAGCAGAGCCACGCTCTGAAAAAGTCCAGGGGCTGTCGTGTAAAATACAGAAGCAGTCCTTAGCCCAAGGACTAAAATCGTGGCCTATGTGACCTTAGTCAGGCACCCTTTCATGCTCACTCTCTCCTTGCATTGAGTTCTTTTCACACAGACCATTTTCAGGAAGAGAAGTGGAGAACGGCCACCCAGAATAATTTAGTCAAATATTCAGGGAACTCTAACACGGACAGGAGATACAGGCTTAGATGGAACATTATCTGACATTAACCTGCATCCCGAATGCAGACCCTCAGCACCCGGCTTCCACATAACACTTCAATATCTGTCTTTGTTGTAGGCAAGTTCCCTAAAGACCTTTTTCTGGACATGTGCTGAACCACATCCATTTTGGCAGAGTCAAACAGTCTGATGCCTGCATGCCCAGGTCCTATGTGGACTCATAAGCCAGGTATGTCTGTGACTATCTGTCAAAGGGAACAGTTGTTCTTTAGCTGTTTCAACCTGTGCCTACCAGAGGAAATGCTGTATGAAAGATCAATAATTTCTCCTTTTCCTGAAAGCCGCCCAAAGAACACATCCTTCGCTGGCTGCTGGAAGAAGTGCATATTATGCATCTCCTTGGAGCATTCCCTGACCAGCATGAATGGTCTGTTCTGGCCTTTTTGCTTCTCAAGCAATATTAGCTCGTCCTATGAACGCTTGAGAACGAAGAGTAAATCTACAGTTTAGTGGTTATAGCACTACCTGGGAGGGCAGAGACCTCATTTCTAGTTCCTGTGTCAATGAATACTTAATATAACCCCCCTGACTATCCAGCATTGCAACCCTAGGATCCCACAGTGAATACCTGTGGGAGAGGTGCGCAAATACTGCGGCAAATAACAGGACCGATGCATTCTTTGAGAAATAATCTGCAAACACACTTTGATCTCTGTGAAAATGCTTGTTATGTTCCAAGTAAATCAGTGGGTAGTCTGGTGAGCAGGCTGTGAGCATCAAAGTCTCGGATATAAATCAACACACTGAGAAGTCTGAGATCCAAAGAAGTGGATTTCAAAATGGCTTGTACTAGTAGGGCAGGCTCAGTAATAATTTCAAATAATTGCATTTAATAGTTGAAAAGCAGACCTTAGCTCATAACTGAAGAAATTGGTTAAAGGTGAAGCAATAGATGTTTCTTGTGAATGATTCTTTTGACAGAGCTGGCTGACAAACGCATCGGTGTTTATGGTAGAGCTGTGTAAATCCCATGGTAATAGAATTGCAACCTCTGTTGCAGGTGGTCTGTAGCAGTTCTTGAAATGGTATTTTGACCTGGTCACTGTATTGATGTCATATAAAAGACAGCTACAGAGTTCAGGTGAAGGAAATTTAGAAAGTTGATCCAAGAAGTGTTCTTTTTTTTTGCAAACACCAGAGAGTTAGGAAAGAGTGTAAGGATGCAAAAAGGCAAATACCCACCTGTTTTCTATTTTTTGATTATAAATAGTAGTGAATAACAATATATTATTTACAAATGCTACAAATATTTGTTTTCAGTCTCTTGAAAAACAGATTTATGTTTGAAATAAGACAAAATCTCTCTGCTACTCTGGTTGAGACCAAAAGCAAATTAGACCGGATTTACGAGTGAGCAAGACAATATTTTAGTGGTTCATCAAACAATATTACCAAACAAGCATTAAGCATTGAAAGCACTCAGCGTAGAGAATTTACTGTAGCTTTGTTGTGGTTTATGAGGGGAGGACAGTTATGACTACTCTTTCAATCTGTCACAGCTCTCCCTGCAGAGAAAAGATTTGTGGCCCATTGTTCCCTTCATGGAAACTGGGAGTTTGTTAAGAACTTCTGCTAGAGAGACTGGCCAGAAAAGAATTTAAAAAATCAAGCTGGCTTTTCAGTGGTAAGACCCCATTCCTTAGATCAAGGGGAAATGTTTCATAGGTAAACAATGAAAAAGGAAACTGAGATCTTCTCTGAGAGCAAGAGTTAAAAGGAGACTAATGTGTGTTAGCTATCACCTCTCAGAAAGATGTGGGTTCAGAGGGACCTCTGAGCTAATCCACTTTATTTTTAGTGTGTCGAATATTCTAAACTTCAACTGATTGACATGGGAAGAAATACAATCCTCCTTCATAAAACAGTCCATCCAGGGGATTGTTCTGTCACAGCGACAAACTGCTAATGTTCGAGTATACAGCTTTAATAATGCTCCCTTGAATAATTTGATTGCAGTCTTGCGCAGCCAAGTGGTTGAAGCAACCCTATGATGTAATGATACTGTATGGTATGCATATTTTTGCTTTCCATGTATTTTAAACATGTGTCATCGATATAGAATGTATAAATAGTGGGAACACTTCTTTTTACCTCAAAGGAAACTTTTTTCCCCCTATCCTTTCATGACGCAAATACAAAGTCCTGCACCTGGGGAGGAATAACCCCTTGCACCAGTACAGGCTGGGGGCTGGCTGCCGAGAAGGCTGCTTGATAGAAAGGGTCCTGAGGGCCCTGGCAGAGAGCAAGCTCACCGTGAGTGAACAGACTGCCCTTGCAGCAAAGAAGGGCAACTGTATCCTGGGTTTGCTAATGCAAGAGTGTTCCAACAGGCTGGGAGAAATGAGTCATTCCCTTTGTTCTGCCCTTGTTCTCCAGATCGTCTCTGGAGTCCTGTATCCACTTTTGGGTTCCCCAGTGCAAGAGACACCTGGCCATATTGGGATGGAGAGATTTCAGTAGAGGTTTTCCAGGATATATTGGGGTGCTGAATCACAAGGCATATGAGGAGAGGCTGAAAGAGCTCAGCTTTTTCAGCCTGGGGAAGAGATGATTAGGGAAGATCTTAATAGAATCAGCTACTTAGCAAGAATGTTCAGAGAATGTGAAGTGCAACTCGTGACATGGAAGTCTTATTCACCAGGTTCTGTTGGTTAGTTTTGCAAGTAATGATGGATTCTGGCTCATCACAATAATCTTTGTTTACCATGCAAATCTCATGTAGAAAAACACTGTCCTTCAATTAGACATCAGAACTTTTTTTTTTAATGGAATACTTTCAAATGGAATCAAAAGTACTTATCACTGCACAAGAGGTTTCAAAGATTTTTTTTACCCAGTCAAGCCTAATCTTGAGGAAAACAGGTAAGGCTTTGCTTAAGATTGGAACAAAACACTAAACCTTGGAGTAGAAGTCTTGTCACAACAAAAAATTCTGTCCCTCTTGCAGGTATCTTAAAATTGATTCAGTGTCTGGTTAGATAGGTGATTTGTTTCATTGCATAGTCAATGTATTTGTTTTGATTAAATCATAGTTTATTTGACTTGATAGGTGCTAGGTATTGGTCCATAAAAGATGGATTAGTTTTGACAGGTGACATGGCTTGGTATGCTATGAAAAACATTGAGTCTTCTGAGAGACATGCTCCCTTTGGATAGCAATGGACAGTTCAGTACAGCTTATTATTTGGCTGCAGGCATTAATATATAAAAGGTATTTTTGCAATACATAACAAAACATACTGTTTTCCAAGTGCTGAATTCTATAGCCTCAAAGCATCTTCCTCACACTCTCTGCTTTGTTTCAGGTTTATTGTCAGGAGTAATATCTAGCATACTGTAAGAATTAATTTACTGTGTTGCTGCTTTTGTTATTACAAACTTTCCTAATGCTGTTTCTTGCCCTTGTTATAGTGCCATGTTTATATGTAAGCTCTTTAGGAGAAACTTTCACTTACTACATGACTGCCTAGTGCTTAGCTCATATGACCTATTCTCCTTTCCCATACAAATGCATTTTTTCATCACTTACGGGGCTAACACGGGAAAGCTTCATGCATGTAAAGCTGTAGTTGGCATATAATATTCCATTTTTATGTCCCACTTTCAAGAGTGGTGCAGACTAATTGGATGAAATCCAGAGGAGAATGACAAGAGGTCTAGAAAATCTTAAGAGGTCTAGAAAGCCTGACCTAAGAAGAAAAGCTGAAATGTTTGGGATTGTTTAGTTAAAGGATAGAAGAAATGAGAAAGAAATTATAATGGTCTTCATAACTACTAATGGTTGCTGTGAAACAAGCAAAGGGAATAAAATATTCTCCTTATCAACTGAGAAGATGATGGAAGTAATGGGTTTAAGCAGCAGCAAGGGAAATTTAAGCTAGACAGTAGGAAAGGCTTTCTAACAATTAAAGTAGTTAATAGAGAAATAGGCTGCCTAGGGAGTTTGCAAATCTCCATCACATGACCTCCTCACTGGATGTTTTGAAGACACTTCTCGGGAATAGTCTAGATGTTGCTAATTCTGCTTTACTCCAGGGTAATTGACAGGATGTCCTCTTCAGGTGCTACCCAGCATTAGTTCCTGTGACTCTGTGTTACCTCAGTCTATGAATAGCCACAGAAACAAGTTTGGTACCCCACAACAGATATTTCAAGGGCTCATGGTGCATTGTAGATTTTTAGCAGTCACAGGGAAGGAGCTAGCATAAAAGCTAGCTAGAAAAAAAATCTTTAATCATAAAGAGTGAAGAACTAGTAAGTAATATCTCTAAATGTTTTGCATCTCAAAGCAAAGGAATAATTTTAAGGACATTGTGTGGTTTTTATTTTTTCAAGTATTCTATTTAAATTATAAAACTAAAGGACTAAGATGCAGGCTAAACTACCCACATATTTTAAAGATATTATGGAAAATCCTTCGGCAGCTTGCTGTAGCAATACATCCTACAGGCTAGCACTCTATTTGTCAGGTTTTGCTTTCCCGATCTGCATTATAATCATCGCTTTGGGTGTGAGCTGTGCAATTCTAAAATAGAACCTCTCCTTCACTTAGAAAACAGAAGAGTGAGGAGGGAATCCTAGGCCTGTTAAGAGTAGCTCCCTTTTCAATGCTGAAACTTTGGATGGGTGAGAATGGTCAGAAGATATTAAGGTCATATCCTCGTGTGTTCCTTCCTTGCTCAGTAAATAGTTTTTGTATATGTTTCAAATCCTACCTGCTTAGTTTGCAAGAACAACAGCTACGTTTTATTCCTGTTAGAACTAGAAACCCAGCCCCATTTTCAGACAGTGGTCTAGTCTGGGTTTATTCATGGACTTCTTAACTACTGATGAATATATGCTCCTGATACTAGCATGTGAACTAGGAAGAGTTTAACTTGGTTTCCAGCCTATATGGGCTCATGTTTTCAGCAGCAAAATTATCCATCGAAATTACTGAAACATGGAAAATTTAGAAACATATTTCTTCACTTTCAGAGTATCACCATGTAAGAAACTTTCAATGTGTTTGAAACTGTGGTGCTGTCATTTTGTCCTTCACAGGTTAAATTTTCCTGCAAATATACGAATAGGGGAAGCGCATTTTTGGTGGCTAAAGTAACACATTTTATGTGTTACTCTATGATGGAACCAATCATGTATGAGTACCATGGTATTCTAACATGGAACCAATCCATTGGTTTCTTGGGAAGATTAAAACAGCACCTCAAAAACTGTATGCAACAAGAGACCAAACTGCTCGCTTTTTGAAAAGCCAGCTAATGAGAAAGCTACAGAACAGGAGGGGTGGCCAGGAGCATGTATTAGTACAAAGGTGACAAGGAGAGAATCAACATGGGAGCAGATGGTGCCTCCATTCCCATTCTGGCAGCTGGAAAGGTGTGACTTGGGTCATTTCTTTTTGCTAAGTGCCTTTAGAAAGATTCGGCTTTTCCAGATTCATCATTAGATTCTGTCCCGTTCTAATGAGGATACTTGATGCTAGGTCTGTTTCGGTACCTATGATACTAGGTATGTTTTATTTGTTTCTTAGGCTGTTTAGCATTAATTATTTCATGCCAAAGAGAATGGAGGAAACAGAACCTACTAACAACCTCCTTTTCTTTTTTTTTTTTTTTCTTTCCCTATTCATTTTTAACTGTCTTTAGCGCCAGCGGTTCAGCTCTGCCACTCAGGGAGCAGTAGCTTTATGATCTACACTACTGCGGCATAAACGGAGCGCAGACCTTGCTGATTGTATGAGGAGCTTTGTTCTTCAACAAGGAAGAGGCAATTGTTTGCTTCCACCCATTGCTTTGGCATTTTTCATGGATTCCATCACTGGATCCTGCAGTTCCCTTTAATGCATTCGCATTCTTTTAATTAAAGTAAATGAAGCTGGACATGATAAACATTGGCAAGTGAAAGGGAGGAAAAAAAACTGATGTCTGCTTTTGTAAACAAGTTGTTTTGTATTATTTAGATGTAATAGCACTGAAGTGTCTCGTAAAATGCAGTGGGAGGCATTGATGTGTCAGGAACAGTAATTGGTTCTTCTGTAAATCAAGGCATTTGTCACAGTTGTTTGCACATGAGCTAGTCATTTTCCTTATTTCTTTATTTTATCTTTTTAAACAAAAGAAAAGTGAAAAACCTTACCAGTTGTTTTCAAAGCCCTTACTGTGTTTGGACCACGACTGCATTTTCACAGGTGCAGCACCAAAGAACTTCCTTCTTCTGCCTCTCACTGCTGTCAAGCACCTTAGATCTGGAAGGCTGAGCTTCCTGATGATGGCCCAAATGATGGGGCAATGTTTTTATTTAGGTAGTTTTGTCTGAGGTGGGGAAGTGCATCAAATCAGTGAAAAGAGTGCTGTCAGGAAAGGCACAGCAACTGAGAAGAGCTGCCACCCAGCTTGGATCAATCACTGCTCTTGAGTTTGTAGGACTTTGCCTTCAGGTGGGACAGACCTACAGATTTGTCTCTAGGTGCACCAGCTTTGACATCAGCCCTGCAGACGTGTTAGAAAACCGTAGTCAGAGCTGGACCTCTCTACTAGATTTGCCACTCAGGGCCAGATGTATTAATGTTCTCTGTGACGTGGGGACCTCCCCAGGGTGTCCTACCATACCTGAAGTTGTCTCAGCTCCACTAAACAGCTCCAGTTTTCTGTTTTTATCAAAGTTATATGAGGCTGCCCATACATTTTGGAAGAGTGAAAACTATTTGAAGCTGTGGAAAAAAATTGCTGATATAATGAGTAGAAAAAAAACACATTCTTACGTATTTTGACAGGTTCCAAGTTAAGAACAGTTTCTTGAAAAAATATTAAGTTGTGGAATAATCTCACAAGGAATCAAGTGTTATAGGCTGGATACAGTGCTACAGAATGGTCAGGGAAATGGTTCTCTCTTTAGTCTAATGGTAGCATGGGAACTGTGCAGGGGCTTCAGTCACAGTTAGAGGAACTCTTCTGGTGATACTGTCTTTGTGAAGTATTTTGAGTTGTGCCTATGAATAAACTATGCAGACACTGCAGAAATGCAAGCAACAGACTGCAGTATTTCAGAGGTAAAAGAATGGAGATTGCTAATGGAAAACATTAGGAATGAATTTGACCCCTTTGACATCTTCCCCATTTTTTTTTATTCTTGTTAGTATTAGGCTATCAAAAGATAAAAGAAGTGTATCCTTTGATGTAGCTCTTCTGTCTTTCAGTGTTTGGAGAAGTGAAACCTCATCATTTTTTTCCCCAGTTATATTTTATGAAGTTAAAGCCCTGGAACCTGTAAATAATTTACACTCCTTTTGAAGTTGAAATTTCTTCATAAGTTTTACTTCAGCAATATCCAAACAGAGCTCACAGGCAAGATGAATTTTCTCCCAATGCCCTTTGACTGCACGCTATCATGCCAGAGTATTTTAAATGTGATTTGCACATTTCCATGGGTCAAAGCAAAGTGCAGTATAATGACCACGCTTCCTTCACTATGTACCCTCCCTTAAAACATTCCTGTATCTTTTAGAGAGGGAAAGTCTATTCCACAAGAGTACTGACACATTAAACAAGCAGTACATTGCTTGGAAAGATGTCTTCATTAGCTTTGCCTCATTGGTATGTAAAACTTAATAGCTGATGATGACCCAAATTCCGCTCAATTTTGAATATCAAGCTCATGCTACATTAAGAAACTAGCAGGTGGCAGAAACTCTGAAATTCAGTCTGAGTTTTTCAGGAGTTCATTCTTCTAGGGACAGGGAGAGAACAGGTTTGCTCTATATGAAATGACTGTGGAGCTTTTCCCAGGCTCCCCAAGACTTCTCCAGGCGCAGCTGCGGGGCAGCATGCAGAACTGCTCGCCTCTGAGTCCTGGCACCACGAGAGCCATTTGCAGTCCCCATTTGGGATTCTGCTTTGGCAGAGATTTAGGGAGCTTTCCCTAGAGACCTTAGGGAGATTTCCCTAAGGAAGGAGGTAGAGACAGTATGCACCAAATAAAGGCAACGGTGTCCTCTCTGTCTTGTCAATGTGGCCATTCCTGAACGGCTAGAAAGTTGGTCCTAACAGGAATTTGTATTTCTTTGCCTCAACTTAAGCTAATTGCCTTCAACTTTTTCTATACCAATAGATTGCTCTTACACTTCATTTAATGTTCCCTTCTCTGGACTGCACAAACCCATGCCCTTCATTTTCCTCAGATACGTACATTTTTATTGCTCTCCTTGCACTGTCAGAGGGTCTACAATCCTTCTGAATTAAGCCTTGTTGCCACCATCCTTATTCCTCCCTTGCTCCCCAGTCACTTCCATGCAGACCCTGAATCATCTCCTATACTTGTCTTTTTCTGTCACATCTGATGTACTTTTTTTTTTTTTGCCATGTCTAACTTTTTACAGTTTATCCTTTCTGATTTTGTTCCTTCTGTATTTTTATTATACTTTTATGTTCACATTAAATGTTGTGATCCTTTTTTTCTTTCAATGCTGATGGAAATATAATGACCCTCTACTGTGGCTCCTGTCTTTCTTCCTCATTAGGGTAGCATTTTTTGTGCATTAAAATAGTGAAATTGTACTCCCTTATCCTTTTGATTATCTTCCCAGTAGAGCCTTCCTACAGGCTCCTGAAATTGGTGAAGTCTGCTTTTTTTGATGTCTATGGCCTTTATTGAGCATTTTTTCACCTCTTGTTCCTTAGAACACAGTGATACGTGGGTTAGTATCTGACTGTTCGCCCTATCTGCACTCCAGATCTTCACTTTCACACTTCAGCACTTTAAAGATAAGGTCTTTAGGTGGTTATGTTGCATATCAGAACATGACAGTCATCATATCCTAATCTGCATTTCCATTCAAGTACTTACTGTTTTCATCCAAATTATATTTAGTTCTATCAATTCCTTTCCACTAGTCAGAACCAAGTCTAAAATGACTGCTCTGGGAAAGGCTTCTGAAAGACAGAGTTGTTCCTAATGCAGTCTGTAACGTTTTTCCAGTTTATATTTAGGTAATGAAAATTGACTCCCTTCCTCCATTACCACTATTTACTGCCCTATTACTTACTTCTATTACATGCTCAAAAAGCTGCAGTTACTGTCTCTTTCTGTAGCTTATTTTCAGTAGCCCATCACCATGGTGCAGGTCCTGTTGTTTTTCTCCCAGACCAATGCTATTTCAACACTTCTGCTTTTACTTGAGGGATAGTATGGCGCAGTTTATTGTTTGTCAGTAAAATATTCTGGATTGAATTAAATAATCCTGTTGCCTATTATTTTGTATAACAAGAAAGTACTTTGGACTGAAATACAAAAATTATGCAATTCCTGAGATCTATCTAAGTTTCACTTTAAGTTTACAACCTGGCCTTAGATAAGTCTTTCACATTGTTTCTGCATCATGCCATGGTGTGGACATCTCAAAGTCATTACCATCCTGAATCAGTAAATGGTATGATACGGCATACAGCACAGCAAGGGCTGTGCTGGCATGGTCATTCTGCACTGGTTTCTTTGAGAGCCTGAGACGTGTCCCAGCAGCCACCTGTGGGTACTGGGAGAAGCAAATTTCAGCAGTGTATGCCATAGTGTACATAGTATATGCCCATATGTGAATAGTATAGACACTGCTTCAAACTGTAAATTATGACAATGTCAATGTCAAAAATCCAAATGTGCTATGGCAGGAAACAGTGCAGAGCTCGTTATTTGTCTCTAACAGACTGATCTAAGGACAGTCAAAAAGTCATCCTCGTTGGAGGCATTCTCTTCCCTTAGAAATATTAGGCTGATAGAAGCTCCCTCATAGATATTAAGCTCTTGGCAATACAGGACTGGTGAAGACAACTTTTCCATTAGAGATAGAGTAAGCTCCTACAGCCAGTGTCGTCCTTGAACTAGAAAATCTTCTCGCCTTTTTAGCTGTGATCTTTAATCATCCTTTTTTATTAGCTGATATAAATTTGAGGGAAGGAATAAATGTTTCCCAAAGTCAAGCTACTTCTTCTCTTGATTTTAATAACGTACAGCTATGTAGCAATTATAGCAGGAGCAATGCTGATGCCTATGATATTTGTGAATCTTCTTTGAGAGGAGGTAACCCCCCACGGATGACTTTCCCACTTCTTCCATCTCACGTCAGCCCGTCTCTCCCAGCTTCCTCCTAGCTTCAGAGGCCCCATGCAGACAGGCTGCAAACACGTGCAGCAGCTCCGTCCTCCACGTGCAGTATGCCACCAGCGAGGCTCCAGGCTTACTGGAGGCCCAGGTTTCTCACTCTGCCTTTGATACTGTTCCAGTTGCATTTTCAGTTCATGTAAATGAGACAAGGACCATCACTTTCCTGAAGACTTACAGCAGTCAAGGATATCGATGGGGTTCCCTAGAGACTGCTTAGTCCCATGACGCTGAGCTTTTGCCCTTCCCTAGGAGTTACAGTGAAGCAGAAGACTTGTGGGAGGTTTTTTGGTGTTTGTTTGTTTTGTCTCCCTCTGCACTCATCTGCCTCTGAATTTATTCCCTGTGCCAAAGCGATTTGGATTGTTTGCTGGTAATGCTGAATACAAGCAGTACCAGGGGAAGATGATTGGATTTTAGAACAGTTCTTGCCCATCAGAACTAAATAATACATGAAGCTAAATTGTCCTGAAATATTAAGAATTTGCATATTGTTACAGCTCATCTGTGTAGTAATGACTTTGTTTCCAGGGCAGATTTAAATCTAAAACTCTTTGGGGAGGAATATTTTGCCCACAGGTAATTTGAAGATAACATTCAGCTATTATTATTCTTGAACAAGTAACTTTGGGAATTTCAGGAGTCATGTAGAAGGCTACGTACTTAACTTTGCTTTAAATTACTCATATTAATTCATTTCACCAGACAGTTACATATGAGGGAGCCATTCAGTACATAACGGCTGGAAATACAGAGATGTAAAAAGGGATGCAATCTACATCAAATTTGTTGGATGACAGTGCTCTGTCTTGAGATTACTGGGATACATTGAGAGGTCAGTGTGGATGCTGCAGCCTTGGCCACTAAAGAAATTATATTTGCCAAGTAGAAAGTCATAGTTATAGATCTGACCTCAAGGTTTTCTTTGCCAATACAGCAGACACATTCCACTGTGGTGAGAAAAAAATTAAAAAGTACCAAAAAACAATCTCACTCTGAACAGTTCTGAAGGATGAAAATATGATGATGGGGGTTGATGTAATTCAAAGAGTACCGTGTAAAAATGAAAAACTGTTATTGTAATCACATTTACTATTTAAAAGAAGGGAAAGTATGAATTTTCAATGCATTAGATATGGATCTCCAGTAGTGTGGTGCCTGAGGTTTAGGCAAGCTGAAGTGCACATCAGAAGAGGTTGCCATGCAGTACAAAGCCCTGGGTTCTGGTGTCTTCTTCTAGAATCATTTGTGTACTTTTTATTGTAAGACCAGTTAACAAAAATGCCTGCAGTCTTGGCAGTGGGATCTGGAATCCAGGCTGCTTCCCTCACACAGGAGAACCTGAACCTCTGGGCAGATTTCTCTAAGTTCTTCTTTTTCTCATCTCATGACTGTTATATGTCCTTTGCAGAGACATCTGGCTTCAACACAGTTTGAGGAGTGGTTCTTCTCCCCACTCCCAGCCTCACGTAGAGGACATTTCCCGGGGGAAGTAGGACCTGTTTGGTCCAACTTGGGTTTTGTAGAGAATCGAAGCCAAGGTTTCCTCTTCTGGCTTTATCCTTTACCCTAAGCAGAGGGCCTCTTCTCATATATTATGAAGACAGTATTTGCCTACTATTCCCATTAAAGTAGTGGCTATCTGATCTCAGGACAGAGTACTGGATCTGGAATCAGAAGAAGCATCAGTCTTCAGCGTGAACTGTAGCACCTGTGCTCTGGAAAGGAATGTTTGTTTAGGTACTTATCTCTGTTGACAATTTACTAATGGCCAGGTCAGAGCAGCTCTATGCACAGTTTGGAGATGATTCTCTGCCTCCATATTTGTCTTCCTGTACTGCCTAGAGGACTTGGGAGCAATCTCGGGTGCTTGGATTCCTCTCAGGGAAATTGGCCATGGGAAAATTAAAGCCCACAATGTGTTAAGCTGCAGGAGCCAAAGCCTTTTGTTTAACTCACCCCTTGAAGACAGACCGTCATTAGCAAATAAAGTTAAAGTATTGCTGGTTAATAATTCAGTTCCTGGATGACCGGAAAGGAGTCAAATGCTTCTAATGAATTTCTCTTTGGTAAGTCAGTCCAACCATAGTCTACATGAAAAATTCAGCATCGTTGGCCTCCTTTATGATACAGTTAACAGCAGGGGACTGACAGAGTTAATGCACTGTCTCCAGACACGATTCCACATGTCACTTTGGATGATTCTTCATTCAGGGAACTAATTGCCCTGTATGACTCTAACCTGCTGCAATGAGGCAACAGTAGGTTAAAACTGGGGTTCAGAGGGAATACCATTTAAGTACATTAAAAATGCACCAAGAAGCCAAAATTCCCCTCTCTCTCCAAAGTGCGAAGTCAATTCCTGCATAATGTAAGATTTAAATGTTATATCAGGAATGCAAAATTAAGGATTGGCACTGTACTTTAAGTAATAAAATATGGAATATGGTAAATATGATTGTACAGATCCAAGCACATTTAAAATCCGTTCACTATAAAGACTCAATTGTCAGGTTTTGTTAGGTCTGCTTTGTGAAGCAAAGGCAGAGCTTATGCACACATTCAGTGCAATAAAGGATTTCCTACTACGCCCCAGGAAAACTGACAAACCAAACTATTCTTGTTTTGAGTTATGTTCCACTGTGCTGAAAATGTGGGTTTTTTCTTTTTAGCAAGCAGCTTTAAACATAATTAAAGAGCTATGCTATCACAGCTTGTTTTCAGGAATAATGTTATACAAGTATAGTTGAATTTTTAACTGTGTGCCTTTATACAGTATCTATTTATAGCAGTAGCAAATCATAACATAATCCATTTAAATATACTAGATATTCTTGATGAGAAAGCTGCAACATAAGGTTAGCAAGCTTGCTACTAGACCTCAGTTCAAACCATGCATCACCACTAATGGGACACAGAAGGAGGTCTGAAATACTTGTTTTATGTAAGAACTTACAGAGCAGTTTATATACGAGATGTATTTTTGGGGAAGAGCATGAAGACAGATTTTTGTATCTTGTAGTATGATAATAAAAACTTGAAACACAAATAATTTGTTTTTCCTCATAAATTATTTGCAGCTAAAACTGTACAACACTGTGCAGTTCCAGAAACAAGGCAGTGAATTAGAGTAAGCAGAAGTGAAAACTAACTTGTGATTCTTCCCTTGTCAGTCTCAGGAAATTTGAAGAGTAGATTACTAGCTTGGAAATTGAGGATTTTGTGTTAAGTTTGTTGATTAAAAATCCTTCTAGACACACACACACACACACACACAAATTGGTAATAGGTAGAGTATTTGCATGGCTCCTGCAAATAGAAATGCTGTTCCAATAAACATGACACTCCTCAAAGTAAGAAAGATACAAAACTCTACTATGCTTTTTTTTCCTCAAAAAATTAAGGGGTCATTTCTGCACAAGTATTTCTATACAAGTCAAACCTTGACTTTGACTGTTCTATATCCCAAAATGTTAGTGAAATTCCTAACTGAGGTCACGAATAAGAAGTAACTTTTACTGGCATCTAAAGCAATCTAGTATTGAACTCTGTGGATGCTCATCGTTAGATCACACAACCAGGACAGCTGGTACATGACTTTACTTCAGTGTTACTCTACCATCTGCCTCTTAAAACAAATATCCAGAGTGCTTAAGAGATATTGCCACTTTCTGTGTAGTTGATAAATGTATAATGTCTACAAAGTAAAATGATGGGTACTATTTTCCACTGCCACACTGTATGTAATAAACCCCTCTCCACTGAACTAGCTGGAGTTTATCTGAGTAGACGACAGAGATTTTCCACATAACTCAAACTTTGTAAACAAAGACGGAATGAAGCTACATATTTCTGTGGAACAGAAAGTGGCCAAGTTCACTGTCCCATATATTGAATAACAATTCTGTGAAATTCAATTTTTTAATAAAGAAAGAGTTGTTCTGGAAGTCAGTGTGCAAATAAAAGACCTTGAAACCTGAAAATTCATCTTTATTTTTCCTAATAACTATGTTTCCTAATAAGCAAGGTACTCTTTAAGTGACCAAATACATGCAAAATATGAAATACCAAAGATAACAAAATATTTTCCAGAAGTATATTAATAAAGCAAGAACAATGCCAGTCTGATTATCAGTGGAAAAACAAAATAAAATTTTGATGCCACGAAAGCCAAAGCATCATCCTTCACTGAAAAGTCAGCTACGAGCAGGTGCCTTGTACTGTTAGTATCTGTCAGAAAGAAGTGAAATCTCAGCCAGGAGCAGCTTGGAGACTACAACTGAACCTGTCGAATTTCACAATCAAATACGTAGAACTGAACCATACCTGAACAAGGAACGAGGCTTCACAATCTCGTTACCATTAAGTAGCAATGCTCTTTGAGTACTTCCAGGGGATATGCTAGGTATTCCATGGCTGGAAAAAGACAAACATTACATCTATCTTTCAAAAAAAAAAAAAAAATGGAGAAGGGGGGAAAGAAGCTCTGGGAAATTATAGCCCAGTCAGATGAACTTTAGTTCTTAGAACAAAGAGTCAGAAGCTGTTTTTAAGCACTAAGAGCACAGCAGCAGCCAGCAGAGAATAATCAACTACTCAAATGCAGGATGGGGAAAAAAAATGGCTAAGTAACAGCACTGTGGGAAAGGCTCTAAGTTATAGTTCATCAAAGGATGCCAAAAAAAAAAAAAAAGCATTTTTCTAGGTTATACATTTAGGGTGTGACCCAGAAGAAACTTCTGGGCTACACTTTTATTCTGCTCATTGTTGATAAGGTTTAGCTGTGCTACCTGCACCCACTTTGGGGCACAGAAAGAAAGGAAATAGATAGACAATGTTTAAAGGAAGGCAATGAGAGCTGTCGTAGGCTTAAAAAAATATGAGGAAAGATTCAAAGAGTTTGGGTTATTTACTGGGAAAAAGGAGAGACTTTGGGTCGGCAATGCTAGTAGTTCTCAGAATGCAAGTGACTGTCCCAAAGAAAATCATCTGTTCTTTGTGTCCCTGGGGGCCACGGTCATAGGAAGTGGCCAGTAAGTAAAGATATTTGTCTCATAGAAAATGGCCTTTCCCTCATGGGATGCTTGCAAATGGCATGGATAAAGGTTTGGAGCGCCACACACTTAACTGCCTGGGTTTTAAGCAGTTCCATGGACTGGACTGCTTTGCCCTAGATAAGCTCCACTCGCCTAGATTGTCCACACAATTATGCAAATACATAAGTCACTGTAGCTGCAAAGACTTTTTTTAAAAATTTTGTTATATTTTAGAGAAATGACCCATGCTAGTGCAGATGCAACAATTGACGTGACTACATTTGTGCTGCAGAGACGTCCGTGAAGTGCAAGCAAAATTTTTCTGGATGATAAAAGATTAACGCTGCTTTGAAGTCACTTTATGGCTTCTGATATACACATCAATACCCTTTCAAAACTTTGGAGAGAGTCCACAAAGAGACAATTCCATTATTGATGTACTCAAATTTAAAAATCTTAAAATGAGGCAGCCTCTTTTAGATTTTACTTGTTTTAGTTAATGGCATTCACGACACATAAAAGCATTTTTGGCAGGCGCACGAACAGTCATTCAAGTGACAGTATTGATTTTAAACATCTGATTTCCTTCTCACCACCACCTGCTGCAATAGCAAACTTTAACAAAAAAGCCCACAGTTAACAGTACAGCCTACGAATGCACATACTTTATTTCTTGCAGGTGCTTTTGCTATTAGAATGCACTTGCAATGGCCAGTCCTGATTTGGGCCCCCAGTTTTAACCCAAAACAGTAAAACACGGCCAGGTCCTTCCATTGTGGAGATGGAACAAACATATATATGGTGGGAAAAGGATGAAGAAGTCGCAGAACAAAAAATTCAATACATATGGCCTTTTAAAAAAAAAAAAAAGAAAAAATATTCTACTTTTCTAGTTGGTGTTGAAAGTTTTCAGTGCAATAACTGAATTAATAGAATTTCCATATAAAACACTACTGCTACGTGTGAGATGAGGGGAATTACGGGCATTATAGGGAAGCACTGAGTGGCAAATCCTGGCACCTAGGAGAGAGCCGTTACCGGCGAAGCGGCGGCGGCCGAGCCCTCGGGCGGGCCGGGGACAGCGGCGGGGAGCCCTGCCC
>VZSV01000014.1:6766664-6807048 GCA_013398735.1 Nothocercus julius
ACGAGGGGGGCGCAGAGACGGCGCTTATCCTTCACCTGTTAGTGCCGGCGCTAAGCAGGAGCGCTGCTTTTTGCGTTTCCTTTTCCCCGCTGCCGTAAGGCGCTCGTGCGGGCGCCGCCACGCGCGGGGCCCGGCGTGACGGAGCCGTGCCCGGCGCAGCCGCGTCCCGGACTCGGCTGCTGCTGATGCTCGGGCACGGAGAAGGGGCCAGCTGAATGACGTTTTTAAGCAGACGGGACCACGCTCCAGAGAAAGCCACCCACAGTGAGCATCTATCTCGTGATTTTTTCCAGGTGACTTCTTGTATTCATGTATATACATGATTATGTGTGCATAAATAGGGTTGTTTTCAAGAAGCAATTTGGGTCCAAGCTCCAACTTGGCCAGAAATGTCACATACTTTCCAGGGACTGAATGGGACCAGACCCTGGAGCTACAGCAGCGATGCCACTTGGACACCCACGTTAGCTGGAGGTGGCTGATGGAAACCAAACCTGATCCTAGTTGTGTGGTTCTGCAAGTCTTTGATGAAATGGGCACTTTCTCTTGCTCCCTCCCTAAATCCTGCCCCGTTCTTAGCAGACATCTGGCTGTGCCTTCCTGAAGGCAGGAGTGAGCTGCCAGGAATCTCCTCTGTTTGGAGGTGCTTCTGATAAGAAGCTTCCTAAAGAATATTAAGAATGTTAAGCCCCTTTGAGGAGAGGAAAGCATCATTGTAATTTGGGGCCTTTCTGTTAGCTGAAGCATTCAAAGAAAATTTTGTACATAGCAAACCACTTTTCTGGGCTGCTTCTCACCATGTGAGCTCCCCGAATCTGTCTCCAGCTCACTGCATGGCATGATGGAGGGGGGTGGGTTTAGTTACCCCATGCTAAGGCAGGAGAGGTGAGGCACAGCTGAAGCACTTAACGGTAATTGATAAGTGACCTGTGGCACAGCTGGGACTAGAACAACCCTTTCCCTTTGCTTGCTCTCCGTAATGCTTGTGGTCCTGTATTTCAAGTATCTTTCACCCCAGTTCTGTGTATTCAAAGAAGACAAAGCTGCATACCTCCCAGAACTGTTCTTTGTTGGGATCATTTTACATCTTATACTTCTGAAGGTTAGTCATGTGGTAATATGAATTACCTGTGTTACTTCTTGATCTTCTGGGGTTGGTTTGTTTATTCATTTTTTTTTCTTTGTCCTGTTACATGAAAAAGAATCATTCATCCAATATTCCTTTGAAATCTGAGTCCTTGCTTGTGGGACATCTTTTTAAAGGAGAAAAGCGTTTAAGTTAGCATCTCGCAGCAGGGAAAGCAACACGTAATGGGAGATCCCCCTCACCAATGTGGGTACGGTGCCTCTCTCCCTGAGGCCGAAAAGGGTAGGAAGGTTTCATCGCACATCCCCTTGTCTCACCCCAAGTGCGGAGAAGGGAAAGTGGGTATGAGAGAGAAAGGGACAAGCTGGCATATGGCCATACACAATCCTCCCCATGGCCTGATTCACCTCTAGGAGGAAGCTTTACATACCTTGGAGCTGCCTTTTCCGCACAGCCCTTGGGGTGGTGAGAAGACTCTGGGGATGGGAAGGCTTCCTGGAGGCACAGAAGGAGCTGGTAGGGAGGGAAGCAGTCCCAGATGGGAGATGCAAGGTAGATGTGGATGCTTTTGTGGCTCTCAGCTGGTATGTGGGCTTGACCAAGTCTGCGAGCCATCTCTGGGACAAGGTGGGGAGACCTTCGAGGGGTATTGGTATAACTAACCTTTGGCAACTGTACAGGTTCTGCTTCTCCTAAATGAAGTTAATTCAATTTTTAGGTTACTGTGTGAAGTGGATGTTGAACTTACCTCTGTTGACCCCTGTCACAGGGTTTTTCCACTTTTCTTTCCACACTAAGCAGCCATTTCCATTTCCACCAACCGTGTGGCACTTCATTCAAACATACTTGCTTCTCTAATTTCTCTTTTGCGTTGCTTCTACTTTCTTTTCCCGACGGTATCTTTCTGGGCCTTTTTTGGATTATCTCTGTGGCATGTTTGGTGTCGTGGTCCTCTAAGGTGACCTTACAAATTGATGTATGAGAACAGAACTATTGACCTGCACTCCCTTCTTGCTATCTTTGACCTTAACATCCTCAGGATGTGCAGTAGAGTTTGTGCTTTGCCTCATGGATGCAGATACAGGAATACTTTATGCCAAAATTGGCAGCATCTAAACTGAGGTGCTTACTGGTGTAAAAGCCATATTTAAGTCTCATCAAAGTTTAATTTCTATGGGATTGCATAGGCTGTTTGTGTTCCTGTAAGTTGCCTTTGCAGATCATTCTTACTTCACCTTTACATCCTGGATCCAAGTCATCTTTGTTAAACAATCTGTGACTCCACAGATGGTCCTTGAACACACTAGGTTAATGCAGTCAGTTGCCATGCCACTGTAGGGTGTTGCCAAAGCTCAAAATCTGTCTTCCTCTAAGGTGTGGGGTCTCTTCCTGCCCAGGTGAAAGTGCAATAGCAGCTAATGCAACAGTCACTGTCTCTCAATTGACATTTTGGACTAATTGCAAAAAACATTCTGTGGATACCAGCTTGCAAATCCAATTGATTGCAATTGTGGTGTGGCTCTTCTGGCAATCTGAATACGAGGCACCTCCCTTCTAGAAGCACTGGCTAAGCAAAGCTGTTTGAGTAAACTGAAGCTTTTGCTGTGAGCACCTCCTGGCTTTTCTAAGATGTCTGTGAGGTAGTTTATGCCTTGGAGGCCCTGAAACCATTTCTTGTGCCAGCAGAAAGACAATGAAATGCCCCTCTGAATATACAGTTGATGTCAGAAAAAGTGTAACATTTTCCTGATAAATACTGATGTTATGGAACAGGAGATTGTTGGAGTAGTAATGTTAAATTAGGGAGTGGGTGCCTTGCTGAAGCAAGCGCATCTGAAAATCCCAGCTGTGGTACATTTATTAGGTATGTCATGAAGAACAGCCTTTGATTGTGGCAAGTAAATGGCTTGTTAAAACAAACCTTTTCACATCTGTGCGTTTGTTCATTAGCAGTTGGTTGTGCAGGCTTAGGTGCCCTCCATTCCACAGGTGCTCTAATTGATTTCATTAAGGTCACTTGTGCTAATAAGGATGACTCATATGCAGTCACAGCCTGTTAGGATTCTTTTCTGTAAAAAACGTATCTTCATTAAAGTAATCATGTATTCCTCAAAACCACACTGAGACAGGCTGAACTGCACAGCTGCTTGCGTGGCTCGTGTCTGTGCTGTTCAGTCATTTCAGGGTACTTTTGTAGTCTAGGCAACCTCAGAAATAGCTTCTTATTATAGGTAGAGACTTCAGTTTCCGGCATAAGGGCTGTTTTGGGGATGGTTTGGAGCACTGGGTCCAAGCTGAGAGCCTTCAGTGCTTTTCAGTTCTGGCTGCATGTTGCTTCATCTGTTGAAATATTCAGTGGCAGAGCAGGGATCTGGGGTTTGTTGTCAGGTATGTTGTCCCCCTCTTTGCTTCTGACACACTAAAATTAATATCCATTTATGAACTAGCTAACACATTTCTGCTGCATAAAACTGCAACAGTGCAAATTATATCAGGGCTGATAATGTTGGGAGCGGTGTTGAATCACAGATTAAAATTGCAGCATAGAAGCACGTAGTGTAAAAACCCAGGAGGCTACAGAGGAAGAAATGATGTTGTGGTCTTCAGCAGGATACAGAGCAATACGAGCTGAGCAGCACCTGCAGTTACAGTGCCAGTTATGTATTTTTCGCAACTTATATTGACAGTTTAACTTCCTTTAAATCGTTTATTGTAATTCTTGCCCCATACTGCAAATGAAGAAGTGGACTTGTTTAGCAGTATCTTCACGGTGGAGTATGTCTACACACGGCCAAAATATTACTCTGAGTTGTGTGAATGATCTTTCCTCCGTTTACAAATAGGGCAATGGAGAGCCTTGAGAACATGGTCATCTCTGTGGATTTATTTTTGGTTTAAAGTCATATATAATTCACATCCTCATTTATCTTTTGATTTTCCATGTTCAAGAGGTCTTCATAAGCAGTTTCTGAGGATTTGAAATGTAGTAAGTTGAATTCTTCCTGCTTAGTTTCAGTGACTCATCCTCTGGCCATAATGTATTTATTCATTTTTGCAATCTTTAATTTGTATTGTAGCATTGAAGTTTTTTTGTTGTTTTTATTTTATTTATTTTCTGAAGGCATATTAAAGAAGGGTATATTTGACATCTTGGGACGCCTGAATAGAGATGCTTCATTTCCAAAAATCCCAGATATATGTGTAATATCCTTTAATTCCTTTCTAATGAGGTTTCAGGATACAAAAGGATGCACAGTTAGAGTCTGCTCTAGTCTGTAATATCTGCATACGGGGAATTAGAGCACAGGGTAATTTTGTCTTCCCACTTTTTGCTGAATATATTCTCTGTTGCAGGTGTCAAGAGGGCTTCAGAGCCTTTATTGGCTGTGTGCTGTTTCTGCAGCCAGATGTTCTGAATTTATTCAAAACAAAAGGTTTAGAAATCCCTTTCTGGTCTTGGTAGGTTATTTCTACCAGCTTAAGGCAAAGTCCAGGCTCCTTGCTCAGTGTGTGCTTGTGTGTGTGCTTATGCATGTGTGTGCCGGGAAGCTGGAATTCACTGCCTGCTTCCAGAGGGAAAGGGGCTTCTTGGTTGTCTTAGTATTTTGTGAGTCTATGCATGACTTTTCTGAATATGCTGGTTATTTGGAAGCTTAATTACTGTGTGTGCAAGTTCAGGCAGACACAGTGACTTACCCCCTCCCCCCCCAAAAAAAAAAATATGATTGCCAAAGAAAAGCTCTAAGAAAAAAAACCCATGGGGAATCATCATTTCAAGATGCATGAATTCTTCTTGTCAAAAGCTGCCTTGATTATAATCTAAGTCTTGGAGACATAAACATTCCTGTTGTTTGGTGCAGCTGAATTAGATTTTTTTGGGGGGGTGGGGCAAAAAAAATTGAGGAATCCTTGCACCTTTACCGTTAATGCACTAACACTGCAAACTGCACTTCCAAATCTTGTATAGCAGAAAAATCCATGCCAAGAAAGCTTTGGAACACTTTACAGAGATTTGGGCTTACTGGTTTTGTGAAATGTGTATACCACACTTTGGAAGCAGCTGCTCTTTCAGGATTATGCTTGTAATTGCTGTCAAAGATGCTAAAAGCAGCAAAACACTTAAGCATTTGCTGCACGTGGAGTACATGTGTATGGTTCCAGTGACATCAGCAGACTGTCCATTAGTCTAACATTAAATGTCTCAAAGTCTTGCACAGAGGGGGTGAGGATGCTTTGCAATTCCTGGGAACTGCTCCTAGAAGAGCAAGAGGAAATTGTTTTGATCATGCTGCCGATCCAGAGAAAGCTGGGACTATGTGTTTGGGGATGACTGCATTTCCACTGGTTAAAACAGGACAAATTTCTCATTGGAGTTGCTGAAGCTTATGAGAAGAGTTCAGGTGTCTGGCTTAATTTAGCAGTGGAAGGCCATTTGTAACATGTTCTGAGCCCTGACGCTCTTTGCAAGCTTGATGGGAGCTGAGTTTACTGGGTAGCCTGGTGATACTGGCTCCTCAGAAGTGAAAGGCTAGAAAATCTAGCCTGGATATATCTTATTATTTTGGGCTAATGGGACTAAATTTCCCAGCTCACTGATGAACTGCAAGCATGGGCAAGAAGGCAAAGGCTCTGGTTTGAGCTTTGTTGGATATAGGATTGCTTCTGGCCATTAGGTGAAGTCAGCCTAACCATTTAACTGTTTCCAATCTTGTTCTCATATTGGGCAAAAAGCAAAGGCCCTAAAACTCCAAATGAGTCAGAGTTGCATGGGATTTAGTACAGCAGCATGATGCTTTGGTGACCATTGGTACACGATCAAATTGGATTATTGCTCAAAGAAAACATTAGAGCTTCCAAGGGAGTGCGGTGATGTGGAAAGAAAATTAGAGCAGAGCCCAAGTAAATTCAGCAGTGACCAGCTCTGTTAGCTTGCTGTGCCTATCTGCTGGGACTTGCTTTCCTTGGAGGTATTTTCTGTCATGAATTGCGTTATCTCCCTAAGCCAGCAATTTCTCTGAGTCCTCTCTGTTGTTTCAGTTGGCTTCTTGGCTCGATGAGTGTAGCATCTTAGACAAGGTTCAAGGTTCTCTTGCTGTTCACAGGGGCTATGATTTTCAAAGGCTTGTTTTGAAATAGTGATAGCTGCCTGGTGTTTTGAGCATGTTTTCCAGGTGTTGCACACTTCTGTGTCAAAACAAGGTCCTCGAAAGTTGTTATAAATTGAAGGCAGTCATGTCACCCGTCAGTGCCTGAATCTACTTCCTGTGCATGTGAATAAGCAGGGAATTTCTCCCCATTGATGTCAGTGGAGCAACGGCATCCTGAATGCAGGGGAAGCCTTTGGCAAGCATGAACTTACCTGTGTTTATGAAGTAGTTGGTGCTCATGTGCAAAACGGGCCAGAACGAGGAGAGTAAAGAGCTTGCCTTCTGCTTGGAAAGTGGTGAGTATCCCAGCGGGGCTCCTCGCTATCCCTGCAGCGTTGCAGCGAACAATTCTTGTGCATACACTGAGCCTTAAATAGAAGGAAAAGCCATATCAGCTCAGGAACGTGGAATGCATTTTGAATATGTGTTTCACAGCTTTGGAGGGAGGAAGGGGAGCAGAGGCAACACGGTTCAGGGTTTCTCCCTGCAAATATTGTGGTGCTGTGGGTAGGTGGCAGCCAGAGCTGTTGCTGTTAGCAGTAGTCACTGCCCACCCTTTCTTTCTCATGTTGGCTCCCACACACAGTCCTTCTAGGACTCACAGCACTGGTGTTTTAAATTTATGTGTATTCTCAGGCTGAATCTGAGATCTTCCTGTTCGGAGAGCTGCATTCTGCACTCACAGAGGCAGAGAGAACCCAAACCTGCCAGGAAGCAGCTAATTAGAAAACGTTAACTTACAGCCCCTTCAGAAAAGCTCCAAGCCGCTGCGCAGTCAGCACTGGGAGGGTAGCTGGATAAAGGGCAAATTCTTTTGGTTTTGTGAAGAGATTATCTCCCGTGTCGAAATTGTGGCTGGAGGGGACACCCTCAAGCAGTTGTCCACATCTTGCTTGTTCCTAAGAAGCCTTTCAGATGTTAGGAAAGGAAGAATGCTCCAGGAAGGAGCGGTGTGTGCTTAAAATGAAACCCAGCTTCCATCCCACTGCGGCTACAATTCTCTGCCAAATCAATTGGATGAGCATCTGCAAAGCGTGCAAAGATGTGTCAAGCCTTGGGGTTTGTGTTCTGGGGCCGGGAAAAGCTACCAGCTCCGTGGAGTCGCTGCACGTACGGTCCCTGGAAGGAGGAAGGACAGGGGTGTCACTTCAGCTGATGCATAAAAGTGTTGAGGTGCATATTTGGAGAGCAAAATAATTGCAGAACAGATGTGGAAACAAACATACTAAACAAAATACAAAGTTGTGAGGGGGTTTCTAAAAGAGCAGCTGAACCTGCAGTCTTGGAGCTGCTGATTATGCTTCAACCCCACTTAAACATGTGCTTAAGTTTAAGTGTGTGCATAATCCTCTGAACTGCTGTTTAAATAAAGTATATAATTAAGTGCCTTGACGTATTTGAATAACTGGCAAGGCATCTTAGGGTATCTGAATACTTTTCTATACAAGTGACCTCCATACAAAATTAGGTGGTTCCTTTCTACCCCCTTTCTCTGCACCATGTAAATTATTCCTGAACTCCTCTCAGGGATTTTCTCTTACCTCTTTGTATATACATGTTTATAACATTTTTTTTAAGTTAGGTCTACTCTCTTTTTGGTATCCTCTTTCTACACCTCTCATATCCTCTGTTCTCATCTTTTGTAAGTTATTGTAGATTTGTAGTTATTGAGATTACATCTGAAAGCTTTGGTTCAGAGTAAAAATTCCTACTGTACAGGAACCTGACCCTGTGCCTTAATTAAGATCTATGGCCTAAGAGGGAGCAAATATTTGCGCAGAGTTGTCTGTATCCAACTTCAGAACCCTGTGAAGAGTCTCAAGAAATACATTGTTGTTTACAGAACTACAGATGAGGAAGATGAAATTTGGGGAAGGGGAATTAGAAGTAGAGGAATTGAGGTCTAAAGCGCAAAATCTCTTGTTCTAGCAACATTTTTGTTCTGTATGTTATCCAGGCAAATCTCATGCCTCTGTTTCCATACCGGTACTTCTAGATCTTTAGGTGGATCATGTAAATAAATGACTAGGCAGAAGCAGTATGTTTATAATGTGCTTATCAAAGATGAAAGAGGAATAGAGCAGCAAACCAAAATGCTACAGTCACTGAAAGCATAAGCAACGCAACAGGAACCTTCCTGGTTGTCTTGCTGAAGACAGAAGTGTTAGTTAGTATGTTGTATGTCTGCCCGGAGTCTTTACTTGGTTCTAGGTTAGAAAAACTAGTGAATAGTGAATACAGAATCTAAAACCTTGGGAGTAAAAATATCATCTCATCCCTTCTGCTTTGTCTTTTGATTAGCCTCCAGCTGGGGCAGTAAAATGTAAAACACCAATTTAAAATATTCTGAATTTTCTTCCCTAGATGATGAACTCTGGAGACACTTGGGAAAAAAAAAAAAATGTTGAAAATGCATCCTCAAACACTCCTCTTTTCTGTTCAATGATAATTTTTCCACTCAAGATTCTGGGGAAGGCTTTACTGAATAAATGGTTAATAATGTTAAGGCATGGCAAATGGGTGTTGTTCTGTAATAGGATTCAGGCAGCTGTAAAATGGTTCATTCTGTCTTGGTCTCTGAACCATGTGATTGGGCATGCTGTGAAATTGCGCAGATGGGTAAAGCAGTGAAATCCTGAACTGATTCATTGTCAAGGTGGCAGATGTTTTATTCCCCTGGTGCGTTTTCTGGCATTTCTCTCCGACGTGGAACAGAATCAAAAGGAGTTGAATTGTTGTGCTCTCTCTCCCTTGTTCTCCAAGGCAGTCTTGCAGCTCATTTCTCCTGTAATGTTATGAAGTGTGAGAAGAGGTATGTACCTTCTGACTGTGCTTACAACTGTGCTTTAAACTTTTACAGCTAACTTTATTTACTCAGACAGCTGTAATTTTTAGCATGGGTGGGTTTTATGGTACATCTCTTGTTACCCCTTTGGTGTACAGTACAAATTCTGTCTTGAGTATGTAGTCTGCTTGAAATGATTTAGATAATGCTGGCCAGCTTCTTGGGGCTAATTCTTTATTTTTAAGTGTTGGCTTAGAGAACGGCCCCTAGATTACCAAAAGTCCCATTTTCGGTTTTGGAGAAGGGAAGGATTTGGGAGAGCCTCTTCTGCGATTAAAGCAGACGAGCTGGGAAGGGTGAAAATGCCACACGAAGCCGTCCGCAATGGGAGCGGAGGCAGGAGGGCTCCCCGGGGAGCCGGGATGCCCTGCGGCAGGACAGCAGCGTGGCCGGGGCCGCGGGTAAGGGGCGAACGGAGCCAGGAGCGGGGCCGCAGGCTGCGGGGGGCCGGGTGGAGCACCTGCTCTTGGATGAGGCAACACCAAGGCCAGGTAGAGCCACGAGTGGCTCCCCCAGTTCTTAGGGCTGTTGTCTATGTGCAATGTATGGTTTACGGTTGGACTTGATGATCGTGAAGGTCTTTTCCAACCACAATGACTCTGTGATTCTCCTGCTGTTACTTGCCACCCACCCAGCTAAACTTCCAAACTTCACACCATTTTACAGGGGGATAAAGTTTCACTTGCAAATAAAGGATGTTACGGAGAGGTATGATTTGCCTATGCTGCCAAGGAGGAAATAAGAACCCAATGAGAACCAGTTTCCATTTGTCCTGAATTCGGTGATCCCCTAAAGGCAATCCACAGACTTCTATTTTCCTGTGTCCTTGTTATGGCCCGTATAACGGAGTCAATCTCTGCGCATCCCTATAGTTCTGCATTTTGACAAAATTAAAGCTTTAAGCTTGCAGCCTTACCTTTCAGCACGTGATTCTTGGCTACCTGACTCTGATTTTTATTTATTTTTTCTTTTAAAATATGGTGCTGTTCATTTCAAAATGAATCTAGCAGGTGGCCTTATGCACTTTTGGAAAACTGTCCCTGTCAGGTTCTGCACCGCCTCGCGAAGGGCTGGTCGGCTGGCAGAGCAGGGCGCGCTCCTCCCCGAAAACAAGCAACATCTCCGAGTGCTGCTGTGCCAAGGGCTCGGTGCAGGGACGAGCTCTGGTGGAGCTGTTTGCCTGAGGACCACGCTACGCTCCCCACAGCAATGTCCTTGTCGCCATCCCTGTCTCTCGATAGTAACAGAACGGTGACAACAGAGAGATGCTCCAGCTGTCCCTCCTATTTACAGCTTCTACCTTCACGGGCATGGAGTAAATGCGTTCGGGATTCAGGCGCTTGCAGCATCAGCTCTTTATTTTTTAAAATGAGTCATTTAAAAACACAACTGAAGGTAGCATCGCTCTGTCAGCACCTTCTGCGCAGACTGCAGTGTTGTGCTTCATCTGATGAGGTCCCTCTATTAATTCAATAAAAGACCTAATATAAGTGCTGTGTGCTTACCTGCTGGAAAGAGATGTTTTGCCTCTGAGTGCAGTTGTGCAAAGGCAGGATCTGGCTTTCCAAATGCACCTTACGCTAGTGATGCTTGTTCACTGCTGTCATTTTTTCCCTGGGTTTAATTACCAGCTCTACCAAGATGAGTAACTGCCTCGCATGTAGGCAAGTGGTATTTGCTGTAAAAAGGCTGAGTGAATGTTTAAAGAAATAATAGAGATGTCTTTTCTGCTTTATTTGAAAATACTGAGGTAAAACATTTGAGATAATTAACACTTTCTCTTTGACAGCCAAACAACAAATGCTTGAGCTCATATTTTCCAGCTTGTCCTGTCAGAAAAGTGAGCACAAAACTCCCTGTAGTGCCTTATATAGTTGCTAAATATTTATTAAAGTCAAACAGCAGTTGACAGTGCACCATTCTTTAAGTCAAGCACTAGATTAACAAAATTGGCAGGATTGAAACTTGTGCTTTGTTTTTCAGGGCTGAGGTGAGACAAGCCCAGATAAACAGAATGAGAGGGAGCCGCTGGTAACCCTCGCGGAGTCCCAGCGCTCAGGCACGTGGATGCCACTCTCTGCACTTGTCTCTGCTTCCCTGCCCCTCAGGGCCGTGGGGACCACGCGTTTCGTGGCCGGAGCCACAGCCGAGGCTTGGGGATGAAAGCGGTTATCCCTTGGGCCAAAGGGAGCAGAGCAGAATTACACAGTGTGAACCCCGGGAACAGAATCACCGAGTCACAGAATGGTTGAGGCTGGAAGGGACCTCTGGAGATCATCTAGTCCAACCCCTCTGCTCCAGCAGGGACACCCAGAGCACGGGGCACAGGGCGGCAGCCAGGCAGGTTTGAAGATCTCCAGAGAAGGAGCCTCTACAGCCTCTCTGGGCAGCCTGTGCCAGGGCTCTGTCACCCTCACAGGAAAGAAGTTTTCTCATATGGACATGGAACCTCCTGTGTTTTCATTTATACCCATTACCCCTTGTCCTGTCACTGGCCACCACTAAGAAGAGTTTGGCCTCATCTTCTTTACATTACCCTCTCAGGTATTTATACATATTGTCAGATCATCTTTCAGTCTTTTCTTCTCCGGGCTAACCAGGCCCAGCTCACCTGGTTTTTCTTCATGTGACAGATGCTTCAGTCCCTTGTGCAGAGGCACTGCTGGTATTTTTGTTCAAAGAAATGGGAAAGATGCAAAGCAGAGGTATCTCAGGTCTGAGCAGGGGAAGGAGGGTGGCCGAGTTCCCAGGTTAGCTGTTAGCAATCATACACTTGCCCCTGTGTTTGCTGTGTTTTTCCGTGTTCATAAAAGGGACTTATGGGTCCCTTGGGACCCCAGCAGTGAGTCTGCAGCTGAAGCACTGGGGTACATTATGGCTCTATGTACCAGTAGGCTCAGCCCCAGCGAGTGATAGTGCATGCGCAGTATTTACAGGGATGCTGCAGTGGGGCAACTTGTGCTTCATTTCCTCTCGTTTGGGGAAACTTGATTCCTCCTCCTGCCACCTTTCCCTGCCCTGCTAATGCAGACTTGCACCTAAAATCTAAGGGAGAGCAGCAAGTGGCAGTGCTCGACTGCTGCTGTTTGCCCTCCGTGTGATGATACTGCTGCATTCCTGCCCGCCTTGTCAGCCAGTATCAAATAAGCTTGGCGCTCCTCTCTTACGCCTGCTGAAAGAGGTATTTATTCAGTAACTTTAAAATACTGTCCTATGCAGGATCCTGGATGGTGCACCGGAGGTGGCTCCACTGGTGCATCTTTAGGGAATTTCTGCATTTCCCTAGAAGCGCCAGATTGTAGCTTTCAAAGTGCAGTAGTCTGCATGGTTCCTCTCTGCTACACTTTTCCTCCCATTTTGCTAAATAATCATGAAGTTCTGTAGGTCCAAATTCAGCTGTAGGCTATGCTGCCCAGACCTAGCCCTGATTTTACATAGGAGGGGCTGTCAGACGAGAGTTGAATTTTCTTTTTTTTTTTGTTTTAACTTCTTCACAGAAGCTACTAAATAGCCTCTAAGCCTGTTCTTTGAAAAATGTGACTGAGTTCCAAAGAGGCAGGTTGATGAGAACCATTGCTGTGAAGGCAGTGAAGGAGTGAGGGAGGCAAAGCAGTGGTAAGGGTGTATGTGCATTCCCATCACGTAGACCGATGTCCACCAGGGTGAGTCTGAGCATGTTTTCTTTGCTGCCTGGGCAAGCGCAGAGGCAACAGGATGTCACCTGATCTTATTGCCACTTAAGAACAGGGTTAGCCCTGGACTTTTGGCAATATGCAGGAGCAGAAGGCATCTCGGTGGTGTGTCCCAGGCAGGTCAGTGGTCCTTGAAAAGAGGAGCACGTGGGCATGGAGAAGTGGACGGAGGGTGGAACTGCTGCTCTGCTCTCCATGTGCTGCTGTCCCCGGCATGGCTGTGCTCATCCCAAAGAGCCAAGGGAGGTGCTGGATCTAGGAGCAGCAGGGCAGCCCATCTGAAAGAGTGTTTCCGATACCCCGCTCCGTCATGTTGTTTGAGGGACTTTGCAGGTCCACATTGTTGTGCGTGTGTTGAGCACTCTGTGCTCAAGTCAGCCTTAAAACAGCAGTGGGAGCAAACACCAGCCTTGCCTGGGCTAAGTACGTATGTTCAAGGGAAAAGAATGCACAAACTGTCATCAAGCTGCGATATATAGCAGAGTGAGAAAATTATGCAGGAATCATGAGCAGAACTAGGTGTACTTGCTGTTGCTGTCTTTCAGCACCGGTGTCATATGTCTTCTGTTGAGACCAGTTCTTACAATTTGAGCTTCACCCTTCTTTTAGCTACAGAATAAGCTGTGTGGATGGAGTGCTCATAGGTTGTTCAGCACCTAAAGAATACATTGATAAAAGGCAAGTTAGCATTGTACAGAACAATAGTTAGCAACAAGTTAGAACAAGTTAGCATTATAAAGAAAAACACAAGCAGAGGAAATAACAAGTGATGGATCTGCACTGGATGCAGAGCAGACTGGGAGTGTTACGAAGACTTGGAAAACTGCAATGATCAACCAAAGAGAAAAAGATATATATTTTTTCCTTAATCTTTCTTTGGTCTTGTACTTGTCTGTCTCAATTTTCTGCTTTCAACTTAAGAGCATTTATTTCATAAATAAGGCTTTGTGCCAGCCCCCTCATCTATCATTTTGTATTTCCTGTCAAAAATGTGAGCTCCTAATTCCAGTTGGCCTACAATGACCTCCTCCATTATCCACTTTTTAGATGTCAGAGATGCCTTCTCCCACATATCTCCAAATCTGTCTGGATTCTGCTGTCCATCTAACTGTTGCTCTGTCTCAGTGCCAGCTTTGCCCTTTTCCAAATCTGGAAGTGTTTGGCCTTTTAATAAGGTTTTGATCAAGACACTTTTCTATTTTTCGTATTTCTGTTTCTCGTATTGCTTGTCACTATTTATTCTCATAGTTTCTGTAAGGTACTGCAAGGTTCCTTCCTTACAGTTAGCAAGGGCTATTAGTTTCTAGAGCCAGGAACAAAATGAAACATTTTCAAATCACAAGTATTGAAATATTCAGTGTATTGAATACAGTCTTCAAGGGATTTTCTTTTTCACAGATGTGAAGAAAACTAATATAAGCGTATTCCCACATGTGCATCCATATAGGTCTGAATTGTGATCTTCCAAAAACATGAACAGTTTCACAGTCACTGGCTGCTCACGGCCCTCCTACTATATCTCCAGGAGCAAAGGGTGGACCATTTTCTACTAGGCAATGAACTGGGTGGCGCAGGAGCCTATTACTGTTCTGGGTGTATCTTGCTTTGGGTGGTCCAGCTTCAGTGTCTTTTAATTTGCAGAAAAGTCCACACATAAATAACAGACAAGAAAAAACACAGATAAATTAGATTAAATAACTATATGGGATAACCAGAGAGCATCTCTGGCAGCTCCTAACAGGGCTAGTAAATTCTGTTAGTCCGTCAGTTCTAATGTTCTCACCTCATCGGCAACAGGTAAAAGAGCTCTCAGATCGGTGACAGTAGCTGATAGAAAAGAGAAATTCTGTTATGGATTTATTTCTTGGCAAAAGCTTCCTAAGCAGCATGAGTTGAACTGCTTTTTTTCTTGATGACCTGGCAACTCGCACAGCTCTGTGACTTAGCCCTGTGAGTGGGAAAGAGCAGCCTCTCAGTTGTTCATCAGCTCTGAACTATCTGCTGGGATCACCCTTCTACTCGTAATATTTTGGTAACTGGGGGGGAACAAAAGACTCAGGCCTCTTGCTTGTGCATCTGTATTTGGATCTGGATTTTAAAAAGGTGCATTTATATTCTGTTTTATGCATCAGTTCATTACAAAGAGTCTGTGTGCGTAGTCCATTTCAGGTTATTAGTCTTCATTTGTATTTTTCAGCGTCTTACTGAAGGTGCTGTTGTTTTTATAGACGTGTCAAGGTTTTCATTCCTTTTTCGACCCTTTTCTGGTCAGATGATATTTGTGTGTAGCTTTTCAGCTTGTCCTCACTCTATCTTTTAAATCAAGCCCTCTGAGCAGCAAATTCAAATTAATTGTCGGACCTCAGACGTGCCCCTTGGCTTGTTGCAGTGAGACTGCAGTTGGTTAAATGGAAGCTGGGGATATCTGGCATATTTTCAATAAATGTATCAGTCACTGAGGGTAGGAATTACATGTGTGCTGATTCTGCATCTTTAGGGAGGATAATAAAAGCTCAAGTGTGGCTATGAATGAGAATGGCTAGAAGGAGATGGTTGTGGCTTTGAACTGCAGCCAGCAGCTCGGGGCCAGCTGTCAGGTACGCAGAGCGTGGTCACATCCAGTTACTGTTGCTCTAGTTTTCGTTCGTTTTGTTCTTTTCTTTCCATTTTCAATAAAATTATTATTAAAAGAAATGGACTTAAGTCTTCTGAAATTATGATACAAATTAGCAGGGTTTTTTTTTTTGTATTAAAAACACATTTAATCTTGCCCTTAGCTTCTTTCCCTTCCTGACACCTCCACTCGACAGAGAATGTTATTCAACAAATGTGAAGTGTGTCACCTGGAAGAAACTTTCTTAAATGTGTACTTTCCATATATATATGCATTTCTGGGCCGTACGGCTAAATGCATCAGTGTCGTACATGTCATGCATTTGCATATTTGCATTTATATAATTTCTGTGTTAAAAGTATCACTAAGGTCAAAAACTTCTATTCTGACCTGACAAGCATCTTTTTTTTTAATATATCTTATTACAGTGCTTTGTGTAAAAAAAAAAAAAAAAAAAAAAAAAAAAAAAAAAAAAAAAAAGATTCGGATTTATTGTTAATAGCAACTCAATCATTTATCTTAGCAAAATGTCATAGCTCTTAATCAACAAAAGATCACAGTAACTTTTTGAGAAAACGGAGTATGTCAACATCCCTATATTTAAGTCCACTGATGTCAAATCTTTCATACCTAATATATCTCATTTCCATTTACGTAAAGGAAAAAAAAAAAGCAGCATCTAAATTATAGGCTTTAATGAAGGCCTCAAATGACAATAACATGTATTAGATAGTACTTTAAATCTGTCAGCGCAGGCTGGGGTCATCTGGCGCTGCCCCTGCAAACCCAGATACAGTTGTAGGAGGCCGTCCTCTTATGTTGCTTTTCTTACTGTCGTAAATAGATACCAGCAGGGACTGTCTGGGCTCGTTTCAGCCCCTGAGTGCCAGGCAACCTTTGACCAAAATCATTCACAGCTGCAGTAAGTGAAACGTGTCAAAAGCAGCAGAGCAGGTATCAAGTAGAGGAACTGGAGTGCTAAGAGGAGAGTAGCACTTGGTGAAAAGGCAGCCACCCTAGGTTGCTGATGTTAGTTCTGCTTTTTGGTCCTCTCATCTTAATCACAGCACTGTTTGTTCTGGCACAAGTCTGCTGCAGGGTGGATGTTTTCTTTTTGTCTTACAGTTTAACCCCAAGAGAAAACAGTGCTACAAAGAACTGACATGAGGCAATTATCTTTTGTAGTGAGGACCTCTGTCCTGCTCTAACACTTCCATGATGTTTTCTGAAGATAAAAATGAATGTGCCCTTGTATTTAGCCTCCCGGTGAAGAGTGCTCAACAGCAGCCTTTAGCTGATGTGGCAGGAAAGTCTATGTCAGTCCTTTTTCTGGCAGAATTAATAGACCAGCTTGTTAGATTTTGCATTTGTTCAATGTCGTGAATCTACCAGTTTATTAGGGTTGGCAAAACATAAACTAGCAGCAAGAATCACTAAAAATAAGCAGTACAGTATCATAAATTGTAATTGGTAATCTCTAATCCTGGGGATTTTCTGAGATTCTTCTTTTTGTAGCAGACGCTGAGCAAACACAGAAAGTCCTGAAGAGTTTATTTAAAAAAAAAAAAAAAAAAAAAAAAAAAAAAAAAAAAAAAAAAAAACAGACAAGCTAAGGCAAAAAGAAACTTAACATATTAATCAGTGAGCAGGGTTAAGATCAGTAAAGAAAATTAGTTCCACCTTTTCCTTTTCTCCTACTTCATTGTTTAAGTATTGAGATTTGGGATGCATCTCTTGCTGTGGGGAGACAAATCCTGCCGGATGGCGTTGCTGGTGTTTGCATGTGAGCTGATGAATGCTCAAAATCCGTCTTTTTAGGCCACGATCAATTGGCATCTGAGGCCTGGTTCCAAGTAATAGATAAGATTTTCTTGGCACAAGATGTACTGTACTTTTCTTTGAAAGATGCCAGTTCATTCTGAAGGCAGACGTGACACAGTGAGATTTCCTTGGTAGTGAGTCATGTACTTAACTGCTTTCTAGAAACTTTTCATCTCTCTGCCTTTTTTTTTTTTTTTTTTTCTGTTCTTTTGCTCTACCAGATCAGCAAAGAGTAGAAGAAATTGTTCATGCTCCTTCTTTGGAGCAAGTGAAGTGCAGGCTCTGCTTTCACCATGGTACTGATTTTGTTGTATCAGTGCTGGGGGGGTAGTTCATTGTCTGTTTGGAAGGGAAATGCCCCTGTGAGTGAACTGCAATGTGCAGCCTGGCTTGTCTTGGCATTTGAAGAGCAGGTTTAACATCAGCAAGCCCTAAATGTGTGGGGTGGTTGGGGGTGTTAGCCCCTCCTTTCACCCCAAGGCTCTGCCCACCCTCAGAAGTGCTCTTTGTTTCTTCCTCCTTTGCTGCTTAAGCTATAAGAACAAGAAGGTGCTCTTGATAAAAGTGAATGAAACAAGATCCATGACTAGGGGGCTGTATACCTCAAGGTCTTCCACTCTTCCACACTGAAACCCCATTTCTCATCTGAAATCTGGGAAGATCTGAGCTTGAGAAACATGGCTTGGGCCTGGGGAATGAATGTGCATTTCCTGTCTCTCTTGTTCTAGATCTTGCAGTGGAAAGTTGAAGTTATCCAAGGCTGACTGTAAAATCTTATGGGCTCTTTATCGGCTCTTTATCCCCTTCCCTACATGCATTGGTCATGTACATCTTCCTCCAGTGCCTCTAGTCTACCTGTATCTCTGTGATCATATTACTACCTCCTATGAGCCTTTCAGCAGTATGCTTTGTTCCTGAAGGAGGACCATGCTATGACTTCCCAAGCCACAACCAAAAGAGCCTTTTCTTTTACACACACAGGCTAAAACAGGCACCACAACAGCCTGATTCCTCCTCTTCCTGTTACAGTTAGTGCCGCTGCATCTCACAGTCTGGTTCTCTTATCTCCATTGCAGTATCTAAATATCCCTTTTGGAGTAAGCAGGGTGTTGGGTTTTGTGAATATTCTTTAGCTCTGTTCTTGTCACTTTTGCCTGCAAGCGGATAAACCCTGCAGCCCTCTGAAATCAGTGACATGATTGTGTATGACAGTCATTAGTGGATGAAACAGAAATCTGTCTGCGAGCATCTGTTTTGAGAGATCCAAATATAATTAAAGTTTAACCATGCTGCATTTGCTCTCTTATTTACTGGGACCCCATCCTCCTCCTTACGGATTGCAGCCACATTTCATATGGTTCTGAAGAGTTCTGGCTTTCTGCCTTTTGTCACTGTGTGTGTGTTTCATACAATCGTGTTTCGTATTGCAGCTCTCAGACAGGTATGTTCAGAGACCCAGGTCAGACCAATGAAACTCCACCTTCTTGCATGGCTACTTCTTTTTTTTCTGTGAAAAATCTTCAGTTTTAGGTTGTTCTCAATGGGTTGACTGTACACTGCCATCACTGGCTGTTATAGTTCTTAAAATAAATGAGATGGGAAAAAGACAGTCCTGATAATTCTGCTTACAACTCCCCAAAATTGATATGTCATTTCTGCAGTAAATGTTAGCATGAAGCTAATGCAAAGAGGAGAGTTGGGTCCAGCAAATCCCATTTCAATTTTCCTATGCATGTAGTAGCCACGCTATGCATGCATGAAGACTGTCTGAGAGCAGTCGGTTGCTCACTCAGTATTAATTCTTGGCCACTGGTAACTGCAATTACTAATTATAATTTTAAGTGAATTGTAGTCAGAGTGCCCAGAAAAGACTGGGACCTCAGTGTGCTATGCTTTGTGCAAACCAAAACTGTGGAAAACCATATTGAAACTGAACCATTCTTTTGAAAGCTGGAAGTATATGAAGAACAGAAAGAAAATGATTTAGGGAAAAAAAAAGGGGGCAGGGAGAAAGGGCGCAGAGAAATGTGAGTTTCTTGAGCAGCATCAAGGATATGAATACGGTTTCTTCATGAGCACCAGCCTGCTTACCCATGGCACCTCTCTGCGCCTTGAATGGTTCGTTTTTGGTTGGGTGACTGCCTAGTTGCTAGTGTTCCTGCTGTGAAGTCAGTAGAGCTTTTCCATTAACTTCTACAGGTCCTCTAGATTGTACTATGTATGTGGCTGGGAAGTGGGCCGAAACTTTGTCACAATCATATTCCAGTTTTTTTTTTTTTTCTGACTTAACTTGAATTCATAACAGCAATCTGGAATAAATGATTCTAGAGAGAGCTGCAGGTGGTTTGTTGTTAGTGTCTTTTTTTGATTTCCCACTTCTCCAGCTCCCATGTTCCTGAACTGAACTAGGGTTTTTTTTTGTTGTGTAACTGATGGGAGAATCTTTAAGCTGGATGGATTGTGGCTTCTTTATTTCATAATAAATTCTGTGCAATGGTCAATAAATAAATAACATCTTTGCTTAACTTAGAGGAGCTTCAGGTCATGGTAAACCATAGATAAAAGGAATTTTGTTCTCTTTTTCAGAATGCAACCCAGAGATGATTTCAAACAATCTCTGCAGTCAGGGAGTGTATTATGATACTATGTCCTGGCTTCCAATTTATTTTCAAGGAAGAATTTAGTCAGATAATGAATATGTTGGGGGAGAGCATGTAAAAGCAGCAGGCTCTTACAGAGTGAAAAGATTTTATTTAGGTACTGGAGAGACTTTGCATGAAAGGCGACCTTGTGTTGTAGGCCACAGAGAAGGTTGTTTTGTTTGAGAACGTTTCAGAATTTCTAACATGACCTCAATTTAACTTGGGTGAATGTGGTCATCTATTTTTGATTTAGTGCTGCTTTTATCTTTTTGAATATGCTTTCAGCATACAGTTATTTGTATTACAGAAGGATGCATGGTATGCAGGACACTTTCAAACTGAGAAAACACAGAAATGCTTAAAAATGTGATAATTGCATTCAAAAAAACCCTTCCCTTCTGTTCTGCCATTCCTTGTATTAGTAGATTATTTTTTTAAATACCTTCAAGATGATTATCTGTCCATATGTATTTTAGGTATATGTCTGTCTGCTGCTTTTTACTGCAACTCTAAAGTTTTAAATGAAATAAAGAAGATAAATTAGAAGTATGTTTCCATAAGAAGCTGCCAACATAAAGGTTTTTGATGTAATCTTGGGAAGATGAGAGATGTGTGCGGTTCCCCATTGCACTGTATTGTCAGTGGAAAGCAATGGATGTCTCCATAGGGAGATCCTGATACCTACTTTAAAATCCTAAATTTGTCTCCTTTTGGCTGGATAGTGAGTTTGCAAATGTTTTTAAGGATATTGCTTCTTTGGGGCAAGCTAAAAACCGTCTCTCTCTGTACTTTTTATTGATGGCTTGTTTCTTGTGACATGTGTTGTAGTTCTTTTTCTCTGTAACTTCCCTTCCAGAGTTCTTGGTACCTGGCCCTGTTGCACATGTGCTTGCGCAAGACTCAGAGTGGTGGTGTGCGATGCATAAGGTTCCTGGAAAAGGAGATATTTAATCTAGCATTTCATAGAATGCTGATGAAAGATCTGAGAGGTGCTTGCAATTTTGCAAGTACTGGATATTTTCACCTTTCTACAAGAGGTCTTTACTGACAGTGCATGTGATTTCAAAAGACAGTCTAATGGGTGCAAAGCCTGCAGTTTTCCCTCGGCCAGGCCTGCAGCACAGCTTGTTGCTCTTCAGTGAGTCCCTTCATAATCTTTCCAATTTTTATCTCCTTACCGTGTAGTTTCCTTACCATATGCTCATTAATGCCATGAAGAAATCAGACTGTGATATTTTGCTGATGTTTAAATTGGCTTCAGTGGGGTTATAAATGAAGTCTCAACATGGGTAAAAGTATTATAATTATAATGAATGAGCTCATTATCTATCTTAATATGTAAGCTTTGGGCAGAGGAACCCAGCCAGCTTTTCACTTGTATTGGGAACTAGAGAATCAGTCACACGCTAAAGTCTCAAGTAATGAGAATGCTGGGCTTCGGCCAGGCATTTCTGTAACAATTTTCATAGGACTTGTACTAAGGGCTTCACGAAGCCGACTTGCAGATCTAGATGCAAATCAGGTACCTAATATTTTAGACTGCTATACTGCTATCTGCCTTCCAGTAGATGAAGATAATTCTCACCATAAAAATGTGTATATAGTCACATATGTTCTTGCACGTGCAAGGGAGTATCAGGATATCTGGGTGTACTTGTCTTGCTGCAGTTTCAACCCTGTGTCTTAAAGCAGCAAGATAGTCATTAGCTGTTTTGTTGTTTCGTGGCTTTCACCATCTGAAGTCCCAAGAGGTCTGAACTTCAGGTTTGAGGAAGAGTCTGTAAATTTACTTTGGCTGAGAGGCCCTGGAGAAACCCATGCAATGTTGGCATCAGCCTCATTTCTGATTAGACATCCTAACTGAAACACTTGTCAGCTGTTCTGCTGGTGTGGGCTTTTTCCGTACCTGAATTGTATCAAGCCCAGGGACAATAACATTTCTTTTCTGTTAATTGCAAGTTTCTCAAGACACTTATACTTTTAAAATATTGCTCCAAAACAATATTGCTCCAGGCTAAGAAGCCAAGTGAGTGCAAAATTTGTCTTTTAGAAGACAAGGAAGGGCCACAGAAATGTGTTTGATGGAACATCCAGAAGTTGATTTAGGTGCACATGATACCTGGTCATTTTGGTTGATCTGTCCAGGATAACTAGTGTAACGGTCCTGTGTCTTCTGCTTATGGCCCCAATGCATTTTCATCTGTGGTTTTCCGTAGACTTCAAAACCAAGAGAGGTAACTAGGCACTGATCCTTTTCCTTCCTTTTCTCCCCTTCTCTCTAAACTCTTCCAGCTCTCTAGAGCAGTAGTGATTCTTTAATTCAAACTTCACTGAAAATAAATGAGGGAAAAAATAGATAAAGCAAAGTAAATTTGTCTTTTCTTTTCGCTGTCCCCTGCTCACCCTTCCATAACACAAAAATGACTGAAGAAGCTTTTACAGAAATCATTTCTGGGTAGGAAAAAATTCATTCCCAAAGAAAGCTGTTCCATATTCATGTCTTTAATTATCCTGAGCAGTCCCACCAACTGTAACAGTTCAAAGCACAAATATCAAATTGCAAATAGAAGTATAATAAATTATATATTGATTTGCGCTCATCCTGTGTGTGTGTATATATATATACAGACAGCCACAAAGGAGTGCTGCTTTGCATACACATATATAGACACACACTTATTTAGAGTGAAGGAACCAATGTATAATTTATTGTATTTTTCTGTAATGTGCTTTGAACTGTTTGAATAGTCTTAAACATAAGCACACAAGCACAGATGGTTTGGCTCTTCTGTTTTTGTCTGGCACGATAAAGGTGTCAGCAGCTGCTGTCTAGTTGAGCCACACTTTATCATCCCTTGATGGCCTTTGTAAATGAGCAGAATTTTGGTTGTAAGAACCTTCATTTGTAAGAACATATGGAATATTTGGCTCTGATGAAGGCTCTTCTCACACTTTGTTGAAGGTTTTTTGCCCCCCACAAAACAGATGGTGAAATGGGCCACATTGATGCTCCTCTTCTACTTCAAAGCAAGAGTTTCAAAGCTTATTTTAAGGCTTTTGGGGAGTGTACTCAAATTAAGCCTGCTGACTTTGCACTAGAGTGGATGGGAAACACGTGTTACTACTTCTCCTTGGGCTCTACTGGGGAACAGTATATCCTAGAAGCTGGTAGAAATGGTTGCCTGGTGGCAGTAAGTCCCTAAGCGCTCAGGATTTATAAGTGGTCTAGCTTTTAGTTTCTTCATTAAATTCAACAAACCATCCTGCCTGGAAGGCGCTTTTCTCAATAATATGAATTCCTCTCCAAATGCTAGAAATCAGGGAACTGGCAACATTTTTCTTTCACATTCTAACTTAGATTCTCTTCTGTAATGTGTGCTTAGCTCACTTGTGAGGCAAAACTGGAAGCAAATCAGAATAAGTTTTAAGCAAATTCCCGTCTTCGGGTATAACCCACTATTGAAGCATTACAGGAAAGGCTGTAGGGACTGAGCAGTCCATAGGTTGTTCAAGCTATGCGTTGTGCCTGATGTGGCCCAGGAGTACGGCAGTCCACCAGATGCAGGTATTGTATCAGACAAAGTGCACACAGCAGGAATAACACAGCATTTCTCCTTTTTCCAACCCTTTACCTGACTTCTGTGACTGCCTTTATCCCTGTCTGTAACGCTTGCAGACCTGGGGAGTGCTGCTTCGTAGGGCTCACCGTATGCCAGGCTTCTCTTTGTGTCCACCTCACCTCAATACAGTGTCCTGGTTTACCATTCGGCTTGTCTTAAACTTCTGGCCAAGTAAACAAGTAGGAGTGTTTACAAAAATAGCCTTAAGTAAGAAATGAAAGATGTGAACTGAACCTCATAATCCTTTATCCCCTTTCTCCCTTGTTTTTTTTTATTTTTGAAAATCTAATGCAATGCAAGGGAAAAGAAGAAAATAGGAAAAAATGTTGGATGAAAATGATATATAGCCCATACATCATTACTGTTTTTCTGTCTTCTCTCTTTTTTTTTTTTTTTTTTTTTTGGGGGGGGGGGGGGTAGTCTGAGAGCATATATAAACTTAAGGAAGTTAATATGGGTTAGGCATAAACTTTTATGTTGCTCTGATTTCCTTTCTTAGGCTTCCTTCTGGTTGCCTGCATGAGAGTTTATCTCCGTAAGTCATCATAAACAGATTTCTTATTCCAGTGGGCTTACACTGTGCAAGGAGCACTGAACTAACTCTTAAGTAACATATCTAAGGAGAGATTCCAGGTAGCTGTCCCAAAGGTACTGAAAACTGAGGCATTTATATCATGGCATTAGGTAGAGCAAAGCTGCAGCGCTTTTACTTTCCTCAGCAGCCACATGTATCCCAGCTTGTATTTGCAGTATAACCTCACTGTGTACAACACCAGACGCATGGTTTGGAAGCCTTTTGAGCCTTCATAGAATAGTAATTTCTCTGATGAAACAGAGCTAAACTATATTAGCCTGTTAGTGTGGCATAGCTAAACCTCAGCTGATTAATGTTTCATGGGCTGTGTAGTAGAGATTGGATCAACTATGATTATTTTTTTTATTCCTACTGAGTCTTTTTGGTTTTTTTTTTGTCTCAAGAGAAATAAGGTGATGTCTAAAATATTTTATCTTTCTAGGCCTTGCCCCTAACACCTGCCCCTGGAGATTATTTTAGTCTTTGTCAGAAGCAGCCTGATTGTCAGAAGCAGTCATTAAAAAAGTAATTGCTTTTGTCTCTGCCCAAAGTCTTGTGTTTTAAACAGTTTTTCAGTTGCAACTAGCTCTAGTTTTGCAGTTGTTTCTTCTGTTGCTAGGAATGACCCCTGGTTCCCAGCCCTCCCCATGAATTAATTGTAATGAGAATTTGAAGTTAACTGCATAAAGCTGTTGCATGGATCCTCCCCCTTCAGAATTAGACCCGTTTAACTGAATTAAATAAGATTGCCTTAGGTGCTCTTTCATTCTGATTATGTGTGGGGGTTAATGCATTTAAATTAATCCACTTGCAGTGAACACAGAGTAGCGGTCCAGGTCATCCTGGCATGCCCAACCCTCATGTTATAAGTAGTCAGGAATACTTGCGGGAATACTTGGCAAGGCGTGGACGGGAGGGCTTGGTTCTGCAGATACTACCGGTGCACGGGTAAGAGCAAGACGTGCTTGGCTGACGTAGCGGGGCGCGCGCTGGCTGGGGAGCAGCGCTGCAAGGCCTGCACGCTCCCGTGCGGCGCGGGACGGCGGCGGGAGAAGCGGAGCGCGGCCGATGCTCCGCGCGCCCCACGCAGCCGCCACGGGCATTCCCGGCCGCTGGCAACGGGCTCCCGGAGGCCCCCGCTCCGCTCTCCGTGGCTGGGCCAAGCTGGGCTTCCCACTAGGGTGGTAGGAACTGAGTGCTGCACTTCTCCATCTGACTCCAAAACGAATGTCATCTGATTCCCAGTGGCACAATGCTCTTGCTAACTGATGGATTTTATGTGACGTTACTTAAGAAAACCATCATTTTTAGAGTATCAGTGACTGCTACTTGCCTTTTTTTCCCCCTTTTACATGAATCATATCTGCCATAAAATAGGATTTTTCTGCTAACTGGGAAGTGTATCACTTAACTATTCAAGAGCCTTGCTTTCCTCCTTATGACCCCAGCACATGCTCATGGATGTCAGTAGGAGGTATTCAGCACAGGGGGTGTTCTCATTAGCACTTGGCATTTTTGCTGTTTGGTTTGCTGCCTGTTGTTATTTAATTATTTGGTTTTAAAGCCATTTAGCAAGAAACATACTATTAGCTCTACTATTAGCGCGTAGTCGCTAGGAGAAGAATTTCATGTCAGAGCAGAGCTACAGCGGCATCCGCTCTCGCCATCTGCTCGTGCCACGTTCCTCATCGTCTCATTTTCCAGTTAACCCTTTGCCCGGCCTCCTTGCCCAGTGCTCCCAGGGAGGGCAGAGCACAAGCTGCACAGCTTTGCCTCAACTGTGAAAACTCGTTGAGGCTAAAAGAGCCCTTTGCATTGTCAGTGACAGGGGTGATGCTTTTGGCTGATGGAAACTGGTGTGGCTTTGCTTCAGTAGAGACGTGGGCAGAGAAAGCTCAGAAAGTGTTGCGGGCTTGTCTGTCCATAGCCTGCTGCTTGTCACAGACACCTCACAGCTCCCGTTAGTGCAGGGACTGGATATCTCACGGCCTTAATGGATTATCTCGCGTAAGATTGTGGAGGAAGGGAGCAGCAATATTGCTGCTTCTGGGAGAACGAAGACATCAAGACTAAGGATGAGATTCATCTCACCAAAGTTAATCTACCAAAAAGATAAATTGCTAGCTGATACTAATCGTCTGTGCTTGCCCCTCTCCACTGGAAAGGGAGGAGCATTTCCCAAGGATGATTTGTGTCACCCTGTCCCTGGGAAACCCTTGCTGTTAAATGGCAGCAAGAGGCCGGATTAAGAAGGATGCTGAGCTCTACACAAGCTCCGGCAGAGACTTGGACAAGTTCATGGTAGTGAAATTCTTTGAGAGTTATGAAATCCATGGAAACAGCATCTGGTTTATGAAGCTTCTATGCTGAAAACAGTTGCAGGCCTAGAGATATTAAGGGGTAGTATCAGATACATTTTTCTATTTCTGTTCTTGCTCTTTCCTAAGCCTCAATTTTGGTCACCTTCAGGGCTAGTATACAGGAAAGATGGACTTTTTGTCAGACCCCATATGGACGTTCCTGCACTTTTACGTGAGGCTGTTTTAATAATGAAAAGGGAGAATGTGCATTTAGTAAGAGAAAATTGCTGCAAACTGGAAATTGGCAGTAAGGTTTGTTTCCAGATCGGCAATGAAGTGCTACTGACCTACAAATAGAAAAACTGGAAGTCAGTTTTAGAGAAGGAGCCTGTGCCAGGTGCTGAATGTCAGTGCTTTATCACAGGTCACTGCAAGCCTCTCGGAGAGTCAGATGAGCTGTTTCACCATGTGTTCCTCTCAGATGGAGAAAACAGCCTTTTTGAGCCTTACACTGTTTAAGATTCAGACCTGACATGGTTTGCAGTGCGTGTGTAGCTGCGCTGCTTTATGGATGCTGCCTGCCTCTGTGACAGCACCATGTGGACTAGCAGAGTGGGAGCTTGTCAGCACAAATAACTCACTGAGGGTACAGAATTGATGACCCACAAACCAGATATCAGTCATCAGAACAGTTCTCGTGACCTCTCACCGTCTTGGGCACATACACATACATCTTTCTGACTGCATGTACATGGACCCGTGCATGTCTTGTGAACATTTATGTTTTGATTGCCTCTGTGGTGGTAGTTTCAGTTAAGGGCACAATTGGTCTAGACCTAAGGGCTGGTTCCCATCAAATGGCTTGCTAAAGAGACAAGCACCTCAGATTGAGCATTTTGTTGCTGGTGTTCATTCTTTGCTACAAAAATCTCCAGTATCTCCATAGCTGTTACACGAGAACACTGCTGCAGACACTGCTCCACTTGTCACGTGTTTGAATCAGATTTGTCTTTTTTGGCACTGCCTAAATAAAAAGCAATTCTGATTCAGCTGACCAGTGTTTTTCTTACACAATCCCAAACCATAAAAAAAGTTGGTGGGATTGGAGTCCAAACATCATTAAGCATCATTGTTGCGAAATGGATACTTTTGTTTTCTTTAAAGCACTGAAACTGGAAGCAAAAATGATGTAGAGGGAATGTATCAAACTTGACTTTTGCAATTTCCTGTTTGGTTTCTTGCAAACTATGTTGTTTAATCCTATTTGATCTCAAAGATAATCTTATTTAATGTGGATTAGGTAATACAGCATAGCCCTTGTGGTACTTCATCATTCCCTTTTTCATTTTGAATGTGACGTGATATTTTCTAGTTCAAATTAAATCTGTTTAGCGGTCAGCTTTGAAAGAGAGACCGTCTTTTACAGCTCTCTAAAATGCTATGAATAGCAATCAAATAAAAGCCACTTGATCCTTAGGGTGCTCATGTGCTTCTCAGTCTCTGTAGGCTGCAGGCAGCACCATGGTTGAAGTGGTTTATCCTCTGATCGTGTCCTGCCTTCCTAGCACAGATCCCACCACCAGGAGGGGGCGCAGCACCAAAGGGAAGGGTTGCTCGCAGAACCAAGGTGAGATGCAGGAGCTGAAGGACAAGATCTTGAAAGAGAGTGATTTCCCCATCTGAGTGGGTATTGGGCATGGTAGTTTATGGCCAATGGCATTCAATGCTGACGGCAACTGGCTGCGATGTGGCCACAGGAAGGCAAGGTTGGTTCCTCTCTTATTCACAGGCCACTCCAACAGTTTTGTGATGCTATTAGCACCAACAGTGCTACTCCTAGTCCTACAGCAGGAAGGGCTTTTATTTAGCCTGATGGGTTCAGCTTGTCAGAGTCCAGTGCACTCTGACCAGCTTCTTTTAGGTATTCCGCACAAATGGAGAGTGCACTGTTTAGTATAAAGGTTTACTTTAAAGATGCTTGATGTTACATGGGATTTTTGATTTAGCAGAGTGATGCAGCAATATTCTGAAATCACAAGGGCACACTTACTTATACAGTTCAATCCCAATACCAGTGTGATTGCCATTACTGGCCTTTATAATGTGCTTACTGTCGGGATGCTGGGTGTCCCAAATTGCCAGCAGGAGGGAGTGTGTGGGGCTGAAGTCAGCTCAAGCCCATTGCTCCCTTTGAAATTTTTGTTAGTTGCTCAGGTTTTGTGCTCCATGTTGGGCTGAGCCATGTATAAGCTTCCCTTGTGCTGCTCTGACTGATCTCAGGGAGACATTCACATTCTTTTGACCAAACCAGGAAGAAATGTTTACACCAGCTGATCCACTCAACAGACACCATTGCTTACCTAGCATAGAGGTGATCTCTGTGTTGAGACAAAGTCAGTTCTCTGGGCACCAGCTCCGATGAATGAGTTGCATCTTACGGCATTGCTGAGCTTCATGGATGGGCACCTTGCCCATCTCCTCTGAGCCTTCTTCCATTGGTTTTGGTCAGTCACATAGCTGTAAATGAAAGCCTTACTGAGAAAGTGTTGTAGAAAGAATAATAATACCTAAATCCAGAATTATTTGCAAGCAGCAAGTCTGTAATGTGGTCTGCAGGTTGGAAGGTGAAAGCAGCAGCATGGAAACCATGGAGAGTAGGGGAGAGTGGTTGGTGTTGCAGCAAGGTTTTTGTTTGTTTGTTTGTTTTTTTAAGGAGACCAACAAAGTACATCTATCCAGGAAGCTCTCAAAGATGATGATTTTGGTTGCAATTTTGAAGGGAAGAGTTTTGCAGATGTGTGGGAAATGTGGGATAAGGCAAAAAATAAAATAAAAAAAAAAAAAAAAAAGATGCTTGTTTGAAATTAAATGGGTGGGTAAGGGAAGATGTTGAGTTTGTATAAACCATATGGAAGGGGGAGGTGCTACTGTGACTGAGACATGACGGGCAGATGACTAGGGTCAGAATGGGTTGTGAAGGTAGGGTTAGAGTTCAGATGCCTGTGAAAAGGAAAGGGTACCTACGCAGTGTGTGAAACAGAGACAGGTGGTATGATCAGAGGTGATCTTTGCCAGCTCTCCCAGTTGGATACAGGCAGGACAGAACTGCTCATGTTAGGACCAAAAGTATGGTGGTGCCCTCATTAGTGGAAAAGATGATGATGGTCATTTTAGTCAGTGCTCAAGATCAAATCGGCCAGCAAAGTCCTTATGGAGCTTTTACATTCAGGTGAGCCTGGCAGAGGTATTTGGACACATGACCTTTTTTTTTTGGTACCCTGGTTCTGATGCTGGTTTGGTCAACCTGCTACAACGCTCTGGGATTTTAGTTACTGAATATGCAGAGCCCTGGGGCTTTAGGAGACACCCCCCCCCCTTCCCCCCTCCCCCCCTTCGCTGTTCCTGCTCTTGCCCTATATAACAGTTGTGGTTTCTGAGCTTGCTCAACAGATTTTAGACACTTTACAGATGTGTATGTCCCAGGAATCTACAGATACGTGAAGAAGATGTTCTGCAGGTCATTCCAAAACTGTACATCCTCGAGCTGCAGGTGCTTGCGGAGTCTGGACTCAGTGAAGCAGGGCAGGTGCTCCCAGACCCACATTCCTAAAAGTGCAAGGAACCAAGATGAAAGCAAAACACTTTTGTGTTAGGCTTTTCTTAGAAATGGTAGACAGTCCTGGCTCTGCAATACATAACCGTTTTCTGCTTGATCAAGAAATCTATCCATAGGGTAAAGCAGTTGTTGTATTAAGAAGAATTTGCACTGGGATCTGAGCTAAGGTTGGGAAGACAACTGAAACCTGTATAAGGACAAGAGTAAATGATTCCTTTTTACTTTGTTTCCATATTCTTATGCTGAATTACTGCCATCTTGCTGAGAACATCTGGTGCTTTATTATTCCCAATAGAAGTAGTCTGAGGTGGGTGAGGTGTTGGAAGCCTGACACTTCATTGCTGTGGCACATCCCTTGTTGAGGGTCTTGCCTTTCATAACCTGACCTGATGTTTCCTGCTGTACAGGCTCTTGAATCCTGCATCCTTGCAGTAGTGTCTTTTGCAAATGGAGTTAGAGCATTGCACACACTCTACCTCTTTTACAGTAACAACTTCTGCAACAATCTCTGTATAAGCCAAGGGTTTGCTTTTGAGCCATACATGACAGGGGAATGAACTCCCTGCATCAATTCCTCATTCTGCGTGCTTGACTCCTTAGTGCAGCATGAGCCCATTGCTGGTGATCATTAGTTGCAAAACAAACACATGCAGTGCTTTAAAATCTACCTTTTTCTGTAAGACTGTTTTATGGAGAACTCTTTTAAAATCCATGTAATTATTGAGGTTGATTTAGAGTCTCTAACTCTGTGTAAATTACATGTAGTATTTTTGGTTTTGTGCAATAATACGGATTCTAACAGAAATAGAGACATTTCAATGCAGAATGTCCATGAAAGTTATAGGAGATACAGCGTAAAACACATGCGTGTGTGTGAGGGTCCTGTCAGCTTAGCACCATGTATGTGAAATAATTTTTCAGGTTGTTCAGTGCTTTCTTCTTTGTAATTGGCTTTAAGTCAAAGCAAATGGAGACATGAGGCTTTAAACTAATTTTGCTGTGTGTTTCTTCACAGCTTCCTGTTATGGGAGGAGCCTTTATGGACTCACCCAACGAGGACTTTAGCACAGAGTACTCCTTGTTTAACTCATCCGCCAATGTCCATGCAGCTTCTTCCATGCAGAATCCGCCAGAAGAGACATCCCGTTCTTCAAATGATGCCATACTACTATGGATTGCAATAATTGCAACAATTGGAAATATTGTGGTGGTGGGAGTGGTGTATGCCTTCACCTTCTAGGATGACTGACACTCTGACCCTGGGAGGCGAAAATAACTGCAGCAGTATTTGTCCTGTGTATGTATGTATGTCTTTATATATACATGTATATCTATATAAATACATATAGGTAGGGACTTTGTTGATTAAGTGCTACCACAGTCATGGAAATGAAATGCAAATTAATCACCTTGAATCTTGATGGCAGAAAACTTGGTTGCAATTGCAAATGGTATGGAGGTGAGAGCTTTAATCATGACCAGAGCCAATGTATGTTTTTGTATAGAAATATAATGAGAGAGAGGCCAGCATAGGTATAATAAACGCAAAAAATAAAGTGGGACTTATACAGACAGTCCTTATTTTCTACTGTTTAGATTTTTCTCGCAGCTCTTCTGGGTTTTGTCAGCTTTTTTTTTTTTTTTTTTTTGTTTTTTTTTTTTTTTTTTTTTTTTTTTTTTTTTTTTTTTTTTTTTTTAAACAACTGTGCACTTGATAGTTATAACGCTGTATGAAATTGCTCTTTTTTTTTTTCTGGGCAGCTCAGTTTTTTGTTCTGATGGAGTACAAGTTCATGGTGTGAATCTAGAGCACATGCGTACACTTTGCTGTGCTCAAAGTTGTGCGTCTGAAAGCTCTGGCAGGCAGATCGATACTATCTACCGTTTCCCTTCTAATATGAATTACTAGATATGAATTGATGCTCACCCTGTCTGCTGTTTTCAGGAAGGGGCACAGCTATTACAAGGTATGACTGGCTGCTGCCCATCTGCTCTCCAGAAGATGAAGTGATAAACAGAGTAGCTCCCAGTCCTGTCTAGGGGATTGCAATGACAGCAGTGGTCCTTAGGTGTGTCCCTTCCAGAAAATAAAGGCCAAATACCATGTTCTTCAGCTCATTATGTTGTAATCCAGATTTCCCACAGAAACCATATATGTCCATAAACATATTGGTGAACCAAAGCAATGTGAGGAAAGGGTGAAGTCTCATTAACTGCAAGTGATGGCTATGAGAAGGATACAATTGAAAGGAAGATTAGACATTTTTACCCTCAGTGAGGAAGTGAGTGTACGGCTCAGGAATGTGCTGAGGTATAAATAGCATTAGATATATATAATAATATAATGGATGTATAATAATGGGCAGATTTTCAAATGCTTATATTTAAACACTAATATGCCTCTGGGTTCTGATGAGGTTCCTGGAATTGATTTTTATATAGCCTACTTTAGATAACTCCACTTAATCATTTGGATTTGGAACTACATTTTCATTGTATTATTCCTGTAAGCAGTTTCCTTTTTTAAGAGCTGTGTTTTCAAAACAGGCTCCAGCCTTTCTTACTTCGGAGATTATAAAATCTTCAAGAAAAAGATCTCCTATGGTAGAAATCTCTGTCTTTCCCTTTAAAAAACAAACAAGAGTACATAAGGTATCTGAGCTTTGTGAGAGCAGCAGGTAAATCCTTTCTCTTAGCCCACTTGTACTGTAAAGGTTTCCCTTCTCGTACAGCTACTATCCTAATTCCAGAATGCCTGGGCTATTGGTACAGAAACTATTTTTGACACACACCTGCCACTGAACTTAAGACTGGACTAAGAGCCGCCAAAGGTAGAGGAAAGTTTGAGTTCCTTTTTTTTTTTCCTCTTTAAAGCAGTTTTCCAGCAGGGTAGCTGGGAAGTTACTTGAATTAAAGCAGCATGCCCTAAATCAGTACTTATTATCACATACGTATTTACTGTGGCTGTACCTTCCCCTTTCTGGGAGCTGGCCTCCAAAGCTGTCCTCATTCGGTGGTAGCAATTTATTGCCACGCAGTTGAGGAGCTCCTCGGCAGGGTGGGGGAGCTCTCCCAAGGCTGCTGCTCTCTTTCACAAGAGCGTTTCCTTTTCCAAAGGGTCCAGAGTAACCCGTGTGATTGTGCGCTCCTCCACTGGATGGGGATCATGGAACAGGATGCAGACAGAGCTAGCACAAGGGAGAAAGTTAAGTTATTTGCAGGATAAAGAAAATCGTGACAGCTCACTGGAGCGACAGAGCTCCTCTGCTTTTGGTTATTTCCCTGTTTGGAGACATTATTTTGTGAAAGAGGCTGATGTCAGAAGTCTGCACAGGAAAGAAGTTTGAGAAACACAGAAAGCAAATCTTGTCTGATAAAACAGCTAAAGTCTTAAGAATAATATGAAAATGATAACTTTCACTACCCTAAAATATCTGTTTTCTTCTTCATACACAGAGGGTATTAAAAGAGCAGGGAAGCTGTTTAAGATGTGGAACCTTTTCTTATACTCCTTATCATCTCAATAAAAAATAAAGCTCTATGTGCCCAGTCTTGAGAGAGGCTGGACTACAGCATCCAGTGCAGAACTGAGTAGGACATGGTTTGGTGTGCAAACACGTAAGACAATGAGAATATTGTTTAATGTGCTGTCCCCACAGTTTTCAGATATTCCGTTGCCTTGGAACTGTATCAGTTACTCATAGCCTTTTCTTCAGTTCTTCAACAGTGTGTCTAATTATGGCAGCTCTTGCAAGCACTGCTTTTGCATGGAGAAGAACAAAACATGATTAAAAACAGTCTGACAATATGGTAATTACCCAATGGGATTATTCTACTGCTTAATGAATTTGCCAGGGAAGTGCTTTCTGTAAATTACTCTGAATATTAATCTAAGTGCAATTAACAATGCTTGCATTTCTCTTCCAAAGCACTAGATCAAATTCTTCACCCATGAAGAGGAATGTTTAGAGGGAACAGCAAAGAACCTCCCTTCTGCTAATGAAAATGAGAGTGACACATTGGTGTTGCTTTTCCCAATGAAAGTGCCCTACTTTCATGTGAAATTGATAGTAATTGCAGAACTGCTGGAAAACAACAAGTTCTGCCTCCCTCATCCAGATCATCCTCATACATATTTTCATCATTAGAGGTAGAATTGTCAAGAAGGCCCAGAGAGAAGTTTAATTAAAGCAATTGGTCTGACAGGGTGAAATGGAAAACCGGGTACAGGCAGCAAGTGCAAACATTTGCTGTCTCACAGTTGAAGGCACTAATTATGCAGTTTTTGTTAGTATTTTTACAATGCAAGTATATTACTGCACGCTAGAGTTTCTGCAGCATATTAAAGATGAGATTCTATGTCCCTAAACTGCAGTAGGCAAAACTGGTTCAAATTTGGATCCATCGTTGATGCTGGCAACATACTTGGCACTGGACTGTACAGTTATGATACAGCCTTCCTTCTGGGTGTCATGTTCCGACCTGACATGCTATGCACAGTTCTGTCTTTTGGGAAGTAAGGGAATGTTTAAATTCAATCCCTGCAAAAGACACCCATCCGTCATTAAGAAAGCTTGTAGAGGCAGCAGGGGGGAGTGGAGAAGGAAATGAAAGGCAGAAGTTTCACAGGCATAGGAAAAGTGTTACTACTGCTTTATGCAGGTACATGTTATGCCCTGAACCCTTCTCTGGAACCAGGCAGTTGGGAAAGTGCTGTCACTCTCTCTCAGATGTGATGAGGAGGCCCAAGCACATTCCCCACAGCTTTTTTCCAAAGCTGTTCTGCAAAAGCAGAAGAGGCTTCTGTACTTCACTAAACATTTAGTGCATCAGAGCGAGCAGGATGCCAGTTACAGATAAGATCTGTAAATAAAAGCACATAACAGATAACTCAAGTGACACTGCGCTGAACTTGTTCTATAGTAGACAAAACAAGTATTTTGTGCAGTATTAGACCCCTAATATGTTGTAAACATCTTAAAAACACAAGCAATATTACCTGTGCTCTGCAAAGTTATTAATGAGTTGTGGGAACCAGGAAGACAAACTGGATGCCCTAGTGTGTCTTTCCTAGTGGTGGCCTTTAAGGGTCTATGGCAACATACCAAAAAATTGAATTATATCTGAAGATTTTTTTTTTTCCCCCCTACTCTAAGCAGCCAGGAGCTAGACAAGGCAGCTGCGTGGTCATCACAGCAAAGAAGTTGGCTGGTTTTGGAGGTAGCTGCAAAGACACGTTAGACAGGAGGGCTGAGCAGGGAGGCTCACAGAGCCAATGCTCCAATGCTTCATCTCCAGGGCTAGGGGATCTGGCCTTATCACCATCACAAATACTCTCTTAAAATAAAATGAGGATGTATTTCCATGTCAACAACATACTTGTGAAACTGAACAACAACAACAAAAAAAATGATGAAACAACAGCATCAGAGAGAGACTCATCTGCTATAAGTAATATGCTTAGCCATTTAACTGGGAAAGTGAGCTGATAGTTACCTCAAAAATGAGTCCTCCCTCTCCAAAACTCATTTGCCATGGGACTTGAGGGAGTCAGCAGCCCACCCAATTGTTGCATCCCACCAAAGTGCTGAGCAGTCTGTTACAACAATTCCCAAATCAAGAGAGATTAGAGCCAGCGAGCTATCGAGCTATTACAATCTGATCCCATATATCCATTTCAGTTAAAAGAAAATTTCCCCTTTGTGCCTGGAAGTAAGCCAAATCAGGAGTCTTTAGTCTATACGTTGCTATGTATTCTTTCTATTATTAGAAGGTTTTTTTTTTTTTTTTTTTTTTTTTTTTTTTTTTTTTTTTTTTNTTTTTTTTTTTTTTACTTTTCTGGTTCTTAATATCCTTTCGAATTTCTCTGCAGGCTGCTGAGACATTAATTTCATGTAGCTCTGCCCTTTTATATCATGTAATTTTACTGAGTTTCCTGTAGCTAATCACAGGGCAGAATCTGGAAAATTGTTCTTTTTAAGCATGATTTCTATTATTAAGAGAAAAAGGCCAAAAATCAAAATCCTAGCTGAGGCGGCTTGTGTGCTTTTCAAGCTTTCGGAGCTCTGAAGAATGGGATTTCATCTGGTTAATTCTCAGAAAGGAGAAGGGCATCCAGGTCTCTGATGATAATGTCAGACATCAGGATTCTGACAAGCGGAGCTTAGCGCTTCATTAACTCCTATTCTGGCCTTGGGAGCCCTGCTGACTTTCTGGGAACACAGTCTGAGCTGAGTTTAAGTGAACAAACTATCAGGTACAGCATGTCCTTCCTCATTTTACAGCTTGCTAATCCTCAGAAAAACAAGTGTTTCTTTCATTAGCAGAAGAGGGGCCAGAGCTCAATATTCTGTTAGGTGTATTTTATCAGTCAGTCATCACAAGATAAAGACAGGGACAGTTTAACATGGGGTTGGCCCTTTGTTCCTTAGCTGGGAGCATCCTAAAGAGATCCAAACATCCCCTTTCCTTCACTATAAAAGCTCCCACTGTACTTTATGTGACACTCTCTGTACATGTTTCCTTATATCCACTTTTTTGCCTTACCTATTTGCTTTTCCAGCTCAAGATAGAGAAAATGAAGGTGCCGCTAAACTCTTCTGCATAAGATAAGTGAAGAATTCATAGCAGGCAGGGACCAACCATCTGCCAGTTTCCTTTTCTGGTGCTTCAGGCACAAAGTAGAAGGGAACATTCCAAGTGTCTGGCCAGAAATCCCCAGGGGAATACACATCTTCGCAGAACAAAATGTATGGCAATTTTTATCTCCTTCCAGGGTGGTTACACCAAGACAACCTAGCAGACCTGCACAGATAAATAAAATAAAATATTAGATAATTGTCGCCACATCATCTGGCCAGAGCGAAGCCAACGCAAAGTTTGCAGGTTTTTATGACAGGTCGGCCATCAGCCATCTGATTAGTAGAACTGAAAGCAATGTTTGGGCTAAATGGTAGAAAAAGCTAGCAGGGGGGAGAAAGGGAAACCCCAAAACCTCTGATTACGCTGGCACTTTTTTACCCATTTTTCTTTTTTTTCAGCCTCTCTCACACTTCTTTCTAGATCCCACTTTTTTCAGTGACCTGTTCTGGAAACTATTGAAACAGACAAGAAAAGGAAGCAAACTGGTAACACAAACCTGTCACGTGTCTAAGCATCTCAGTGTATTGCAGATCCATCCTCTAAAGCCAGACTTTTCTAGGTGTCGTAAGTAGCTCTGATCTCTTGGTGCTAAGACAAATACCCTTTTGTCTGAGCACAACCAGCATTTTCTTTCAGGGAAGTCTTAGGAGCATTATGAAGGCTCTTTTTGCTGCTCAGGCTTCTAGCAAACACTTTTTTTCAAGTTTAGAAAGGATTCAAAAATCTGCCACTTTTAGTGGAATATATACAAGGTTGATCATCCAAAACTCTAGTCTCCCTGAGAAATGAGGATTTTTTTAAGCATACAAAATTATCAAGCAGCATCATTACAATCATGTGCAATAGCATTACCTTATTCTCCTGTATAGGTCTCAAAGGGGGCTGTATTATTATCCACACTTAACGAAGGGTCAAAAACAGACACAAGTCACTTTTTAGGCCTGTCTCAAAAGTCAACACACAATCCCTTGGACTGAGAAGGACGATTCCTTTTTCCTCCCAATGTACTTTTCCTCCCAATGTACCTTGATACGAGCATATCCCTTTGCCACCAAAACGTGTCTCTATACCTCTGTTTTATTTCTCCCTGGTCTTTTAATTCCCTGACATCATACCATGCAAGTATTTGGAAGCCAAAAATGTTCTTCTGCCCTTCTTAAAAACCTCTGTTGGCCTTTACAGCGATGCAATACAAAGATCAGTAAAACAACATCTCTTCCTATCTTAGTCATCAGCTACCTAACCCAACTGCAAAGTGTTTCCCGCAAGCAGAAGAGTAAGTTGTGGCCACTAAGTTTAATAGTGACTGTATTAATAGCCATAAAATCCAATGCTACTATTGAGAAATTCAGATTTTATTTAACTGCAATAATGAGTAGCCAGCATTTACCAGTCTTGCTGTCCTCCCCCACAACCTCTTGTTATTCTTAGCAAATCAGGATTAGTGGTAAAATACTTGGGGCAGGCAAAAAGGGAATCAAAGTGGGTACTAAGGAGTTTCATATACAAGAGAGTGGAAAAGTTTAGTCACTCCATGTGGTCTATATTAGGGTGAAGGCCATAACACCCTAGCCTAGTCAGTCAAAAAAGACTCACAATTTTTTTTTTTAAAGACTTTTTTTCAGTGTGCTAAGCCATGGATATTTCAAATCCAGTCCTACCTGCTGTTCTCAGCTGCACAGCCAAGCTGCTATCATTGTAGCACTTGATCATTTCTAAAGCTCATTTTGAACCAAAGGAGGTTTCTGCTAAGGTCTGGGACAGAACTGAGAGGCACTGGAAAACCTCCTGCCAAAGCCAGTGCTTATTCTGGCCTTGTAGCAGGAGATGTCTGAGCTGCAGTCAGTCAGACCATGCTGCGCTGCTGGTGTAATTCAACCCCATTTAAGAGGAAGAAATGTAATTTATTCCAGACCTAGGTTTAAAATTCTACCGAGTTCTGACCTTCACAAGGATGCTTAAAGTTCCCCATCTCACACCCTGCTCAGTCCAGAGGGACCTCTGCCTCCACCTGGAGTCAACGGTATTAAACTCACCTCTACAGTGCTAAGGTTCAGCTTTGGTAGATGAGATTGCAGGACTAGCTCTGGTTGATAGGGTTTTTATTTTAAATACTTCTAAGAACGTCTATGCTTTTCTAATCAAAGGGAAGAAAGAAACCAATGCACTGTATTTTTTTAAATAGAAGGTAATAAAAAGGAGTCTGACTATTTTGATAGATATGCTGGTAGGTTATATAATGTAACACATTGCTGCACTATTTTTCTATTGTCTGAGCACGTAACCTCAGAAATCTTTGTTCTTTCTCTAATAAAGGTCTCTTTCGGTTCCGAAGTTATCAAGTCTGTAAGAAGTGGGCTGCAAAACCTCAATTAAATTTTTAATAATGTAAATAAATCCAGTTGCTTGCTTTCGAGGTAGCTTGTAATACTTGCTTTGTAATACTTGCTTCGAGTTTTCAGTTGTCTTCAGTATTGCCTAAAATACTATTTTTCCAAAATGCAAGCTAAATAGTGTCACTCCTGGAAATAGCTGTACTTCACTCATAATTGCAGTGATTTGGAAATTATATCTTCCTTCAGCTCATATAAAACAGAGGCTTACAGGAGTCCTTTAATATATGCTGTTATTTTTAATAATTTTCTCCAACAATTTATTCTCTTGTTCTTTCTCTCTGCTATTCCCTCTTGTACACTAATAGGTTTGCAGGGCTTTTCTGTATTGTTTTTATAGTATAGGGATTGGTTTATTAAAAAAAAAAAAAATCCTTTACTGTTGTAATGATTGTTCTTGAAATGTGGATCTCTATCTGTGAAAAGGAAAATAAATACCTTCTGTTTTCTCTAAGTTTATTGTATTTAGTAAGTTTAGTTAACAGAGCATTCTTTTAAACTCTTGTTATATTCTTTTCAAATTACTGACTTTTCACTATATCTGTACTTAATACTGATTCTTTCTTTTGCTATGGTGAAAATGAAAAGTTTTGTTAACATCAGATGGAAATTGTGTTTTTGGATAAAGTTCTTCAAATTGATGGGTTTGTGTGTTTTTTTCTTTTGTTTTCTGTTTACTTGACAGAATGTAGAATTTTGTAAATACATTTCTTTAATTATTACCTCTAGTGACATACTGACACTCATCATTTGTTGCAGTTTGCAAATCTCCATGAGTTGTCAGCCTTTGGGAACCATTCCCTTACACACTTGGCGCAAAAGGCTGTGATTTTTCCACAGAAATAGGTTACCCTTCACTCCGAGTCCAAGAGATATCTCAACACATTCTGGGGCCAAATACCAAGTCTCAACTTATTCAAACTTCAGCTCAGAAGTCCTCATGACACAAACCCTTGCGGGAGCTGTTGCTCTCTCTTAGCTCACTTCTCAGTTCACCAAACTGCCCTGCCGTGCAGCATGGACATGTTGGTGATTGTGTCCCAAAACTGTCCTGGGTCAGCCATTCAAAGGGCAACTGAGGATTCAAGGTGAACATCAGTGCACACCATAAGGTGTGTAGGGAGCCCCGTAAATGTGGCAAGAGAAGGAAAGGAGGATATTTGGCTGGCCTGATGCAAGGTGCCATCAAGTAAAGCTCACAGATTGTCATCTGCCTTACAGTTCCCCAACATGGAACCCATGAACCACACACGTTCAGATCTACTGAGGGATTCAAAACAAAGGGCTAAATGACTTTTCCTGTACAAGAATAAAGACTTACTTTTGAATGAATCAACTCAAAACATCACAAAGCTGCTAGTCCTATTACTAAGTCTGGCAAAATTTCATTA
>VZSV01000014.1:6810118-6828767 GCA_013398735.1 Nothocercus julius
CACCTCTTCTGTGCACAAGCCATACACAGGAGCACAGCACGGCAGCAGTACTCCAGAACAAGAACGGGAGCAGAGGGAAATCTTGCCTGCAGGTTTCATCCGGGCAGAACTCTAATGGACGGGTCGTGCTTCCTGCAGCCTGCTGGAAGGGCAGCTCCGCCGACCTGGCTGGCACTTCAGGGACTAGAGGGACCTCGGCAGGACTTACTACTCCTGTGGTGGACACACTCCACGGATCTCACTTGTGATTCCTCCTGTATCTCCTCTTCAGTTTGCAAGTTCTTCATTGATCAATGACTGCAAGATAGGACTTCATTTCTGTAATCAGCATAGTATCTTGTTATTGCAGGCATCTATCTTCTGTTGCTTTATGAAGAATAGCTAGAGCCACATTAATTCATTCCTAATGCATTCAGCTCACACTAGTGTTAAGATTCTACTGAAAAGCTGCCAGACCTGGTATCTCAAGTTTCCACTTTGCTGTGAACAGCATACAATATTATATTCAAAACTCTCCTCCCCCGCTAGAATTTTCTTTTATTTTCACTTCCAGCACATGAATTCATAAACTTCTCCCCAACACTTATTTGTTTGTACCTGGTTCTCCTGGTTGCTCTCCTGGCCCAAGCTTGTTTCCATTGCTAGGTGAGATCTAAGAGGAGCACATCTGGACTGGCAGGCTGCACCAAGGAGAGTTCTGCTTTCCACACGTGGATATTGGGGATCTCCCTAGAGTTCATCACAGCTGTATTTCGGTTTGTATGCCAGGGGTTCGGTGCTTTAGGAGGAAAGTGGTCTTGCTCGAAAGAGCCTTGATCTTGCCTGAATGCTGGATCAGGACTTCATCCGACCTAGCGTAACCCAGAACGTCAGAAGCACTCAGGGTCAACCAGGGATACCGTCTAAGGACTCGTTATTACTACAGCAATGTGAGGTTTATGCAGATAACACTGTAACTAGTATAGTGGCACTCCAAGGTTCTTTGCCTCCTGATCAACTTTTAAAAACTAAATCTTTTCACTCCAGATGGCTGTAGTGAATAATTTTTTATTAATAAAGTGGTGCCCTGTGTGTCTACTTCAAGTTTTGAATTTCACTTCACCGTGGTGGCATGTGTTTAAAAGTTAGTGTCCAGTCCAGATCTCTTTACTGCTGTAGGGAAAATTAGCTAGCAGAAATCATGAATACCTGAGAGTTACTTGAAGGTCCCGTTTTTCACACATCTATTTCAGTTGGAAATGGAATTTATTATTTGGAATAAGTGGTATTTACTGATACTTACTTCTTAAAGAATGAAAGCTGTGATTAGACTGTCATTTACCAATGTCAGTCCGTGTAGGCCTTGCTTGGTGCAAGCATCAGTGTGTGAGCACCAGCTCAGCTCCTTTAAGTCTTAAGAACAATAATTAACTTGGATTTGAGGGATTCATTGCTGTGGTTCTTTCCTTTGAAATCAACAGCAAGTCTTATCCACCTGAATAGGAAACTGCCTCCATTGCTCCTATTTTGAACTGTAACCATCCTCATCTCCCTTTCTTTCCTTCACCTATGAACTCACTGCACACATTACAATACATAAGAATTATTATTCTTCTACACTGATTTGTTCCGTGTCCTTTTCTCTCTAAAGTGGCAGGGTGTCAGCACACACACTACAAAGGCCTTTCAGTCTTCAACTTACTTGATACTGAAAAAGTACTTAGGTTTCCTTGGACAGCTGCAAGATGAGACTGTAGAAAGGCTATAGATTGTTTTTATTGTGATTAATACATCAAAGCTCTAATGACAATCTAAATGGATATTTCTCTCATTTTGTTTGAGACACCTTTAATATTATAATAAACAAGAAGAAAAATCCTTCGGTTATCATCAAGAATGAATACGGTATCATGTAATTTTATAGCCTTGAGATACCATTAGAGCTCTCCACTGGAATGCTACGATATATACCATGAACTAATCATTATACCATGTAATGATTATAGTGAATTATGTGTCTTTTTTTGATTATAAAAGCAAAATGATTTACAGCTCATCTGTCCATCAGTGTACAAGGAGTTCACAGCAGCCTGTGTTCTCCCCTCTGTTGACTGAATGCTTTAGCTTAAGTCACAAAGGATACAGTCATATTAGCTATGTAGCTATGAATCACAAGCTTAAAATAAATATTGAAACAAAAAAATATAGCTCATTTCTTGTCCTAGATATGATTTTCAACACAGTGTAGCTTTCAGAAAACACTCCTTTGCAATCCATGGAGCTCAGTTATGCAAAGGATTCATAAAATGTAAATGGTGAGAAAGTACTGTTTGAAAGTTTGTGGTCTATTTATACACAAGATCAAGTTATAAAAAGTCTTTTGGTTTTAGAATGAATTCCTCCTAAATATTTTTGAGGGTCTACAAACATGGCTTTAAAATACAAGCCTCTATTATTCAGCTTAGAAAGATATAGAAAAATTATTTTCTCTGACTTACCTTGGATTTACAGATAAACTGCTCAGAATCCTTGGGAATAAATGCATTAGAATTTCCTTTCCATTACTCAAATAGCATCACAATTTATCCATTTCAGCAAAGCAAGCAATATTGACAGCAGATCTTTCTCATCCATTTCATATATGCTTTAAATGACTCCACCCTGTGCAAGACTGGCTTCAGATAACGCTCAGGAGGATGAGGGATTCTAGCAGAAAGACAAAGCAACAACTGATAGTCTCACAAGTTTTCATGCTTTAACAAGCTCAAGAGCCAAAAGAATCTGAAAATTCTTTACAGCGTTCCTGTGATTCCTGTCAATGTTCCAAGTCATCATTCTGCAATCGGACTTTCCCTTCTTAAACCAGCACGCTGTAAGAGTGAATCTGTTTCTTGGGTCCTACCAATACTTTTCTTCATTTTTTTTTTTCCTGGGAACCTGAATCGCTGAAGGCAATGAGGGGAGAGTTCTCTGGACAAAAAGTACTGTTGCTTGTCTGACTTAGAAATGTTGCTGTCTCTGAATTTTCAAGAGGGACCCATCCCAGCAACAGGGGACTTTGGACACAATTTGCTGCGTTTCTGTTTCCTGGGCCCACTCTTTGACACTGCTTTCCCAGTTCTCTATGAGTGAGCTCCTGTCTCACTAGGGCACACAATAATAACATTTCCTCTTTCTGGTGTTTTCCTTCTAAAGGAGCAGTGCTTAAGTGGGCATCCAACTGGTGATCTATTTTTCTCCTTACTTTAATATATTTGTCTCCAAAATACATGCACTAAAATGGGTGCACTTCTTTAAAGTGTAAATGGTATCGGTCATCTCTCTTGCAATGAGCAAAATGAAGATAGTCAGTTTTACACTCAGAAGACTATAATGGGATCTCTGTCGGTCACACCTAAGCTGTCACAATTTATCCGTATTTGTGCAAACTTCTGATTCCCCTATCTGAAAAGGATACGCTAGAACTGGAGAAGGCTCAGGGAAGGACAACAAGAGAGACCAAAGATTGAGTGTGTGTGTGGGGAAAGTATATATTAAGAAAAGCAGACAAAAATAAGGGTCGTCAGCTGAAGATTTGGGGAAAAAAGTCACCTTGGGCCCTATCCAGCATGACTATTATGAGGTTCCTGCTTGTGAGCTGTACAACTGTGTCCAGATTCTGTGATAGAGTTCACAGCCAGATGAAACCATTGGTCTGCAGGTTGAGGAGGTCTTTCTGCAGATTAACCAACTAACCTAGGAACCTTTATGTTGTTTTGTATGATTCTGGGCTGATTTATTGCTTTTTTTATAATGCCTGCAGAGCTTCTTGTTCAAGAGCTTACCCAAAATTCACTCGTAGTAAGGTAACAGGCCGGACGGACTTCACTGAGGCCACAAGTTTCATGTGAAAGCATGCACGAGCTCGGCTTCCAGGCCTTGCACCAGGTTGGTTCTTACGGAAATGACAGTACCAGCTGCCTTCTGCCACGCTCCTGTTTGCAGCTCAGCTGCTACACAAGTGATTGCACATGCCCATCTTTACCCATGGTGGGTGATTAGCAAAAGGCCTGGAGTATCCAGCATCCATAGGAAGGTTAACGTGCTCCCTTTCTCTTGACAAACTAACCTGTCAGAGCTAAACTCACCCATGTCTTTGAGTCACTCAGCTGTGGCATTAGCTCCTAACTGCAAGGCTGCCAAAGACATTTGGATTCTCTCTCAGCTTTCTTTGTCGGGTTTCAACACCTGTGGATTAACACAAACACTACCTCAGGCCTTTGCTCTGCCATGTCATATTCCAACCATGTTAAGAGTCTCTCATGCTTATGTCTATTCTCACATCCACTCTTTTGGTTTTAAACTGGGAATTCCTGCCACACAGACAGTTGTTCAAATGAACATCTTCGGATTATGTATTTTTTTCACACTTTCACTACACAACCCACATATTAACGCGCACCAGATGCAAAGTGCCTTACCTCTGAAGAAGAAAGGCACTAATAACATATCTTCTTGCTACTAGATTAGATTTTTTTTTTCTCCTCTTATTTACATGATTTTTTTTTAAAAAATCCGTCCCCCCCCATCTGTGAGTTTTGTTTTATGGTTTGATAGTCCAGCATTCAAGGAATCTCAGACCCTCAAGTTAATGTGTTGGAGGTCCTGCTTAAATCTCCACTCAGTGACTCAGGACACATGCAAGATTCAGCCTAACTCACACAGCCCAAAATCTCAACAGCATTTCTCTGATCTCAAAAAGATGCCCATAAGACATAATGCAGCATTAGGCCAAGATACCTGAACACACCATCCTAACTACATCCCACAATAAATTCATGTTAGCTCATTAGCCTGCTACTAGGGTCAACAAATCCTTTTTCAAAAAAACACCCTTTTTTAAGGAAGGGAGTCTCTCTCATTTGCCTATACCCAAGATAGCTTGCCTGTGCATGCATTAGCCCTCTTGATATGAGGCACCCCTGTACCACAAACATATCCCAGTAAAACCTTAGATAGTGTCGCTGCACATGGCAAGAGCAGCTCCCATCCCTGACAGGGATCCAGACTCGTCTCTGTACATCCTCTGAGAAGCTTGGGGTTTTTTTTTGTTTGTTTGTTTTGGTTTGGTTTGTTTTTTTTCTGGGAGCACATCAAAAGGATTAAAAATTTAAGCAGTTTAAGTCATCAACAAAGCAGTTATATAATTATATTAGAAAAAGGACAAGGCAACCGTGTACTTCGTGATTTTTTTTTCTAAATCTTTTCATTCACATTTAAAAAGTCACTAAAAAGTGGGACTCTGTTTTCTTTAACATAACCCCAGGAGTTTCAAGCAGTTTGAGACCCAAAAAAAAAAAAAAAAAAAAAAATTAAAAAAAGTAATCAGACTCCACAGAAGACTGCAATTTCCACCCTCAGTGACAAATGTGAGATTTTCTGTAAGTTCTTGAGTGTGACACAAGGGGAACAGAAGGCAAGTTTCCTCAAATAGACTTTGGCTGTAAGGAGCTTGACTAAGCGGGAATGTCTGAGTAAACTGTTACAAGCAAAGAAAGCAAGAAGACAACAAAGACACATTTCAGCTCAAAATTACCTAAAAATAAATCAAGTCTGCAACATGACAAATTATCAGTAAGATAAATGGCCAGGAGGAGGAAAATCATAATTGTTTCCTCCAGGGCTGGATTTCTGGAAGTAAACACTTCATCTAGCCCTGACTTTATAACAGAAAATAGAATTCAATGGCATGGAGGAAACGTTGAAAAAAAGGCAAACAATGGCGATACATTATTTAAAACCCTAGCCATAACAAGGAAGGGGTCAAATGATGACAACTGTTGTTCCTTAAGTCGGTGCTGAAAGCAGACTTGCAGGAAGTTTAGTCTGTCAGAAAGGCAACAGTCTGCCTGTTGGGAGACCTTGTTCTAATCCCAGCCTCTCCCCTGGCTCTCCTGTTTACTTGTGCCTGTTGAAGTAGAGATGGACCCCCCTTCTACATCGGGTGCTACCAAAATGATACCTTTGCCTGAGAGTAAGATACGGGCAAGGTATTTATCACATTCTAACCAGAAGAGACATGGTAAAATATTTTCAAACACCCTCACAAGAAATCAACACGGGGATATAGTGAATTCAGCCGAGAGACTGTTCTGCAGCAATGGTATAGATCCTGATTTTCAAAGAACATGCAATGCTTGTCCATTTTAAATGTACTGTTGCCATTTAATGAATTCTGTAATTACACTAAAATTTTGCCATTTGTTTTTTCATCAAGTTTTCATCAACTTGATCAGAAAGTCTCTGATCAAGTTCCTCATGCTTGCACAGTCAACATTTGACCAAATTAAGCAAGGGCCTGTCCAAAAAAAAGGAAACAGTTTTATTGGTATAAATGAGTTGATGGTCCTGGGAAAGCCTCCAGCTCACACAGTTTTGAGCATGGCTAATTATACAGATGGAATTGCCCAAATGATTAGTTAAGTCCCCGTCTAATTTGGGTAACTTTCTAGACCTCCCCATGTAGAAACACATTCATTTATGAAAGCTGAGGTGCAAACACATTTTCTTCAGAATAGACTGTGGAAGTAGATGGATCCATAACACACTCATCTAGGGGAAACTGAACTAAATAGCTTTCTACAAAATTCAAACATTTATGGTATTTCTCCATTCTTTCCATTGCAAGTTCTGATGCTAATAAAATACATTTAACTTTTTCTGAGCAACCATCTAGTTCCTTAATAAGTTACTTGACGGGGGGGGGGGAGAAAAAAAAAAAAAAAAAAAAAAAAAAAAAAAGGTGTTTGGCCCTAGTATCAGTTAATTAAATGGAACCAGCACTGTCTGATATCTGGGGACAAATTCTACAAGCTGTAAATAGCTCACAGGCAGCCACACACGAGAGCGTAACCCAGCCTTATGCTCTGTGCTAGTGCTGGGTAAGGAAATAAGCAAAGGAACTGGGTGCTTTAGGTGCTGCCTGCCTGGGCTGAGAAAAGGGGTGGATCAGCCCCTCACTTGTGTGATCTAAAGTCCTCCTGACCGTGGTTACTTGCAGTAACTATCGTGTCAGCTTCTTTCAAATTGCATTTGGCGCCAGCTCTCAATGGCGCAAGTTCAGGCATCATATCTTTCTAAATGGAGAGTAAGGGGCATAACTAGCTCTTTGATTTCTCCTTTAGAAAATATGTTTAAAGGCATTTATGAAAAAGTACATTGCTAACAGTGCTATTCACAGCTAAACATAACTTACCCCAAATATGGTATGATAGGAAGTTATTAGAAGGCATCTTTAACTGAATTTGGCAAAAAAAGCCTTGGCTGTTTGCACTGCCTTTCAGCAGCATGTGGAGGAAGACCTACAGCTCACTTATGCTGTAACCAAGTACCACTGTCACCAGGGCAGGCTCTAGACAAAACTGCCCTAAAAGGAACCTTGAAAGTTTGTCCCAATAATAAACAACATTCAGACGGCTGAAAATACGAGGTGGTGAAATATTAAAATAAATAAATAAATAAAAGGACACTTTAAGGGAAACCAGTTTCCTGCACTTCTCCAGGATTACCATAAATACCCCAAGGCTCCTCAGGTCCTTGAAGAAGCAAGGGGAAGTGCATAACTTTCTCACAAATGTTCATTCCTTGGTTCACCGTGCAGAGAAACACCCTTCCTGCCAAGCTGCTTGCATTAGTAGTTGGATTTTTTCCTGCACTTTTATTTTGACCATAAACAGATACTACATTTTTCTCTCTCTCATCTCTGAATGTTGTTTATTCTAGGTTGGCTGTAGGGAAGAAGCGCTAGCCCATCTGGATTTCTTCCCCTACTGCTCTCCAGGCTCATTAATATATTATGTTCTGTTTACTGGTACCCACTCCCCGCCACCAGAAACAGGCAGTGATGTCGGTTTGCGTTAATTGGTTTGAATTCAAAGAGAAAACTGCCAGCCAAGTCTTTAGAAAGAGTTATAAAACATCATCGAGAGGAGTTGATGCTCTCTGCTGTGAGAGCTCACCCAGGTCAGTGCTGCAGGAAAAGGCACCCATGGCATTAACAACACCCAGAAAAATAAGGAGAGCTCAGCTCGTGTCTGGGCACTTAAGACCCGGTGTTAAAGCAGGTCCATGTTCAATATTTGCACCTAAACACTCAAAAGACCTTTGCACCCAGCAGGCTGAGCCATTGCAAAATCTGTCCACCCAGGCCCTGTGTTTACACAGGAGCACCTAAGGGTCTTTTCCAAGAGGAAGCCTGTATGAATTCCTGCCTAAAGAGAAATGCATGAACTAGGAATTGCTGCAAACAAGATGATACTTCTGAGCTTTATTTCAAACTTTGTAATGGGAAATACAATGCATGGTGTGAATCACCGTAGTAGATGATAAACCTGGTTCCTCACACAAGTAGTTGCTGCAAAGCCTATTTCTCTCTGTTAACTTCTGCAGTGAAGCTGTCCTGTGAAATCTTTTTCTTTGTTAAAGGCTGGGAGGAAATAACTGCACTCTTCTTAGCAAAACAGGCTGGGAAAGCGGACTGGTTACTCTCCTAGTTTCCTAGAAGAAGCTCCAAGGGAAACAAAAAGCTTTCTATCCACTATTACCTAGAGAGAATCTCCCATTTCCTGGGTAATTTTGTATGTCAGAAATTCCTCCTCATGGAACTCCTGGTGCAGTCTGGACATGCACTAGGACTGTCAGAGGACCACAGGCTAATTCATCCCAACGGGCTCTATAGAGGAGGCTGCCATGATACCTCAAGAGCGTGCAGGCCCATCGAGCTGCCCGTCGCAGAGGCGATGCCAGACTCATCACTGAGCCCCCGGGCTAGATGTGCTTCCCAGGCATGAAAGGCCCTTCCGTCATTGCTCTCCCCACACCCCCATCTACACTGCACACAGCTCATGGACGTGACTCTGATTTCTGGCATAAGTCTGTTAGCTCTTACTGCCATTTTCCAATCTCTGCAGTTCCCCTAGTGCCCGTAGCTGCAGCGGGCTCAGTTTGGGTGAGGGGCAGAGCCGAAGGCCTCACTAGGGAACTCAAGCCAGAGGGAAGGATTTTCCAATTCAACCCTGTCATGCTCTCTCTTATCCTGGTCCACAAGCCACAGCCAAAGCCAGCAGGAATTGAGAGGAAGCCTATCAATAATACCTATTGATCTAGTACAGCAGTCCCATATATTTATTCCATTGAAGGTACTGTTTGCACAGGAACCTGCAAGATCGTGCACTGCCTTATCTGCCCCTTGCTAGCTGCAGTCCAGTGTGCTGTTCTGGGGCTAGGACAGACATACCCACATGTGCCAGGCTCATAAAAGGCCATTCTTCCCCCTTCGCAGTACTGTAGGGAACCCACATCGCTTCCTGAGGAGGCTCTACAAGACCACCAGCATCCACTGGGAGCACCCACATCCATGCTAAGTCCCCTCCAATTAGGCAGGTTTACACACACTCATTGCTTTGCACGAGGGCAGCGTGGCAGGTGCTGGATGGGGATACCATGGCCCAGGAAGGCAGAGTCTGGTTCCCAGTCTGCTGTTGCATCAGGTCAACATGGGACTTTATCACAAGCCCCTCATACGTTTAGTGTCTTGCAAAGAGCAGGAGAAGAAAAGGGCCTAACCTCAGCTTCATATCACATGCTGCTTGCAGGCTGCTTTGCCACAGAAAATTTAAAAACCGATGTTAGATATATGACCTTCTAGCAGCTTCTTGCCTGCTGATCACTTTCAAAAGAGTCTTTTATAATCTAAAACATATTCAAGACTTCTGACTACACAGGAATACATTTCATTAATGCTGTCTTCAAGCTTCATCCATCTGAACTGTGTAACTCTATGTGAACTGGAGTTCTTGTCCCTCCTGCCCTCCTCATCTCTGATAAGCCTTTCATCCCAGTTTGACTACATCTCCCATGCTTAAATAGTGTTTAGCTTTATAGAATGCATGGTAGTGAAGTACAGAATAAACAACCTGAGCAGTGACCCCAAATGAAGGGAGAATGAGGCCAGTGAACTGTGATATCTAGAGCGCTTTCCAGCCCAGTCAGACACCAATTTATATCAAAATGACCAGCAGAAAATAGACATGTTATTTGACACAGATAAAGGATAAACTTTCAATGAAGCTACTTTCAATGAAGCCTGCATAGGAGATAAGATATTTAGTAAAATAAAAATGTTTTTGCTGTAAACATTGATTACAGGAATTATAAGCTAAAAGAAAATAAAAACACCAAGGAATCCCTTCAAACAATTCACAGAAACAATTTAAAGTCAAACACATTTTCATGGCTTATGTATAACTATCTTCCCCCAGTGTATCTATTAGACACATTTCCAAGAGCAGATCTACTAGGTACTTCTCAGCAAGATTATACAGATACTGATTATACGGATACTGAGTCTGGTTCAGGAAATCCCTAAACAGCTGAAGTTGGGAACAATCATGCACAGGTTTCCTGTTCTTACTTTCTTCTCTGAGATGAGGGCAAAAGCCACGCTGCAGACAGAATAACCATCTAGAAAGACGCCGGGTCTGAGGCTGCCCAGCAGCCCTCCCGCTCCCAGGCGCGCCACCCTGCCCCGGGTGTCCCTCAGCACTCCGGGCTACGCCAGGTTTACGGGAGGGCAGCGCTCCAGCGGGGCCGTCGGGCGCACGCGCTGCTTGTGCATGGCGGTAGGAGCCGCATCACAGCAGTGTGGGAAAACCCAGCTGTACGTGGCTATCATCTGACAGCTCCGTCAGACGGCCTCGGTAGAAACCATCTTACTGAAGATGGCCTTATTTTGCCATCTCCCAGAAGACGGCCTTTCCCCCCCAACAAAGCACATATGGTAAGATAGGGTCCATTCCGTATGTTCCTCTTACCCAGAGGAATCACAGATTTCCTCTAATTTATACCAAGCTGATGGTTGCTCAGCGGAGCCTTTTAGTAGATGGACATTGCCATCCTGGAGGTGCCCCCCATCTAGTATTCTCCTAGCTGTGCATCCCATCCTGGGTCAGGCCTGGAAAGGCAGAGCTCGCAGAACAAGTCCCCACGTTTCCTGGGGATTTCTGCCAAATCAGCCAGGCTAGCTGAGCTGCACAGACTTTCTTCACAAACAGAAGAACTTGCGTGAGAAGATACCAAAGTATTTTAAAAATCAAGCATTCAAGAGACAGCCAAGAACTATCTCCCGGTTTTCAGCAACACAAGGGGTCAGTGAGCTCTTCCACTGCAGGAGAGCAAAGCTGCCCTTCTGATCTATCTAAAGTAGAAGGTTGACACTGCTTAATTTTGAGTACACCCCAACAATCTGGGGGAGAAGTATTCTGCTTGGGTTAAACAGCAAAGGGTGGATGAGTGAAAAAAAATGGGTAAATAGGGCAGCAGGGAGGAGGGAAACCTCAGAAATCAGTGTTCATGACAACTTTCATCCAGAGGCAACACCAAGGCACTGTTCTGACCTTACGAGTCACATTGACAGGCTTGAAATTACATAGAGAAACATGGGTCTTTGTGCTTTTCATCAAGAACTTTTCATCTGCGAAGGGGGAAAAAAAAGGCTCTGTCACATAAAAATTTCCAATAGAGGCAATCTTAGTGCACACAATGTAGAATAAACATATATTTCAGATTATCAGGCAAGAAAGCACAAAGATGCCAGGAAAAAGAAATAGTAGTTTTTTTTTTTGTTTGTTTGTTTTTTTTTAAAGCACCAAAAATCGAATCATAAATATTAGTTCTTTGAACAGTAATAATGGAAAGAATGACATTTATTTTCTGCTCATTCTTACCAGGACAGCAACATTACTTGGGAAAGGTTATTTCCATGGCTTTATGTGATTAGCAAAAGCACAAGCAGAGACACATCTACAGTGATAAAGGTGGCTGTGCTAGAAGAATTTATTTTACTTAGATAAGGTGCTACCATGCTAATGAGTCTGATGCACTCTTTTCACAATAAGAAGGATCCCTAGCATAGATGCCGGCACAGATCAACCAACCAGCCTATTTTCAACACGTACCCAGCTGTGGATGTAACACAGATTCTGCTTTAGCTGCAAAGCACTTATAGTTTCTTCTTAAGCTCATTTCTTTCCTTGAAGGAAAATCTGATCAAGTTGCATACAAAAGCTCATGGACTCAAACTAATGGTGCAAATTTAAAAACAAAATCCCCTGAGCTTTGCTGAACTTCCAGACCTAGAGTTTATTGCCAGGTTTATAGGACTGCTGAGGGCACCCATGACACTGACACCAACCAGGGCCAGGGGTATCTCGAGCATCAGCACTCATGGTTGCAGTTCCATTTAAACCTCTGACTAAACACAAAGTGCTATTAGAGGGAGCAGAATCACAGGCAGTTTGTCTAGATGACAAACTATGACAAACAGAGCTTTGCTTTAGCTTTATAATTTTTTGGTCTATTTACAAGGCCATTTTCCTTTTCACAGGATTAGATGTGTGTCATTCCAATCCCAAAGGGGAGAGAACCAGTGTCTTGGCCGGTCATTTGCTGGAATTTGACTCAGTGCCTTACAAAGAGGCTTTGAAGAGAGTCTGAAGCACACTGAAATATTTCCTTTTGTGTTCCCTAGAGACAAAAACTGTAAATGAATCCAGTCCACATACACTGCATTTATAAGTGGCAGACATAAACAGTGGACACAAAAACAACTCCTCAAAAAGTTGCAACAGGCTCAGGTATCAGTGCATTGCATTTTTCTGCTACTAGAATTTCTGAAAAACACTAAGAGGCAGATTAAAAATGAAAGGTCAACAACCAGATAGACTGTGCAGTGAAAATTTTCTTTCCCTCAGGCTTTGCTCTAGCATATCAACAGCTATTACCAACTCTGAAGTCCTCCTCCACATTTCTGATGGAAATAGGAAAAGATTAACAATTTCATAACTGCCATTCTCAATATAGCACAATCAATTATTTCAATAGGATTCTGTGTCACTCTTTTGCTTAGGTACGCGCAAATTTATTTTATTTGAATATTTAAGTTAGGAAGTGAAATTATGTCCAGGCAGCCAATTCTTCTCAATGCTTAAAAGGATGGATATGCATAAAAAATTGTTTCAGTGGCCTCTAAAGGAAATGTCCCTACCTACACTTCTTAGAGCAAGTATTAGAAAGGCGGGGGCAGGTCGTATGGTATATTTATCTTTACCATTGCTTTTTAAGCAAAATGTTACGCTAACCAAGCAGCAGCAAATGCAGGCATTCATTTCAGGTCAGATTCACACCTCTGTGCCCGTGTGGCTCCAAAATTGCCAACTCCAGCCCTTAGACTATTCACCGGGGCCCTCTAATATTTAAACAGATACAAATCAGCACCAAAGCAAGCAACTCAGGTGCAGTCATTACTATTCAACCTTTTCTCACAGGCCAAGTGAAAAAAATGCCATGGAACAGGTCAGAGCCCGTCCCAAACCCAGGGCATCTCCATCTCTGGTCTGGTTAGGATGTCACCTCTTGCTTCTCCACATCCACTGCTTCTGCCTTCACTGTTACAACTCTGAGCTACTGCATTTGCTACTCATGTTTTCCAGCTCTGATAATGACTCCTTTGGGAAAGGAAAATCTTCACAAACTTCAGCAAAAGCTCATTATGCTTGAGAGAGTTTCACTCCTTTGAATAAAGCATTCCCACAGATTTTATTAAGTATCAAAGATATACCCCTTTCTGTTATAAAGCTTTTTAGTGATAGGATAAGCTGTAGCAGGGAGAGAGAGTGACAGAGCCCTGGCACAGGCTGCCAGAGAGGCTGTACAGGCTCCTTCTCTGGAGATCTTCAAACCCGCCTGGCTGCCGCCCTGTGCCCCGTGCTCTGGGTGTCCCTGCTGGAGCAGGGGGCTGGACTAGAGGATCTCTAGAGGTCCCTTCCAGCCTCAACCATTCTGTGAAGTAGCGTCAACGTCTGTTTTAGTATTCTCTTCCAGGACAAACTTCCACTTTTGTTGCACCACACATTCTTGAGTGCATGCATTTTGTGCATCTTTTTACTTGTCTCCTTTGCTACCCTGGTTTTGGGCTCACACTTGAATGAATAGGTCTGCTGTTAGATGCTGATCCTGTAGACAGGTAAGTGCAAATTCAGCTGCTGCTGTAAACTGGCCCCAAGATTTCAATGGGACTGTTCAAAAAGAAAGGTGAGATGATGTTGAAGACAGGACCCTTCAAGTGAGACGTGAACTTTTATTTGCCTGTTGAATAGTAGATACTCCTATTGCGCCATAAATACTACCTAATATTATCAGCTCTGTGTTGCATAAGACTTTTTGCAAGCAGAATGTCTTTTAAAGTATTAGATTTCCTGATGTTTTATTATATGTAAGATGCCAAATGTATGCTCTAGTGATTGCTACTAAATTATGTCTACAGCTCTCACCTATTATGGTGTGTGTGTGTGTGTGTGTGTGTGTGTGTGTGTGTGTGTGTGTGTGTATATATATAACACACACACTGTCAGGGTCAAATGTCATAACAAGTGAGTTTAGCATGTCTTATTATTCATTCTAGAAAATGCCAGCCTCAGAGAGAATCTAACCTTGCCCTAAAGCTATGCCCTATTCTGTTAAGCATGGTTCCCAAGTTATATACTTCTGATTAATGCTTTACTGCACAGACCTAAAGCAAGGCTAAAATAAACTTACAAAACTCAGAGTGTATTTGAGCAAGATGGTAGGGCTAGTTCTCCGGGACTGGAAAAAGACCTTGCCTACATTAAAACAAATTAAGCCACTTATGTATAAATTCAACTTTCAGAATATGGAAATTCTGTTACTACAGTGCTGAGTTTACAGAAAGGACAATGAAACAATATCCTCTATTTAAAAAGAATGAGTTTAGAAGCTAATAATGCTATAGGCACTGTAATACGCAGGCACTGGGTAAAGAGTGTTTCTGTTTTAGCTCTTGCCAATATGAGTAACTGCGCCCTGCAGAAGAACTCTCCCATGCAAGGGATGAAATCATCTTCTGTGCCAAATCTGACAATAAATCACTTTATACACATTCTTTCCTGCACGTAGGGGATATTATTGCTACAGATCCCACGTCAATTTGCAAACATGCCAGCTTTACTACAGAGATTTTTCAAGCAATGAGAGTCACTGTGTATCTATCATATGGTTTTTATTTTAATAGAAAGCATCGGAAGACAACAGCTGCAGGACATTTTCCTTTTAGCATAATGAAAAGAGCTGCACAAGTTTGTATATAAAGACTGCTCTTATCTTGTCCATTTTGCCTTTATCAGGTGATTATTCTACTGAAAAAATCTGACAATCTAACACTAATAATAATAATTAAAAAAAAAAAAAGCATTTATAGATTAAGACTTTTTTCCTTTCCTGAAGAGCAGGACAACTGTTTCTATCAAAAGTCATGCCAGGCAATAGTATATCTGGGTTGTTATGTACTGATGTTACTAAAGTATGGCCTAAATAATTGGAGTGTTAATAAAAATATTTTTTTTTAATATTCCCAAATCTAGAAAATTACAAAAAACAACTCTGAGATAGCCCAGTGGAACTTCAATATTTGGACATGATCGCACTTTTTAAAATTTTACTTCTAAGTCTGACATAACTAGCATATCTTATCAAGGTCAAAAGTTAAAAAAAAAAATACACTGAAACTATATGCATGAAGTTCATGTTTACTGATTTTAAGAAGTTAAGTAAAAAGTATCAGTATCTTCCTTTAAAGAATCTTTGATCTTTCCTCACTCATAAGTAAACGAAAAATGACCAAAACAAACAAACAAACAAACAACAGCAGGAAAGAGCAACAGAAAGCATGTGAGCTGTTCATTGCTCAAGCTCCTGAAGCTCTGCCAGCTCCTCGACCTCCTCATGACTTTATCTGCAAACTCCACGAGAAAGGAGTTCCTAGCACTTCCATACCACCAAAAGCACACCCACATAGGAGGAAATGAAGAGTTTTGCTGCAGCCCTCCCTGAGCTGGGCCTCCTGCCCGGTCCCACGATAGGGCCACGTGCCACGCACATCCCAGCATTTTTCCCTGCTGCCCATCGGCAGCAAGCTGGGTGCCGTCAGCTGCAGGACAGCCCAGACTCCCAGGTGGAGCAGGAAAGCAGAGCCTCACTTAGATACAGCTATAGTAGAAAAGAGGGGCCTGTAGTGTATTGTCCAGAGAAAATAAAGGAACAGCATCAGGAAGCTTCTCCTCTTCCTAAACCCTCAAAATTCCTCACAGATGGATGTCGTTTTGAAATAACCCTTTAAGTCAAAACAAATCTCAAATGATTTATTTTTGCTGCTGCATTTAGTCTGCTTCTAGAAACCGAAAAAAAATTCAGGATGTTAAGACCCTCAGTAATGAAAACCATCCCCCCACTTTGAGCTCGCACTATCTCAGCAGCTTGAGAGCACTCTTCAGGGTACCGAAGTGAGGCGATTTCTCCGTCATAGCTCAGATCCAACACTCCAGCTTCTCTCTTCCAGCTTGTTTTCAGCCTAATCAATCATAACTGTAATACAAGGTTTCAAAACCAAATACTTCATTGCTTTTCTTCACAAGACAATCTTGCAAAGCCATCAGCCAAAATTCAGCAAGTTTTTTATACATATATATATATATATATATACACACACATATATATATACACACACACACACAAAACACTCCAAACAGAAGTCCCACAGAATCCAGTAGAACTCAAAATTGAGATTGAAATTGTGAAGCTTGACCAACATGTTATGAATTAGGCATCCTTTTGCCCAGGTCACACAGAGGATTTTTTGGTCTGTCCACCTCTCCCTCTTTCTTACAGCAGAAAAGCAAGCAAACACTGCACTGCTGGACATCTTTGCATTAAAACAGTGGGAAGCTAATTTTGCAGGGTTGAAATTGCACACTTAAGTGCTATTCGCAACTCTTCAGCACCTCAAAACTAGTAGCCTGAAAGGTGGATACCTCTTATCCCCAGGTGTGTGGGGAGTCACAACTTTCACACAAAATTAAAAACACTAATGCTTCTGTTCTCAAGTAATTGCAAAAAGATAGAAACAAATCACAACCAGAAAGAAGCAGGAAGAAGAGTCACCTGGAACTTTAAGGAATAAAATGTTTTCTTTTTAAGTTTTGTTTCCCTCCTTAAATTGGAATGAAATGTCATACTGGGATTACTGGAGCATAGCAGAGATGCACAAAATGAGAGGAGACTGCCATTAAATCGCAGTGACCTTTGCATCATGAGCAGGTAGGACAACCCCCTCCTCCTTAAGCATATTTCTCTGCTTCTCATCCCTGGGCAAGTAGAGCATGAGCGGTGAGCAGCCCTTCCTCCCCCCTGCAACCTGTCATCATACCCAGTAGCACCTTCTTTCACGTGTCTGCATACTTCACGGATAACATGAAATTACAGTTATTTTGGAGACAAAAACAACAAAAATAAAATCCTGTTTCTCTTTTTTCCCCACCCACACATGTTCTCTCTCACTGTCTTTCCACACACACCTTCCATGTGTATTAACTATGAATATTTAATATTCAGAGAGCTACATAAAAATCTTTTCATGGGTTTGTTACCCATCTCTTAAATGCCTTTATAGTTTCTTTATGAAAATTAAACCTGATAAGTTAACCATAACCAGATATAAATTACAGCTGTACATTTCCCCAACAAATATCTTTAACAAGCTTGCTCTACAGATCTGCTCATTAAAGGCTCAGGTTCTCTGCATGATTTACAGTTTCTTTATAGTATTACTAAAAAAAACAAGGACAGCTATAGACTTTCCATTACTCTTTGAGGAAGCAACAGTTAAAAACAGGCATGCAGAGCCTAACAGAAAATATTCTCAAGTCCCAGCATGCCAGTGTGTTTGAAGATATCAGCACTTTCTGTTTTACATTCATGAAGACTTGCCTCTCTTGAGAGTTTGAAGTCAGTACCCTGACACTTTTCCACCTTTTAAAAAAAAAAAAAAAAAATTCAGGATTGGAAACATAGCAAAGATACAAGCCAAACATTCACAGGGGAGGTTTTAAAATAATTTTCATTTGTCCTGTGCTTTCCCTTCACATCTGGAAAATCACGATGCTCCCCCTATAAAAGGGATACAGTCTTGACCATGCTGGGGTGAATCTCTCACCTGCATGGAAAAACAGCAAGTTTCCCACAGAAACAGGAGTCACATAAGATGCCAACGCGTACAGGTACTTGGGCCTGATTTCAGAAAGGCAGAAGCATCCTTCATATCCTTCAGACTCCTTCCAACCATCTTTATTACTGTGCTGTTAACAGCCAGCTCATTGTTCCTACTAGCAAAGGAAGGCAGGGAGTTAGGGAGGCTCTGCTAGGGGAATCACGCATCATTGTTCACAAGGTCAGATTTTAAACACTTTGGACTCTCCGCGTTCTTGCTGGCATCCATCACCTCCTTGTCCCCCAGCTACAAATCCATTGAAGCTATTTTGTCAAAATAGTACGGAAGCCTATAGGGGAAACAGAGCATCAGAAGTGGCATATGAAAGAAGAAACAAAATGCGAGATGAGTGGGAGCTGGGGGGATGGCATTACAGTAGCAGAAGCAGCAGGGAAAAATCAGAGAGGGAGGGAGCACAGAACTGAACAGACTAGAGAACTGGGGCGCAGGCACAAGGGACAAGGCTGCGCAAGGAGGGAAGCATCCTCTATCTGTATTGCAGACTTGTATGAGTGG
>VZSV01000014.1:6832171-6859888 GCA_013398735.1 Nothocercus julius
ACAAACAAACAAACGAAACCACACACTACCACACTCCCCCAACACTTCTCTGACTCTCTCTCCACTCATCTCAGTTACAGCCTTTTCTGTGGCTTCTCCTTATTTCGGAGCAGCAGCACTCTGCTCAGTCGGAGAGCACCGGAGCTGCACTGTTTGCATCCTGAGGCAGAGGGGCAGGCTGAGTTTGCAGAGATGCAGCATCCGGGATGTTTGCATAAGCTGCTTTCTCCAAATCTGGCCCTGCATGATAATCTCTTCATTCATGAGATTGGGACAATACTTCACCACCACACATAAGTGAAGAGGTTAAATGAAAATGTGTTTTAACTACTCCCTGGAGTGGAAGGTGACAGACTACATGCAAATTACAAAGTAGTATATAGCATTTGTTATTGTTTTTCCACTGTATTAATTTATTTTATGCCTCTTGGAGAAAGCACTCCCTTAAAACACAGCAAGATAACCCAAGCAACTCCATTTCATCCTGTCTCCTACTTCCTAGATTTTCCTGCTGTTTTTTTGATAAGATTTCCACATACACACACACCCCCGCCTTTACTTGTTACTGAAAATTATTTGTTTGGATATTTGCAGCAGGTCAAGACAGAGCATTCATCCATGACCACTGCTTATTCTTCACTTACTGCAGCCCTCATCTTTCCCAGCAATACAGAAATTCCATACAAGGCAGGAAGGCACAACTAGGGGCAGACAAGCTCTCTGCAGGATACAGACCTCTCATTAGGAATGACAGGCACAGGGAAATAGCCAGCAGGCTGGAAATTAATTATGTTAAACAGTGTGTAATCCACAGCCTTTTTTCACTCTTACATATAAGGCACTCAGCTGGTTTCAGTGCCTGCATCCAAGACCGCATTGTGTAGCCATGAACAGGAAAAAAAAATCCTGATTTTCAGCCTACTTACCAACCCCTTCTCATTTTCCAAACACAGAGAAAAGAAGAAATCAAATACAGATAGCATAGTCCACAGGGACTCTGGTGAACTTTGTAGCAACGCCACTGAATAGTCTGGAACCCTTTCTTGGAAAGTTAAGCCCTTGAAGTCAAACACTCTCCATTCAACAGCTATCTGCAGAGCACATCCAGCAGAACAGCTGCTCCAGCAGATCTCCACTGAGCTATTTGGTAATTCACAGTTCACCATTTGGCACTTTATGGCATGACTGTCAGTTTAGGTCCACCACACATCATAATATAGTGCTCAAATTTACAAAGCTTCAAGCTCCAAGATTGCAGTAAACTGAAGGCCTAGCTAGGACAGAGCTGGTTTTCATCAGTGGCAGAGGAATCGGGCTTAACATTCATAAAACACCCATTCTACTCTCAGGAGGAGACAACTCAGCTTAGATGGCTAGACACCATCCACTTCTGACATGGTTATCACCACTTCAAACCCTCTGCAGTCACAAATGTTGCTGCTTCCCTGAGGCTTCACATCACATCAGCAGCATGAATACAGATTTGGACCAGTCCTTTTTCAGCACCCAACCACCTGCACCCTAAGAGTTAAAAATTCTCAAGCTACAGACCTTTCTATTGCAGTCCTAAGGATAATGCAGTTAAACATCTTCCTGAATGCAGCAAAAAGTTTTCTGGTTAGGCAGCTGTCATTCCTATATGCAAGCAACCATACATATAAGGTTAAGAAAAGCTTTGACAAGTGAGAACATGGACTGCTTTTAGTGCTTGCCTTCCTTTTACCACAATGTCCATTTCTTGCTCCTTTAAGTCTTCTAATACTCCAATTTTGTCAGCATCACTCCACATGGGAGCTGCACATCTATCTTTTTGGTTTGTTTAAGAGTACCTCATCCCAACACCTAATACATTATGCAGCACTTCACAAAAACTCTACCAAAATATGTATGGCTGAAGAGCACTCATCTTCCCAAGTCATGTCACAGGGACACCTCTCCAAAATCAGATATATGCATGTCATCAACGCCTATTAAACAATCTGAAGAAATCTCTGGTAGAGATGTCCGTCTGAACCACAAACCCATTGTTTGCATACCCATTCTGTAGAGCTCTATGGATAGTATGCTTCTGTCCCCAGGGGTTCAGAAGGGGCAGTTCCCTCAATTGAGTCAACTCTGTACTCTGTGAACTATATACTGCTCTATGAGCCATACCAAATTGGCCCTTTAAATCCTGACCAAGCGTGCATGCATCTGTGTATGTGTCACCAACTCGCGGCCTGTGTGCTCATAACACAAGGCAGAGCACCTGCACTGTCACCTCTGTGCCAGAACCAGCATGAAGAGAGATGTACATTACAGGCAAGAGCCAGTGATGAGAGATCACGCTGATTTCAAAATTTGGCTTATACTTGAGCTAGCACCTGGACATCACACAATTTTAGAAGCCTGATTGTTTTACTTACAGGATTTGGTGCCTTCCAGGGACAATTACAGGGTTTTCAGAATAAATAAGGTCGGATGACAAAACAAACCAAAAGACAAGCTCTTAACTTGCAGATAGCTATAAGATGAAACGTGCTGACACTGGCTCGAGAGGAGCCTTACTCATATTTTCTGAGCTTCATCATAAAGTGAGACATGAAGGGATTTCCAGTATTTAGAAATATCCTAATTCTTTTGCCCAAAGAAGGATAAGAATGATGAATCAAGATGTCCAGCATATGTAATAAACCCCAATTTTGCCAAGAATGTCTATTTGACAAAAAAAAAATCTTGACAAGAAAAATTTTACAAGAAGTTTATAAAGTCATGTATGAGGCTTGTCTTAAGAAAATTAAAAAAGATAATTGTTTACATCAGAACTGGGCACAGGAGATTGAATATGAACTGGACTGTCATTTCCAGAATGCAAAGGAACATAATGAACTAGCACTTGCTTCGTCTGACCAGACATGACTTATTATGAATCAGAATCAGCTCGGGCCTCTTCATATCAATAACGTCCTGTGGAAGTCCAGTTGAATGATTGGCCTTCTCTGGAGTTAAGGTGAGGATTATGCCAGTTATGGTGGCTGCTAGACATTGCTACATTAATTTGGAAGCCTGTCAGCAGAAGATGTCTATTGGAAAGTTAAATGTAGCTGTGGAGACCATTCCGGAAAGTTCTTCATGGCCATTATACATACATTGAAAAGCAAAATAGGAAGAAAGTAAAAGATGCATGACCTGGAAAAGGCATGTTCAATGCTGTATCACATTAAAACATCAGTAGTATAATCAGCAATACCAGTGACTTTTTAAGTTTCTTTTACACAGTAAAGAGAGTCAGTTGCCAATATCAGGATAATACACTCACATTTGGGCACCACATGTTATCCAGAAGTTTGGGGATTTCAATGGCTTTCACTGACCCTCGCTGATCTCCTCCCAAGCCTGCTGAACCCCTTTACCGAAGGCTGTGTTCTGAACTCATCTATCCTTCTCCAAGAGACTGCCTCCTGTGTTTAAACTGCATTAAGCAAAAGCTCTTAGTGCTCACACTCAAAAACAAGGAGACGCGGCCTGAAGCTATTTTGTTTAGTTAGTCTGCATAAATCATAGAACAAACTGGGCTGAAAGTGACCTCTAGACACTATCTAGTTCAATCAGATGATTCACTCCCTTATCCAGCCAAATTTCTGAATTTCTTCTCTGTCAACACATACTCCAGCCTCCAACCCACTTTTTGACCCTCCACTGAGCCCTCTGCAGTTTGTCAACGCCTTCCTTGTGCTGCAGGACCTGCACACAATACTCAAAAACAGCCTTGCAAGCGCTGGGTCAATGGAAATACATGTTTCTCTTCATCTGCTGGCTATGCTGCATACACTTGATCTTGCTTTGTTTGGTATTCTTTCTCATTTCTCCCATTATTTGGTACAATCATTTAAGCCCATGTTTTACAAGAAAGGCTTATTCTAAAACTCATTCAGTTAAAGGTAGGTAAATAGGAGTCCTACCTGAATTGGGCCACAAAGAAAGGAAGAAAAAGATGCTATAAACAGGAAAAAAAGGCAAGTGACACTGAAGTTAATGAAAATCAGGGGCCTGGAACATCTGCCCTGTGAGGAAAGGCTGAGAGAGCTGGGCCTGTTCAGCCTGGAGAAGAGAAGGCTGAGAGGAGACCTGAGCAGTGTCTATAAGGACCTCAAGGGAGGCAGTGAGGAGGATGAGACTGGCCACAGGAACTTAAGGAAGAATTTCTTGCCAGTGAGGGTGACAGAGCCCTGGCACAGGCTGCCCAGAGAGGCTGTGCAGTCTCCTTCTCTGGAGATCTTCCAAACCCGCTCGGCCACAGTCCTGAGCCACCTGCTCTAGGTGACCCTGCGTGTGCAGGGGGGTTGGACTAGATGATCTCTAGAGGTCCCTTCCAACCTTAAGGATTCCATTCTATGGAAATAGATGAAATTAATGCAGAAATGAAGGTATATCTTTTCAAACTGTGATCCAGAGATCACAATCCTATTAATGAATCAAGGATTACTATTATTCATTACATTCAACTTGGAGAAAAGAAAGGTGACAACATAAGAAAACATAAAACAAAACAAAAACAACAACAACAACAACAAAAAAAAACACACAAAACTTTAAATACATTGAATATACTGTCAGGACTCTCAGAAGGGACTGTGTCCTGAAGAAATTTTATTTTCCTTCTGGACTGCAAAGTAGCTCCAGTATTTCCATCGTACTTTAACATTCATGCAGACATAATTGCTCTATAAATAAATATACTAAGGGAATGAGAAGAAACGCAAAATGAATAAAGAAACTGAAGGACTTCTTGAGACTTTGCTCGGTCCTCAACTGTCACAAGCAGATCCATCATCTAATACTGACTCATCAGACACACAGCTAGAAAGATACCATCACCTACTCAGAAGGGGAGGAGAAGTTAGTATAGTCTATCACTAACATTTTGACTGAAAAAAATAAAATCATTTATAATTGCCTAAGGAATTATCCACACACAAAATCTTCATCACACACTCATGCTTTGCACGGCTAATTCTCAACAATATCGCAATAATCATACAGTTTGTTATGTATGAGCACAGACCACCAAACTAATCCTCCTCTTAAAGTCAGCATCAAGCTATACAAATGCCACATACCAGCTTTGATCACAGATTTTCAGGGGAAGAAAAACAAACAAACAAAACCACACACACACACAGATTTCTTCTTTAAAAAAAAAAAAAAAAATCTTTGTGTGGCAGCAAGTTTATAATATTTAGTAACATTTTACCTATAATAATAATATCAAGAGGTAGCAGGCTGCCCCTCCACCTTGATACTACAAAATGAGAGAAAGTATTCATCCATCATGACAAAAGTCACATGATGGCTAATTTTGGAAGCAACCACAATAATAAATAATAAAAAAAATCTTGCTCTCTTAAGTCTTCATTACATAGGTTGAAGCACAGTTCTACTTGAACTCTTTGGCTTCACAGAGCTTCACTCATTTCAGCTAATCCGAACCATTTGTCTTCCTGATCTATGCTTTTAAAGCTCTAACCTTCCCTTAACCAGTTTACTTTAGTGAGTTGGTACCAGAGAGAGAAATTTGTTTATTCTTGTGCAGGTCACTTCTCTCTTTGAAGGCTGTTTATATTAGCTGGCTTCGCCCAGCATAAGCACGAAGAAAACAAGGGTGGGGAAGAGGGAGAGATAAGAGCCAAAGCAGTCAGAAGGATCATTTAGCCACTGGTTAGCTTTAAGAAAAACCTGAGAAAAAAATCACATTTTAATACACACATAAGGTCATGGGAAGAAAGATCCTAAGATGATGTTGGGCAATCTCAGACTTGCACAACAGAGATAAGGAGAACTGTGCAGTGGGAGCACTTGAGACATCTGTGTCACTCACCTAAAACACAAGTAACCCTCTTGACCAAAGCAACTTCTTGTGCAAGGGCAGCAAGGAAGACAGGGCTCGGGAACAGGGAATAGATAACTCTCCAGATGCTTTCTGGAAAACAAATCTCGTGGTTTTTTTTTTTTTTTTTGTATTAAGTAGCCCTTAAGGAAAGATCAGACAGTTAAACTTGTTGAAGTAAAACATATTCAGCATGTATTTACTTATACATCTTCTTTAGATAGTACTAAAATAGTTGAGGGATTTCTCAATTTCTCACTTGTTCTGAAATCTCATTTGTTTTAAATTTTAGTCACGGCATTTATCTTGGTCACTAAGGCACAAGTGTTTCTATATCTCACAGTTGTCCAAATGGAAACAAAAGGCCCCTACAAATTTACAGAAGTGCAGGATATAGCCGACTTAGCTTTTAGATGCTCCTGTTTTAGTGAGAATAAGTTATGACTAAGGGGATACTGTAAATTATCACAGTCCATGCGTTGTTTTATCCCAGATAGCAGTACCCTTGAACACCCAAAGACAGCACATCTGTAAAGGAACCATCCCCCAACCTTCTCATCTGTACTGACTGCAGGAACCGTGTTTACACCCCTTTCTAGGGGAGCAAGGCATTTTATTTAATTTTCACAGAGGGCAGATCAATTGACTGGGCTTATTGCTCCAGCTTCTAAACAGAAAACCAGGAGACAGACTATGGGGAATTGCACGATTGCCCCAAAACATGGGGATGAAACACAGTCTTTTTTCTTCTCACTCGGCACTAAACTTCAAGAACGAGGTCAACTCCTTAGCCAGATGTTTTCTGTGGGTAAGCTTACAGCATGCAACCATCTGCCAAAGACATTTTGTTTTCAACATTCAGATTTTTCTCCTTGCTGCACAGTGGATCTTGATTTTGCCGCAGCCTTTTCCAAGCAGAACTTCCAATAGGTCAAAGCACTGTCCCTAAGTGCATTACTCTCAGTGCCAGCTTAAAATGAGAGGGAAAACACAACCCCAGTCATTTCCTCCCTGTATATTAAAGAGTATAATCCACCCTTCCCCATGCAAAAATAAAATGTTCTTGTCTATTTTTTTGTAAGAAATCCAAAGGGGAAAAAAAATAATTGCACTCTAGAAATGTGTACTTCTCCCCACAACTAAAGGTAAAAGCTGCCTTGCCTTCTGCCAACCGAGGGACTTTTGCATAGTGACTTAGAGATCTCTTTGCCATTACTCCCATGATATATCTCAAATTTCATGTTCTCTTCTAATACACTAATATTTCCACTAAAGTTGTTTGTATAATTAAGACAAGCAATTACCTGGGAAAAACAACAAAAAGAGAGCTCTATTAATACTATTCTCTTGTTTATTATTCTCTAGAGTATTTTAAAAGCAGTTTGTCTTTTTGCTACATTTCCCCTTTGGCCAAGGCCCATGTGCAAAAGCATTGGGACAATGTGTTCTCTTTTATGTTGCCAAAGAAAAGCCTGGGAGATTTCTCCTTATTGTGTGGCAAATGGATTTTCATTTTGTTTTCAGAAAGCTCCTCAGTCCTACCTAATAAAAAATGAGCATGCTTTTGTTTAGATTTTGTTTACGCTTGAAGAATTCACTATATATATGTTTTCAGGGAAAAGTTAATGGAAAAAAAATATACTTGTAATATCATTCTATAACTGGTTCCTTTCTTTCAGAGTTTAAGGCAGTCAGTCTGAAACCGTCTCCAGTTGACCTCAGTGAGCTAAACCTTCATCTTTCTCAAATTTTTGTGCTCAAAACTAAAGCTGAAGTTTTGTAGTAAGTGTCCATAGTTGGTAAGAGTGATTTGTGACACTTTTCTATATGATAAAAATAGTGATAGACCATGAGCTGCAAGTCAGCTTTTCATAAAATTCTTTGGCATTAGAAAGAGATGCCATGAGGAGACAGTGCTTGTGTAAAGAGATTGCTGGGCTTCGACATTATTACAGTATTAGCATGTGGCATCTGGATCTTTTAAAACAATAGATAACGTCCCGTTGTTGCTTTTATGTGATTTTTTTTTTTTTTTCCTCCTTGGAAAAGTCACTGTTTACTAACCCATTGGTTTAGAGTAGCCATAATTTTCTTCTTTCCTCTTCTACCTTTCTGTTAAAGGCTGAACTCCCACAGCAAATCTTGTCATGGAAAAAATATAAGACTAGCACTCTATGAGTATTTGGAGTTCATACCTGAAAACTGCCGGGAAAATTGTCTTGGTACACTCAGTCATATGATATTCATGGAGTATGTGATAGAACAAGCGTGTCAAGGAAAGCCCTACAGGAAAAAAAGAGTTATGATAGTTTGAAGGAGGTAGTACCCCATGACATGAAAGGAAGAGATTTAGAGGAAGCGTTCCCTAGGAATTTGAGCTCATGTAAACCCATGAAAACCCAGTCAGTGACCAGTGTTAGCATTTCCCTCTTCAACTCAGGAGAAGTGTTGCCTGTGCAGGCTTTGACTGCACAAGAAAGGCAGCAGGAGGGAGCAAGCCGTGGCTGTAGAGCAAGAACTGCTGTTGAGACAGCACGTGTAAAGGCTTAGGCTGTTACTATAGAAGCAAGTGCAGTCCCTATTCTTCAGTGAGCAATTCAAGGTGCATTTTCCTTACTGGCTAAACTGATAAGCAAACTGTGCTGTAACTAACAGGATGCAAATAGTTTTTAGCTTATGTTTTCAGCAGAAAATCTGCCTTTTGCCTAGTGTATCAAATAGCTCAATAATAACACTAAGCAAGGTATCATACAACATTTATCTGACCTGCCTACAAATCAAAATGAACAATCGTTTTTTTTTTTTTTTTTGCATTATCATCATACTGTCCTTTTTCTGCCAAAGACAGAAAGAATACTCTGTATTGCTTAATACAAAAATACAGGGCCATGTGAGCAAGTTTTGCAAACCAATGAACCCTTCCTTCAAAGGGCCTATAGCCTGAAGGAAGGCAAATGTTGCATAAAGGAGCAGAGAGATAAAAAGAATTACGTCCCTCAAATACATCAGTTTATTGAAATTTACAATGCCTGCAGTACCAAACGATACATTTCTTCCAGGTAAAATGAAAGAAAGTCTTATCCCATTTCCTTTCCCTGCCAATGAATTCAGCATCAAGAAGTTAAGCTCATTTGCCTTTAAAAAAAATTTAGTGCATTTCTATCAGAATGGAAAATTAAAAATGGACTTGTGCCTTTAAACCAAAAACTTTAAAACATGCTTTGCTTGAAGTCAGAAATCTGCTTGCCTGCCTAATGTGTTTCTTTCTTCCCACTTTCCATAAGCAAACAGAGAAACACCCCGTACTAAATCTTAACACACAAATTAACAGTGCATGTAAACAGACAAATTTTACAGTATACGTTCACCAGATTTTGATTGTTATTTAGTGGTACTTTAAACTCAAGTAGAGAAACAGTCTTAAGTTAGTTACTGTAACAAAAGTCTGAGTCAAGAAAGCATATGTGTTGGTCAGAACTCCCACATGCAGGCACTCAAAGTATAGTTACAAATATTAAGAAACATTCTGAAACAAACCTGAGCAGGAGGAAGTGTGGGTTTCATTTGATAAGACTGCTATGAACAGGTATTGTCTCATGGTTCATAAAAATGTCTAGAATAGAGAGAAGCCGCAGAAAACGAAACTACTTTTCCAAAGCCACAAAACAATCCATCACTGCAAATCCAAAAATAAAACCAAAAATTCCCAGTCTCGTAATCTTAACACTTGCTCACATCTTCCCGGTCTTTCTTCTCACGTCCTGCCTCCTAAACCAGTTTCAGCACAATACCTCTCTCTTACCTAATTCCTCCCCGCCTTGCACTCACCCTCCCATAACCTTGCCCAGCCATTGAGTTAAGTGTTCAGCTCTCCTAGATAGCTCAATAGTCCAGCTCTGCGCCTTGGCTCCAAAATCCACCGAACAGGAGCAGCATTTACCACCCCTGCATTCTTCAGGGCTTGCAGGTCCTACCTTCCTGTAGGGTACTTATCTTTAGTCAATAAGATCCATGGGATAGGAATTGTGTTAGTCCGGTCACACAGGTGACCTGCTCTTGACTCTGACTTTGGAAGTCCTGAAATTAATGAGCTTATTTTCCCACAAAATAGCAGCACACCTATACCAGACACACAATCCTTTCAGATTTAAGGACAAAGACTTATCAGAGCTCTCTGCAACAACGTATCTGCAAGTCTCTGCAGATTTGATTGTTAAAAAGAGGGAAAAAAAATCATAATTTAAATAGCTAAGCTGACACTTGACAAGTAGTATTTTCCTCATTTCAACCAAATCATTTGTTTTTTTGCCTTCTATAGCAAGCTGAGACTATCAGTTACTTGGAACCAAAACCATCAGTGCAGCTAATTACACAAACATAAACATTTCTCTTAACAGAAGAAACACATTAAAAATGCTGCTGGCAAAGGTGCCAAGATCTAGTCCTTTGCTCCATGCGTCAGTTGCCCCTATCACATTTTGCATTTTGTCACAAATACAAAAGCACTCCCACACTATGGGCAACATGCATTTTTTAAAGTAGCTTGTTTTTGTGACCACTACATAAATGTTTCTAAACAAATCCTAATCAAAGTTGTAGCTCTGAAATGGTGGCAATCTGGGCAAAGTTCAAGCAGGTACAGGCAAGCGATGCAACCTTTTCTCATTCAGTGTGCACACAGATCCCTTACTGCTTTCCCTGATGATCTCTCACTTCATTCTACACTTTGCTACATATTCACTGCTGCCTTGATTCCATTGTTGCCATTACATTGAGAACGGACATAACTTCACAGAATTTAATAAAGTTACAGTACACACTGTCTGAAAACAGTGGAGAAAAAATAATTAGCTTTATAAAGTGCTTGAAAAGCCATTCTTACTTTCATCTGCCATCTTGGGTTTTAAATAGACGTCCTATTCTGTCACTTCCAAGGTGTGACCAAAGTCTTTTGTATCCCACTTAACCCATGAAACAAATGCATTCACCAGGCAAGTGACTCGCAAATCACTACACTGAGACATAAATGCAAAGAAAGGCAATGATTTCTATTACTCCTGTTATTCCATTTTTCACTCTTCCTGCTCTATTATTTAAAACAACTCTCCTGCAACCCTTTTACACACATCAAAACACTATTCGCTAAGATTTGTCTCATTTTGGCCTGGTTTATTGCAATTATATTTCACAGTTGCTTTGTACTTGCTGCTAAACTCCATTTTCAGTACTATATTTTTGTTCAGCATGAGCAAAATTCCACTCTACTAAGCTCCATGGGCAGTATATCTCTCTTACCCTCCGGGCTTAATACTATCTTTGTTTATTACCCTTTCAAATTTGACCTGTTCAACCTGAGTCCTCTTTCTTGCTCATCCCTATGTAATACTTAACTCTCACCTTGTCAAGTCTGCACATGACAGCATTTTAAATCGCAGCACTTGCAATGTAATAGTACATTTGAATTGCTCCTTATTTTAACAACTCGGAGATTCTACCACCCTTAATTGGGAATGGATTAAGATTTCTTGTTTATAGTACTCAGACACTATATATTGAGGCTGTATTTAAGTTAAAAACACTGGAAATCCCAGAAAGATTTTACCTTTGCCAAAGTGAGTGCTTTAGACAGTAGAATACAGTCATGCTCTCTCTCCTTGATTTTAAGAACCTTATATTTAAGGAAGCTTCTTCCACAGGAAGGACAGAAAGCATATCTGAACCCTGAAGTTTGGGCAATACTCATATAAAGTGACAGATAAAGATTTTTCATCTATGATTGGAAGCAACACACCTTGAAAGTGCTCTATGAAATAGAGCAAGCTACCTTAGAAGTGAACTTAAAAAGTCATTGCATCACTCAGGTAGTATTATCTTATGAAGAAGAAAAGTGCTCCATTGTGTCAGGACTCTTGAGGCTGGGAAGATGTGCAACAAGTCACGAGCAAGCCTACCAGGCCACGCAATGCAGTTGTCTAGATGTCCCTTTTCCTTGCTTTTGCATTTCAGTTGGCTTTTGATGGCAGCAAAGCATTCAACTACCTGGACAAGCTCTGCTTGTGCAAATGCCTGAGGAACGCGTGGAGTCAGGCAAGGACAAGCTCTGCAGGAGTAAGTACTTCCCAAGCAAGGCAATGCTGATGATAAGCAGAGGATTTGGATTCAGTGTGCAAGTCATGCTCACAACTTGATTTTGGCTCCCAAGTTCTCGCTTTCCCTTTGCGCATTCCCGTAATGTTCCCTCCCCCTCTTCAGAACAGTTCCAGATCAAATATTTGGTGATTAATAACATGTATGGGAAATCATATGTTATCTGTATGATTCATTCTCTGTCACGAGAAAAATTCTTGCAACACAATAAACCTTGCTTTTGGACTTCTTAGAGAATGTTAAAAATGCCCATGTTATTGCATTACTTCACAGGGTGTTTCTTCTAAAATCTTCCTAAGCAGCTCTTCTGTATCAGCACTTATGCCTGCCTTACACATCCAGAACTGTTATATTTGGCTGTTGTATAGCTAAACTATCTAGAGGTTTTTTTTGTTGTTGTTGCCTCCCCCCCCACCACCCCAGACCTTCTGTTTTCAAGGATTGTCTATCACTAGATTCACAGATTCAGACACACTGGTCTCGAGTCTCAGTAGTGTATGGTACAGAGGGATCACTCCTCTCTCCGACCTAGTATATGGGAGACAGAGGGGAGAAATCAAAACTTATACAAAGGAGACACAGCAGATGATCTTGTTGCACAAGACAAATCACCAGTTTTCCTTTTTGTTTCTGTTTTCTTCTACTTACTGCATGAATATGGGTAAATCAAATTCTATAGCTTACATCTTTACCCTACACCTCCTTTCTTGTTCCTCATTTCTGTGCAATCTCTGAAGGTAAATTGGTAAGACAAAAACAAAACATAAGTAAATGAAACAAAAACTGCAATTCTAACTCCATATCTGCCAGTGCACAATCCTGCACTCTGTCATCATACATTCCCACATCTTCATTACCTTGAATATGTTTCCAAGAGCTGTGATTAATGCATAATCAGAGACAGTTTGGCCTGGGAATCAAGAAAGTCTTTTGAAAGAGTTTAGAGAGAAACAGAAACATCTAAGCTATCTGATGAGAACGGAAACAAAATGTACCAACTTAACATTTCAATTTCAGAGGGCAGATGGTGCATTCAGCTCCTGTGTCTCCTGTGTCCTAGTCCAACAGGATCAGGCTTAGGCTTTTCAAGTAAAGTCTTGTATCCCCTGAAGAAAAAGGGAATTTTGCCTTTCAGTCTCTGCAAGTTCAGAATTTCAACCACTTCTGCTGAGGTAAGAGGCATAGGTCCTCTGCAAAGTCTCTCATTTAAAGCAAACAAACAAAAGAACAAACAAAACCCACACATTTCTGCAAAACCTGAAACTATGGCACTAACAGTAGAAAGGAGAAAGAAGATTTCTCTCTCCATTTTTGTTGGTAAACTGCATCTACAAGTTTCTTTTTGAAACTTAAGATACTCTGTCTCCAACGTGCTGCACATAGCCTGAAGCTTACATAGCCATTGAAACGAGAAATAATGGGCTACACTATTAAATAACTGTAGGCTGAAGAAAATAACAAATTGCTTTTGGGGAGGTCAAAACTCATTTCCTGGGTTTACTTCTCCCAGATGTGCCTGAGCAAGAGTAAGATGGCATTAGGGATCTCGGCCACCTCATCGCTGAGATTGCACTGCTTGTGAAACAGAAAATAGATTCAAGAACCCCAACTCAGCTCTTGCTCATTTTTAACTAGTGGGATTTTTTTTTTTTTTTTTTTTGTGTGTGTGTGTGTGTGTGTGTGTTAATTTCCACAGATCATTGTGTGAACTATAAATATCTTGGGCTCCAGGCAGCTTTAAGAATAGTCAACAAATAATAAAGAAAAAAGCCTAAATAAGGAAAAGCATACGTATTTTATGGATACAGCTACAAACAGATCCAGCATGAGAGATTTTGGGGGGGGGGAGAGGGGTGTCAGGAAAAGGAGTCAGGCAGCCTTTTTACCCACTATTAATTGAGTGGGGAATTCCATTTTCCTCTCTCCCTAAGGGCTCTGAATCATCTTCTGGCCAACTTACCATGAAGTAGGTTGACATTTTTTATTATTATAGGGTTTTTTTGTTGTTGTTTTTTTTTTCCTTTCAAAGCTTTCTCTCCTCGTTTGCACGAGTACGAGGCTAACTTTGTAGTTCCTTGGCCTGCTTAGCTCCTCTTTCTGCACTGCTTCCATCATTCTTAAAGAATCTGTGGCACTTACTCACTTTACCAAGAATTATATTAAAGACCTGCTGCACTAAATACTAAATTGTATTAAATGCACAAGCGACATTTTTCATTCTTGAGTAAAAAACAAATAAATGTCTTTGCTTCTTTGGGCTGAGGACACCATGAGCTGTGGCACCTATTTGGCCCTAAGGAGATAGAAATTGACATAGATAAACTGGAAGGATGACTGTGAGGTGATTGAAGTTTTTTGGTCACCATCCCATGAAGGTCAGTAGAAAGAACTTGCTCATACAGCACTATTAGTTAGTAACCTGGACACAAAATTCATTTGTGGTTGGAAGGAGACTTCAGTGGATCTTATTTCTGGAGCAATGACTAAATCGCAGCTGTCTTGGCAAGATAACTGGATGACAGACTGACATGAGACTGAAAATAACAGGACCTAGATTATATGTGAACTTTAAGAGATGTCTTTTCTTTATCCATCCTAAGGATCCGGCAACTTTTTTAGCTTATAAGACATTCCTCAAGGTCCAGTTGGGATGTGGAAGTAACTTGGAAACATCACAAAAATGGTTGATTTAGCTCCTTTATAATTTGTGAGAAATTCAGTTTATTTTCCTTTCCTTCAAGTAAACTGGAACTTGTGGAAGGCAGTGTGTGCCTATCACAGGAATGGATAATAAATTTAGTACAAATATACTTACAGTAAACTGGTAATTTTTTTCATGATTCACTGCTACTTTTTAATACAGTAAACCACTTTCCTGTTCCTCCCTGCAGGGACTAAACCAAATTAAAAAAAAATAAAAAAATAACACTTAGCCCTTGGCACACATCTGTCAGTCCCCTAATTCCACCTCTTTTAGTGACAGCACCTACAGTAAAAATCATAGAATCGTTTTGGTTGGAAGAGACATTCGAGACCATTGAAGTCCAGCCGTAAGCCACTCAATACCATACCTGTTGAACGACATCCCTAAGCACCTCTACGCATTTCCTGAACAGTCCCAGGGATGGTGGCTTCACCACTTCCCTGGGCAGCCTGTTCTAATGCCTGACTACCCTTTCTGTGCAGAATTTTTTTTCCTACTTTCTAACCTGAACCTCTCCTGGCTCAGCTTGAGGCCATTTCCTCTTGCCCTGCAAGTAGTTGTGCTGGAGAAGACATCAACCCCCACCTCATTACAAACTCCTTTCAGGTAGAACATATATAATATATATGTATACACACACACACACACAGAAGACAAGCAGTATTTGAGGAAAATGTGTCAAGGAAAGCCCTACAGGAAATGAAAAAGCAAGCAAGCAAACAAAAAGCTGTCTGAAAGGAAGTGCTGGCAGGACTCACGGTCTTATACGTGCAGACATATGAGCGTGCTGAAAATTACCTGCTACTTACAGTACTAAAAATTAACTGTAAGCAAGGAGAAAACTGAAGCAGTTACAGCTGTGACAACAGAGCACTTGGACTTGAACGCTCCTCTCCCCAGCTTACAAAGCACTTTCCTCAAGACCTTGCCTTAGGAGAAGGCATCAACTATTCAGAGAAAGGGACAAAAACGACCCTTCATAGGTCCAAATATCACCTTAAACTAGATTTGTCATTGTTCACATGCACAGTGTCAGAGCACTCACGACTTCCCAGGAAAAAACATAACATCTAACTGCTGCTATTTTGATTTAATGAGAGTTATGAGTCGCTACTGTTGCATGAAATTTAGTTTTAAATCTTCTATTATTACCTGATTTGAATAGAAAGGATGTGAAATTGTCTATGTCAGTTAAACTGACATGGCAGGTATCCACATCCAGCTCCAAACCATGTTACAGATTACTTTTATAGACTTGACAAATTTCCTAATTGGAGTCTTGTTTTCCTTAACTATAAAACAAGTAATTTTTTTAAACCAACTTTTACTTATCTTGATTATGTGGATTATAAAACCATTCTGGGTAGAGATGGAAGTACATAGATTTTTTTTTTTTTTTAAATGAAGTATCTTGAAGTACAGTGTCTCCAAATGCTACCAGTGAAATAGGAATATTATCACAGAACATTTTTAATGCTCTCCAGGTGCATGACCAAATATGTCCTTCCATCTGTGACTCAGCATTTCCATGCAAACCCTGTTTTAGTCATGAAGGAGCTAACTGCATTTCTTTATAAAACCTGCCCTATGTTTATCCTGTAATACACAAGTAATAATTTCTAAGATAAATGTTTTGTCACAACTAAGTACTTCAAGTTTTAGCCGAAGAAACAGCAGCTGCAGGGCAGACTTTATTGCTTTGCCTTGTTATGATCCATAACTACTCCTATGGAGGTCAGACAGAAAAGGCCAAATGATATAAGTCAAGTCCCTGTGTTTTTGAACAGAGATATCCAGGCAGAACAGAACCAGCCTCATTGCTTTTACACTTGTGGGAGTAATTAGTATTGGTACTATGGCACATTTAATTTATTTTGGTATTAGATTTCACTGAATTCCATTTTGTCCAGTCTGTGTTGGACATGCTCATTCCAGAGAGAGCTAACACACAGTTGGAGTTCTCTTAACCCCTTGTATACTCTTCAGTGCAACATCTCCACATCACCTTAAGTCTGCATATTACTGCAAATAAAGGATGAAAATAGTTTCCGAAATACTGAATTTACCTAGTCTTCAAATAACCAGAATATCCCAAGATTACCACCTTAACATCTTATTTGCTATCCTAAAATAAAAAGGATTTGTAATCACACATTCCAAAACAGAACAATCAATTTTGTCAGAAATATGTTCACAATACTAAATTATGATTAACATATTATTAAGAATCAAGATGAGATAGCATACTCAGCTTTTTCCACAGTACTTTCAATTTTGTCAGAAAAAAATGGTACTGACTCTGAAAGCTTCTCTGAAATTAGTGCTCTGCGGGTTCAGACTCAAGTCATCTTTTTTCCCAAAAAGTGTTTTGTAATAGCAATTGATACCACGGAACCCTTGTTTTTGTAGAACATGTGCACATCTCTTTGTATGCTCAGGGCTATAATCAACAGAGGAGATACCAATCTGAGAAAGGTAACGTGGTTACCACATCTGCCCCCTGCCCCTAACGCACCGGCGCACGGGCTGCTCAGTCACCTCGTGAGCTACGGAGCCTCTACAGCTCCACGGTTCTTGGCAGAGGTATCACTGTTTTTGTTTTATGAGCCGCAGTAATTCACGCTCTGACCAACAAGCGGCACAGATACACCTGCAGGATAGGAAGTATGGAGAACTGATGGGAAAACACCATCTTTCCAAACTCAAATTAATCCATCTTTTTTCAGCCAGAAACATTGCACATGAAAAACTACCTTCTTTTCTTTAACCTCACCCCTTAATAGAGAAAGGGTATTTTATCACTGATGCTTTTGTTGCATTCTATTTTTTCCATACATTCCACAATTCTGATTTTGTTCCATTGTTGATTTGCTAATTATATAGTTTTGAGATACAACTCAAAGAAGAAATACCTAGTTTTCTCTATACAGAAAAAATATATTTCTTAAAAGAGCAGACCTCATGATTTTTTTTTTCCCCCCATAGCATTTACATTCTAATTAACATTTTCTTTCACCCTGAAATTTGCAGACTCGCTCTGAGGAAAGTTTGAGCCACTGCCTCTGTCAAGGGACAAGAAGAGGTTTCAACTGCAAATAACTGTCTGCAAGAGACCAAAACAAGTGTGGCTTTTTGATCATCTAAAGCCTGGTCAAAGTCCCTCTCAAACATGCAGGACTTGAACTCAAACTTTTTGGAGCCATCTGTCTAGCTACAGAACCAGGAAAGCAACCTCTATTACTTACCAGCAACATACTCCCATGACATCAGAATTTCAATGCTAGATTGAAGTCTGAAGAGGACTGAATATCTTTATACATGTACATGCTGCTCTAATACTTTCATTAACACCATTAGCACATGGCTAAAATCATGACAATGAAGAGCAAAGCACTTAGTGTATCTCATATTCCGTAATATCTCCCAAAAAGGATAGCAGTTAAAGGAAGTTGTTAGACGCAGGGCAATTAATTCCATCTCCAAATATCACTCATTTTATCTATCACTGTTACTTCTCTGCCCTCATTTGACTTGTTGCTCTCTACCCGAGTGCTTGCCAGAGAACTGAAGATTTGCACACTCAGCTATCAAAAATAAAACTTGATGTTGTTCCACATTAATATCTTATTCTGTACTTTTTTTTTAATCCTTGTTTTATTAGATGAGGCCACCCCAGAAGAGGATGGTGTTGTAAGACTTAGAAGAATGGAAGGGAATGAGAAGGAAGATTTTTCACGCCTTCCACCAAACCCAAAGTGGACAACACGAACCAGACATGCAGAGGAACAACATCTAATCTGTGGAAGGAAAGACTAGAAGAAAGTTGAATCTATTTTATGTTCAGCCTGCAGCAGAGGCTGTTCAACAGGTACATCATGATCTCTGCCAGAGCCAACAAGTTAAATGGATAATGAACACTGAACCCGTACATGCAAGATAAGTTTGCACAATTAGATTTGTACAAAGCTGGTATATGCCAGCCTCTTTCCTCAAAGTGTGCTTTATAAGGCTTGCTTATAGAATCTACAATAAACTTGAGTTCCAGGTGATATTAGCTATTATTCAGCTTCTACAGCTGTATCAAGCTGGGGGGAGGGGGAAGAGTGCACTGGAACACAACAATCTGCACTCACACTTTTGTCTTCCAATTGCTGTGGGATATGGCAAATTTTAGTAGCAGAGGTTTGTGAGAAAAGCAAAACAAACAAACAAATCAGGAAAACTCTCTGGCCTCAAGCAGAGTATGTTCAAACCAGAGAGTAGGGAGGGCGCTTCACAGAGTTGGAGAGAAGTTGGTCCTCAAAAAGCCTCCACTGAGGAAGTTTGACTCTTCATTGTTGTAGAACGACCTTCAGAAGGTCTTTAAAGAAGTCACTGCAACTGTGGATAAAACTGCTGGCGCTCAAACTAAAACTTTACAGGCTCACAAAGGTGTTGCTTCCTAAGAATTATTTCTTCTGTCACTGAAGATAGGGATAAATGCAGGTCACTTGCCAATTTTGAAAATCCTCTTGAATTATTTATTTCTCCTATGCTTCTTTCTGCCTTCAGCTCAGCATCGGCCTGGGAGCGTTATATTGTTATAAATGTCTTCTTAGAAGGGTGAGCCAGTTTAACTGAGACCTTCAGATTTCAGGAAAATTCTCTGACCCCCGCCAACTTGGAAGGACTTCCTGGATTCCAGGTACTGCAAGAGTACTTTGCGATTTTGTGGCTGTATGGCCAGGATTCAGGTAGTACTAAACAAAAACACCAAAAAACACACACACACCCACACACCCACACCCACAATGAATCTCCTTTAGCAATGCAAGATCAGGGCTGCAGCACTGTTCTATCAGAAAAATCCACTTTTCCAAGCTGGCTTTTACTCTATTGGCAGTTTATTTCTCCCCAAAGAATAGGAATGTTTGCTGAAAAGAAGAAGCTTGATCTCTAATTTCAGTAAAAAAGATTTCTCACTCCTTAAATAAGGGAAGAAAAACTGGACAAAAAAAAATTTACCAGCATTCCGGAAAACAGTGGCAATAATTAAAAGCACTGTTGCTTCTAAAAGCATCCCTTAAGCCCAATAAAAATTCTGACAATCTGGTTAGCATCTTCCAATCATATCCACATCCTTTATATATATATATATATATATATATATATAAAACCACACACACTCCACTTATAAATGTCCCCCCATATATATTTTGTATCTAATGTTTTTATGTCCGCATAACAGCTGGTACTACAGGTTATATTTTAATCTACCTTACAGAAAAGTCATTGTGCAAGATGACAGCATTTTTATAGTTAAAGTGCTCTTATTTTAATGATACTGAAAGATGCTTGAAAGAGAGTGTATTGTAGCCCCAGCTAATGTCAGACCACATTCCTCAGTCATAGTTCCAACTCTGCTAGAGTAGACAGCAGCTAAAGTGGGAAATGTAATATATCAGAATGAACTTATTTTCTACTTGAAAGGGGATGCTGAAGAATTCACTTACAGTGCCTTTTAGTCTGTATGCTAGAACAGAGGTACTGATTTTTTTGCTCCAAGCAAAGTTGAAATTCAACTAATGACTTCAACTGTTTCTCCTGGTGTCTAAAGGAACAGAGCAGGTGCTTTAATACCATTATTTTAAATTCCAACATCATCAGCTAATGGAAACACACTCTAGGATCAACCCAAAGTGCTTAGACATTGGTTCTGATTCTAGGTCAAGAAACATAAGTCCTATTCAGTCTTAAAATGTTCAAAACCAACCAACTATCTTTGAAAAATCATGTCCACAGGACCTCCAAAGATCATCTGGACAATCTTCCTTCCTCAAACACAATACTCTGCACATTTTTTCCAGGTAGCCTTCATCATCCTAGAAGCAGATATATTGATTACATTGCTTCACTCTCCATAGTACTCAAAGAAGTTTTCTAGTGCCTGAGCTAGATCACCCTTGCTGCGATTTATATCTATGACTTACTGATAGTCTACAGTAGGGAGAGCTTACTGTGTCTTTTTGCAGCATCTTCAGATAAAGCCTTGTTTGTGAGGCTCTACCTCCAGGGTTCTCCTCTTAAGATTGAGGAGCTCTTGTTCCCTCAGTCTGCCTGAGTAGCCATTTTTTTTCCAAATCATGGTCATTACCATTGCTTCTCTCCTGCTGGTTGTTCAGTTGATCCACACTTGTCTTGAAATGCAGCACACAGAACTGGACACTACTTTGCTTCAAGCTTTAGCACTTCCCAAATGACAAAACAACCCTGTACATGTCTTCCAAGGTATAGTTTTCTTATTTTACCCCCAGCTATTCATATCAGAATGTGATTGTATCATGTTTCCTTTGTAACCACTATACTCACTTTGTATTAAAGAGTGGCTTACTAAACAAAACAAACAAAACACAAAAACAACCCCCCCTCCCCACACACACACACAGCTGTAGCTCCCTATCCGTGTCTCTGCTGGAGTGAAAATACAGGCTTTAATTTAGTCTGCAAATATCAGCTTGAGTAATGTGCTTTTCTTCCAACACACTAAGCGATATCTCCTTGTTCTGCCCCCCCCCTTTTTTTTTTTTTAAATGTGTATATATGGTCTCTTTCATCAAAGGTATTACAAAGCACAGATTAGAAATGAGTACAGAAGAAAGCCCTGGAGAATCTGCTCAGCTCCTCCTGCCACTTTGAGTGTGACCTGTTAATAACTCTCCTGAGTACATTACAGTAGTTTAATTCAGCCAGATTTCACTAGCTTGCTTTTGAGAACATCATATGAAACATTGCTGGAAACCTTGTAGTCAAGGACTACATAAATAGTTCTTTCTGCAGGATGTGCTACTTCGCAGTAGAAGAAAATAAGATTGTTTCAAGGCAGGCCTTATCTAGGTACTTCATCAATCCACATCGACTATTCTTTTTCCATAAATTAAGGAGATAGTCTTAGTGAGCAAATCATGCTCAAATTCACAGGGCAAAGGGAACCCTTCCAGAAGATCTTTATTTCCTCCTTGCTCTCAAGATTGTCACCTCTCAATCAGGAATAAATCTAACCTAAGACTTCAAAGGGCCCGCACAGCCTGAGAAACACTGTGACTACAAGAGAAGTCTGAGGGTGATATTTCAGTTTGAATTGCATTCAACTGACCTTGCTCGTACAGAACTGAGCAGAAATGGATGGGAGTGGAATTATCCTGAATTAGACTCATGACTGAAAGGTATAAAGCAGATAATACTTTGCAGACCTCGTATAAATGTTTTTTCTTTTTTTTTTTTTTCTGATTAAATAGGACACCAATGCTCATCTCACACACAAGAAAAACCCTACTAGCTTATCTAACTAATAACTAATATCCCATAGGTATCAGTAGCTATCAGTTCTAAGGGCATTCCCACTGATTCAGAAAAATCTGTCGTTGTTAGCTTAGAAAAAGCTACCACAGAGCTCCTTAGGAACCATTCAGCTTCTATTTATGTTTGAGAGAATCATGCAACAGCTGAAACAGGGACATAGAAGAAACTGGAAGGAGGATAAAGTTGAGAAATGCTGGTAAGAGCATGGAAGTCACTAAGCACTCAAAGAATAGGCCGGAGATGCCATCATGAATAGCTGAAGAGAAACAGTCTTTAGAAAGGAACTCTAAGAACTGCAGCTCTGATAAAACCAGAGGCAATACCAGAGAAGCAAGAAGAGATGCTTCAGTAGTTAAAGTCTGAAAACTGGGGGGAGATATTGTATTCCAGGGTTTCATAACCTCTTTGCAAGTGTCAATAATCAGCTAAAGTTTCTTTAAACGTGCACAGGCAGCAAAAACCCTGCATAGGCTTAATAATCCAGGATTCTGCATGAGGTACTCAAGTCACTGATGAAAAGTAATGAAAAGCAAATGTAGGAAAAGCAAACAAAAATAAAGAATGCAACAGGAACATTTCATGGCTGAACAGATTTTTAAGGGGGAAAACACACAGACATGTGTTAACATGGTAACGGACTAAAATTTCCAGCTAAGAATCAGGTTTTAAGTCTAAGGGCTTCCTTTATGAGCAAGGAGCTTCCCGGCCTGCCTGCTATGCTCCATCCAACGTGATATGTCAGTGCCTGGCCACTCCTGCTGTCACCCAGAGCATTCAGTACTTTCTGAAGTTGTTTTCTCGATGTCAGGGAATTCCTAGGGGCAGAAAGGAGGGGAAAGATGCCTCTGCAGGAGATTTTTATCACTCGTGAGCTTCAGAGACAAGGAGAGTGCTTTCACCTAGGAAGCAAGAAGGGAGCAAAGAAAGGCACATTAAGCTCTGTCTCACTGGGCTGCAGAAACCCGACAGTGGTTAGAGCAGATTGGATTCCTTCCACAGCACAAACCCAGAACAAGACCCATTTCCTCATTTTCACACATTTACCCAGGGACATGGTCTAGAGACTGCCAGACATTATTTTTTATGCAAGCTTTAAATCAAGGACTCCCTTGGAGGAAAGGATTTTACAACCTCTACAGTGGGAGAGAGAAAAATCAGTTACTTCTCTTGACTTTTTCAACAAGTCTCTAGAAGACCATTAAACATTAAAGCTCTTGATTATTGTGGGAATAGAATAACTACTGTCTTCATCTACGGGAGCCAATACTTATTCCTTCTAAAGTTATATCTCATACCACACATAAGATCTCAACTTCTGAACTCCGCACTAGAGCAACCCAAGCAGTTTTTATTCCAGGGAGTCTTAAAAAAAGAAAAATATGAAGAGATAAACTCATCTTCCCTTCCTCATCTTTCAGATTATTAGCAAAAATCTGTTCTGCAGTCGTCTTCTCTTCCTACAGTTCATTCCTCATCTTCTTTGCCTACATTTCAGTCTGGTCATTTTCTCATTGCAACTGATTCCCAAAGCAGTACATCTTTCTTATTTCATTAAAATAAGAGAGGAGAGAACAAAAAGAATTATGGAAGAGCTGGAAAGTTACTCATCAACTTGAAAAAATAAAAAAAAAAAAAAATGAGCTTTATCATTTAAAAAAAGTTAAAGCATATATTTTTCCCCACTTAGATCATACAGATTAGTTCATAAAGAGCTTTATTATTTAACACAAGTATACATGTTCCAAAGATGTATTTGTATATCTTTTTCAAATTCATTGCCTCTCTGCCAAGGTTTTTTTTTTTTTTTTTTTTTTTTTTTTTTTTTTTTTAAATAGCAGGTATGTTTCATTTCAGTTAAGAAACCACTATCAAAAAGTGCAGCTCCTGAAAATATCAGGGTTCTTGCTACAGCCCTCCAAAAACTGCTGCTTAACTCTAAAGGATGGCTCAGATCTAAGCTGGGAAAGAAGAGAAATATTACAGCAGGAATGAAGAGGCTGTGGCTACTTTTTTCACTGAATGTTATGTACCTCTCTCTGTTCTGAGGATGTTTGCACCAGTCAGAGGAGCATAAGCTGCCCCATTTCTTGTAAATTTGCCTCTAAAGACAAAGGGCAGCTTCTACTTCGAACTAGATTGTTGACTCATTGCATGGCAGAGGCTGGGTAAAAAGAATAACTCATTTTTACTATGTTAACTTTTTTTTTTTTTTTTTAAATAAAAAAGGTCTTTCTACATTAGGGGAAATTGGGTGGAATAGCTTAATTTTTGGAAGCTACTTAACCTTACCTTGCACAAGACCTTTATTAACTGACTTAACACCAAAAAACAAGAATCAACACTCCACATCTAGAGTTGCTTAAAAGGTAGCTGATATCTCCACTGAGCAGTTACATTTCTAGCAGGGTTTCTTGCATACTTTCAGATCACTGACAAAGAAAAGAAAAATTCCTTGCCAATAAATTTGTGGAAAGGAATTGAGAGCATTATCTAGACATACACAAAGAATTGTTTTATTTTTGGCAAGTTTGACCTTGGCTGCTATGAAATTCAGTCTGTGCAAAAACCAGAACCTGCCAAAAGCAGCAAGATGGTAGGGAAAAAGTACAAAAAACCCCATGTTCCTACACTCACTGTAGCGTTACATCGTTTCTTCCAGCCTTCTCCTCTTAATCCCTAACAGTTGGTAGTAGAAAGGCAGAAAAGCAACTATTTGATTTGCATGCCTAATTCATTCTCAAAAAAAAAAGTGAAAAAACCTCCCCACACACTATTTTAAGTAACAGATGGAGGCACATTTTGTTTCCAACTGTTTACAAAGAATACTGGATAAACTACTTTTCTGTGGCTAGTCAGAGCACAGACCTTCAGGACAAAGGACTACAGTATTTTGTTTTATCACGTGAAGGATGTGGCCTAAAATTCTGACTCTACTGACTCAATCCTACCCTTAAGTCAGCCTAGATGTGGAGGTATTTGTAAGAGAAACATTAAGGTTGGCATGAATGTAGTATAAATGGAAAGATTATAAATGTTTGAAATTTGCTCAGAAGGTAATAGGGCACAGTTAACTGCCGCAGAGATGGTAAACCCTGACTGAATGTGCTACTTGTACCAAGCCATGGCAGAGATGAGTCATGAGCTGAAGGCCTCTGCTTGGATACCAAAGGGATGGCAACAAAGTTATGGCCCTGTGTTGACGCTATTTATCTTCCCGTTATTCCAACAGGAAGACGGACTGTAGACAGAAGACACCCAAAAAGAGAAGGCAAAACAGGCAGCAACTTTGCCTTCTCATAGGTAAAACAAAGAAAAAAAACTTGAAATGAAAGCTCATGACATAACAACTGCTGACTCTTGCAGGTATAAATGGTATGTACAAACCCAGACCATCATTGTCAAACAGGAGGAACCTAGAAGCAGCAGCAAAGCCCAAGTAGCCACCATTCCTCACCCGCCACACGTAATCCCATTCCGACTACTCTGACACACGCTATGTGAGCATGAAAGGACAGAGCAAACTCAACTAGAAATAAAGATAACTTCCCCTTTCTCTACAGTCTCACAGAGTTTTGTTGCACTGATTCATACAATCCAATGGACTTGTGTCCTTTTCCTTACCCTCACCCAGGGGGCAATAAACAAGTGGAAGGAAGTCAAGCATCTTACTTCTTGGAAACCAAGAGTAATCTCAATGCTAGGTAAACCTAGCAAAGGGGCCAGAAATATTGCCAGCTGTAATAGGAATTATTCACTGCCAGCCATTTGGCACTATAAGAGAATTCAAAACAAAACACCACCAAGGCCACCACCAAGAGCAACAACAAGAACCTGTTCCCAAAAAGCAAGAATTTTCATGGAAATACTTGGAGCTGTTATTCTTGAGTTTAGTTGCAAAGATTTGATGTCTACTTTATTTCATAACTTCAAAGTGAGAATGACTCTATAATGCCAAACACTTGTGTTTTTTTTAAAAAAAAAAAAAAAAAAAATTTGTAACATGAGCACATTGCCCCAGGAAAGGTCCAAGCTGTTCTCAGCTTCCCCATGTACAGCACCCAGGTCTGCCTGTGGAGATGAACAGCTACTGTCCTTAAACCACTTGTCACCACTCTGCTGCCATAAACCATCTTCCCCTTCACTTTCCTCACCCAAGGAAGGGCCCAGTTTTCCCACCCTCCACACCTGATTTTAGCAGAAATTAGCCAAATACTTCCAGGAAAGTTTTTTTTTTTTTTTTTTTTTTTAAATCTATTTTCAACCCTTGCACTAAGCAAACAATACTGAAAATGCTGTAAAAATCCCCTACAATCCATGGCTTGTATTGATGCTTGGTAGGTGTGACAACACACAACACACACCCACACACACCACATGCCCCACAACATGAGGTGTGGAAGTGCAGCATAAGCCTGGGGGATAATCCCAATGCTACATTTTGCATCGTAATTTCCTCTCCATACTTAAAACAAAAAAAGCCTCTCCTTTTACATAGGAAGATCATAAGGTCATGAATTACCTTTTTACCATGATGTATAATATATTTTAAAGCAAAACAAGAATAAAAATGTCCCTGTTTTTTTACCTGTAGAAGCACAAAGCAATACATTCAGAAGCTAGCTTTAGCAGCAACCCTCCCTAGTCTGTCTGCCTTGGATTGGAGCATATTTCATACTCCAAGCTTTGGACTCTGCCCATCAGATGCATCACTTAAGCAAGAGGTAGTAAGATCTGCATCCTTTCATCACCTGATGGATCAGTGCATGGCACTATGGAGAAGTTCAGAAGCTTGATCAGGAGGCAAATGGCCTCCTATGGCTCACCCATCACCTTTCTGCATAATTTCAAAGCCTGAGGAAGGGAACAAGTACTTTTCAGCTAAGCCATATTTCCTCTGCCTGCCCCCAAGCAGCAGCTACCATGTAGTCCTATTTAATTCCATGTAGTTGCAGTGATTAATGTTGATGGGAGAATGTGCTGCCAGGAATCTAATAAAGTGTTGCTACAGAGGATGACAACAGTACATACATACTGATAGAAAAAAAAAACAAAAAAATCAGGGCAAGGCACATGTGAAAAACTTTACACAGACAACTTGCCAGATAATTTACAGCACATACTACAAGCATATCAATATGCTTGAAAGTGCAGGTAAGTTTGTGGTATAATACTGCACCTAAATATGAATTTCCTTCAAGTTGATCATGTAGAGATCTGTGTAATGAATGCATATAAGGACTGCCTTGGGGGATCTGAGTTATCTTACCACATCTGTGGTTCATCAGATCTGTGAAAAATCAGCACAGCTTTCATATAAAAGATTCAAGGCATAAGCAGAATATATTGCCCCCAAGGTCTATGGCTGCTTTTGACTGAAAGGCTGTTAGCTTTTAAAATATGAACAGTCTTTAGCTTTTAGAATATGAACATTCCAATCACCACAGCATCTCAACTGGAATCTCAACAGTCTGTTTTGGTAGGCTTTGATAGAAACATTTTTGAGTTTGTGCAGGACTGCCGTCATTTCTTCAGTATAGGAGGAATAGACTTTCTCACATCAAGATACTGAAAGGATCACAGAGTGCATGAGTCTCCTCATCCACCTCCTGCCAAACTCTATCATCCTCACTCCTGTACAATGTTGCTTCAGTCCTACCCCTTA
>VZSV01000014.1:6860666-6879351 GCA_013398735.1 Nothocercus julius
AAAAGAAACAGTAATCTTTTTCCTGGTGCTATGTGATAATAACCAATTCCACCTACTCTCCACAAAGGAAAGGGGGCAGGAAGGAAGGGGGAAGGAAACATTTGATTGCAAACAGCAGAAAAGCACAACTTAAGCTGTAACATCCTGCTGCGATGTCTGCCAGAGCTAATCCTTTGCACTAGCAAGGACACTCTCGAGAGGCACAGCTCTTGGTCAGATAAAGATGTTTAGTAAGCGGAAAGAGGCAAGCAGCGCTAGAACTGTTTGTTTCTGAATACCGCAAAAAGCTATAAAGCCCAAATTCAAGTACATATGTCACGCATTACTGTGGGAGTAAATCCACCCCTACAACAACGAGGCACTTGCTTGGGGAGCCACAGGGGAAAGCATCAGACCACCAACTCCTTGGGAAGATAAGAAGCCCTTCCTTGTGCATGTTGCTAAATTGCAATGAAAGCCAGAAGCAGAGCCGAGAGTTACAATCACAACTATATTCCCTCCAATGCTTCTGGGCAAGTAGACAAAACACAGAACTTCTGCATCTTAAGGACAGACATTCTCGTTCCATCGGCACTGATTGTTAGAGCATGCATTGACTTAGAAGATCTTTGGAAAAGCAGAATCTCTCATCTCCTTGGTTCAACCCAGTTGCGTTTGCTTTGGCTCAGCAACTGCAGTTCAGCCTCCATCTATCCAATCAAAAAAAGTTTTTTCTGCCACAGCATGGAGTGTCCTTATGGAATTATCCTTTCCTCTGTATATATTCAAAGTAGCAGCTTGCCATTTCACTGTGTCCAAGATGAATGCTGTCTTCATAGCACAGAGGAGGTCTAATTCTCTTTACCCAGATGCATCATGTAGTGGAGGATCAGCTTTTAAAATAAAAGGCTGTTTCCCAGTAAGCTGCACACACTTCCAGCAGCACTGACTTCGCTTCTCTGCTGAAATTCTATGCGCCTGTATCCACCTTTCATCTTATGAGAAAGCTTTTACAATATGTTTCTGAAAGCCTGTGCACATGTTCTTATATACCTACCTCGCAATGCTGATTAATTCAACCTTGCTTAGGTATTCTCCCCCCCCCACCCCAAGAAAAAAAAAAAATGTATATAAAGCTTCTTTAATGTTAGGAGGGAAAGAGTATGTCTATATGGATAAAAAAAAAAAGTTTTAAAATAAACAGAATAGTCTCTTTTTTCCAATTTTTTCCCCCCTCCCAAATGACCGAAAACATTTACAAGACAAAAACCTGTTCTTATCATTCCAGAAAAACATACTTGACCAAAAGGGAGGGTTGCTTACGCTAGAATGCACGCCAAGCAGCTTATACACAGAGATGATGCATCAGACCTCACTGGTGGCAAAGAGCTGCCTGAATACAATTTAAGAATTTGAGACTCAGTCCAGGACAAAGAAACTTAATCTGCATCCCATATACACAAGACACCCATATCATTTCCATCTCTGATTTTAATCATTAAATCTTGGGCAAAACACTGAGCATAGAAAGGAAATCAGATGCACAGCCTTAGCTCCAAGTAAAGCCTTTGCCAAGAGCCAGCAGACTGAATACACACACAAGTACACTGATACTTCAAGACCTGCAGGAGCAGACGCTCTGGGTCTGACCACAGCTTCTCTTACGTTGTCAGGAGCACGGAGCAGCTCCCCTCAGAGGAGCATTCCTGCTCACACACAGTCACTCAGAGTTGCAGATTCTCCTCAAAATCCTTCAGGGGACTACTCACCTCCACCCTTTTCTTAGACCAGGGATGCAAAAATGGTCAAAGCTCTATGAGTAAGGTGGGGGAAAAGAAACAACAAAATACACTTGCAAAAGGCCAGCAATTAATCAGCAATATTACTAGGCAAGATTTTCTCCCCCAGTAAGTAATGGAGGAAGAAGAGTCCTGAATAATTACCACAGCAACCTACTTCTCCATTTCCTTTTTACTCACTCTTTGTTGTGCTGAATTAACAGAGTCGAATATTCAGCTATATCCTCTGCCAGCTTCCTGGAGAATGTTAACTGAGCAGGAATATCCCCCACACAGCCCAGCTGAGAGCAATAAGAGCTTTCACAATTAGGTATTATGGCTCTCACCTGTGATCTCCTGCAGCCATCCAGACAAGAGTGCTCCCTAAAACTAGAATGTAGTAGGGGAGAAAAGGGGAAATATTGTTCATCTATTTGAGACTAAGTTATTTCAGCTTTATGTTAAAACATTGAATATTCTATGTTATATCACTTTGATACTTAAATTTGAAGAGAATATTGATAGAAGTATTGCAAATGCCTGGGTAACTGAACCACAGATGCAGTCTGAGTTTTGCATTTATTACTTGCCTCGCATAGCTGAACCAGTAATGGTTCCTTCTTGGCAGGGTGAGGAACCTCTCTAGAACTCTGAAGACTATCACGTGTATTCATGTGATTGTGACCCATTCCAACAACAAGCGTCCATACCAGGTTACCTACTTGCAACACTGGCTTCAGCACCCTCGAAAGGCTGCAGAACATTCCTCAACGGCTCGGTGAGAAGTTGTTCACATTCCTCAGGTTTAACTGAGTAGATCACACTAGAGCTGGATCTTGTCACCAGATCATACTACAAATAAATAACAGATATTTAAAAATTAAAGCAGATTTTTGCTGTACAGTATTTGCAAAATTGTGTTACTGCTTTGACTAGATCCATGTTCAAACATGAAAGAAATCCCAGAAAGAGTTCTGAAATGTTTCCAGCGTATTTAATTCAGGTAGAGAAGGATTTTTCAAAAAAAAAAAAAAAAAAAAGAGCAATGATAGCAATGAGTTAAGTAGTAGAATTATAGCAGTAAAGAAAAATACTTTGAACAACTATTACAACAACTTCAGAGAAAAAAGAAGGGGGGGGGAAATGACTGGAAAGCAAGTTAGTTATGCTTATTGGAGAAGTTGAAAGTAAAAACATTGCTCTAGAACTGCAGTTGAAGAACCAATGGAAATCAGGGGCCAAATATTTTTTTCCGGTAGACATGACTGATCACAATATAGACAAACGTAACACAAATATAATTTCTGTATACAACACAAATTTCTCCAAATGTTTTCTTGCATTTTTTATTTTCAGAATTAGTATTTTGAGAGCATATCAGAGATGAGAGTCTGCTCTCTGTTTCCCTTTTGAATGCAAATGTATCCATTGTATGGGATGCTGCAACGATGGCTGCCATTTCAGATTTAATTGCATAAATATTAGAGGGAAAACAGTATGAGTTCTCTATTTTTATTTTCTCAAATCCAGGAAAAAAAAAAGTTATTGTGGTATAAAAAATGGCTCTGTTCTTCGCATATAATTCTATTTTTTACAGGTATCCAGTTCAAGAAAACCTTGTACAGTTCAAGAAAACCTTGTACTTTGGAGAAAGTTTGGATTTATTTAAGCTTTACCTGAAACTCGTGTTAGTTCTCAGCAGGCTGAGTGGACAGAGACTTCTGGCAAGGAAGAGTAACACTGCCTGCCTTGCAGAAATGTAAACAGCAGATTTCTCACATTAAAGACAATATTTAAGATGGTAAATGAGGTATTTGATCTGCTCTGTTTTAAAGATCCAAGCACCACAAGAGGCTAATCTTTTGGTAGTGTCTAACAACTGTAAAAAAGTCACCATCAAGAAAATAAGAATCAAGGTTCCGTGTGAGTGCATGGATACATTTCTGAAGGCTCTTGTGCAAACACACATGGTTGTTTATATACATACTGTGGCACATCAATATTTTAGCTTGATTTGTATTGTTTATCACCCATAGCCAAACATCAGTGATTTTCCTGGATACAGCAGACAAACTTTGCTTTTGAAATAAAGTATTGTAAGAGAGAAATCCAGGAATATGATGTCATCAAAAGGGGGATGAGTCTGTTCTCTTCAGGGAGGGGCAGAAAAGCAGAAGTTAGGCTCATTCAGGCAACAGAAAGGGCTTGGCTGCTCACTAGCACGCATAGCGCTTCACTCATTTGTACCTGCTCTGCGGTGCATTTGCAATCAAGGTATGTGTTTCTGCATCTCTTTAATATGAAAAGTTCTCATTTTTTATATTAAGTACAGCTTGCTGCTTTTCAGAAAAAAAAACTTCTTGAATTCTTAATGTTCCTCATTCTCTTATAAAAGAGCCGATGTTACAAATGTTTCAGGAATAAAAATGAATAGAGTAATTGCTGCCACTGTAGCTTTGTAATTTGGCAGGTTTTGAAGAGGTGTGGCATTAGCAGAAATATGATTTATTTGAAGGTACCCAATATGCCATAGACAGGAGGCTCTTCCCCTCCTGTCTCAATGACTTCCCCCGAGTGTGGGGGATATCCAGGGCATTATCTGATCTGCCAGGATCTCTTCATCTCTTTCATCACACCCTGGGTGCCCTTTCCTTTATCTCACAAAAGAACTGAAAGTGCAAACAGTTAACTTTGTCTTCAGTTTAGAAACTACCTATCAAGTAGTGAAGAAAAAACAGAAGGAATTCCTTCCTGTACGTCAGAGCATGTCTCATTTTCTCTGTGTTTGTTATTTCAACTGTAAACTTTGTGGGGCACGAAGTGTGTTTATATGTATACTTTATACCGCTAAACTGTCCTGTGTGTACTGACTAAATGACAAAGATGAAGCCTTTAAAGTTTTGTCTTACCTAACAAAAGTTTTGGATGACCTTTAAACATCATTATCAGTTCCCTTCTAACATGTATGCAAATGAAAAAGTACAGTAGCAACATGACTGCATTTATCAGATGCTGATAAAAATAGAGAGCTTACAACTAGAACTGTAATTAGAATGATATAACTGAAAGAACAAAGGCTGAAATATATGCTGTACAAATTTAGTTACTCATTTTTTGTTACTCAGCATACTAAGCAGCACTCATCATTATAACAATAAAATGTTATACAGCAGCCTACATGAAAAGTGTTCGAATAGTTTGTCATTAGAATCCTTGTTTTTAATATATTGTAAGCAATCTTACCTACACACTTGCCTAAGGTTATACTTTTATCTTGAGGAGCTGCACATATTATCTTAAAGAAGACAGAAGCCAGATGGCTAGAAAGATATATGTTTCTAGAGTAGAATCTCTAAAATGAAAGTATCAGGATATTGGGTAACATCAGTCATGATTTCTGCCTTGTCTGCTGCTCTCTGAAAATGTGCAAGAATTGCAAATGTGCAAGAATAGAGAGAAAGGAAATCATCTTTTCACCTAAGAATCCTTCTTAGGTGAATCATTCAAGAATTCTCAAAGTATTTTTCTTCACAGTTGTTAGGAATGACTAGCACAAACGCAAAGAGAAGAGGTCTTTGGAATATCAAAATCAGAGACACCTCCACAAAAACTCTGTCAGGTTTTCCACTGAGTCCCATACATGCCAGAACAGGACTGAGGGAATTAGTCAGAGTAACCTGAACATTTTGTACCGACAATCCAACTAACATAATGTATTTCCTAATGAGTTAGAGTTTCCTGAATTAAGGATCTATCATTCCACTGCGACACAGCTTTTAAAAAATCTGAGAGCTATGGAATACTTCAAGTCTTTTTTCAGGCAGAAGACAGCAGGAATTTACGAAAAGTTTTAGGACACTGACTATTGAGACTCTAAGTTTCACTGTTTAACAGTAGTCAGTTTCTAATGGTCTCTTTTTAATGGAAAGGGTTGGAAGGCACTTAGGAACCCAAATCCGGGTTAGGAACCCAAATCACCGGCACTTAGGAACCCAAATCTGACCCCAAGCCGGGTCAGCAATCTAGCTGCAAATAGCTATGGTTGAGTCAGCGCCCAAAGACTTTACTGTAGGATTTTATTCTTTAGTTACAGCCTGTTAACCTGGAGTTACTCTGGTTGTAAAAGTTTGGCTAAGAAGAAGATTTAGTGCTTGTTTACAGTTATGTACCAGCCAGGCTGAGATAAAACTTTTCATCTCTTATGCGTGTAAAAAGTTTGGTAAATGCAGGCAGCAAGAAAGATCAGGCTTTAGAAAACGAAGGAAAACATCCAAAAGTATAGAGGCATGAGAAAGATGTTTTTTTTTTAAAAAAAAATCCTCTCAACAACCAAGTCAGCAACAAAAGTACCACCAAATTCACCCAAGAGGAGTAAAGGCGAGTGCTGGGACATAACCGCTTCAGCCATTCCCGGTTAGACCGCACGCTTAAAGAGGCTGTCATTTCCTAGAGCAGTCTTTGGCGACAGTGTGTGTTTATAATATTGTTGCTCTTTCTTTGCTTCTCCCTTCTCTCCTCACTCTCTTGCTGACAAAACTTGTGTGCCTGTGCACTGTGTTGCAGATAAGGGAAAGGTTAAATGTAATGTGGAAAGAAACTTTGCTTCAAGTACACTTATTTCTTTAGCTCACGGACAGGGTGGCCATACAAATAGCTGCTATGGCACCAGGAAAGATGTTGCTATGATGCAAAATTGGTAACACATGGCAGGGTCAGGCTGGGAGGAGTAGAGCAATATTTAAACTGGTGTTCCCTCATAGGATTTCATCTTATTAGACCAAATGACACATAGCACCGCTGTGAGAATATCCACAGTGAACCCTGCACTGAGAAGTGATGAACTTTGTCCATGGAGGTAGAGCAAAGCAGGAGACCAGCTCGGGATCTCAGCTGTACTCAGCTTCCAAGCAGCCATGCTGCTCTCTGCACATGTAAATACACTGTTCCCCCTTTCCTAGGTGAGCAGTTTTGAATAGCATAACACCACAAAGCAGCAAATGGGCAAGTGGGTTAAGAGCCTGTGTAGCTGCTTAGTTAATGCAGCCACACAGGCTGCCTGCATTTACTCTGTCAGTGCAGCGTAAGCAAAGGAGAGAGGGACATTTACCAAGTCACCACCTTTGGGCAGATCAGAAGGGAGCGAGAGACATCCTGCTGTGGCTGTGGAGGAATCACACTGGCAGTGGCTGCTCGCTGCTGCTTACTGGCTCTGGGGCTTTTCATGTCTAAGTCTGAAATGACACCAACCTAGTAAGCAGCTAACCTGTCAAAAAATAAAATAAAATAAAATAAAAATAAAGATATCGTGCAGCATGAGTAGAGGTTCTCACCAACTTCTGGACAGTCTAAGCACTTCCCAAGTGAACCATCCCACACCTCACTGATCCTTGACTATATTTTTCCTTCTCACTGCCTTTGACACTAGTGCAAGATCCAGTTTAGACATCTAAACTCCCAGATGCAGCTTCCTGTGAGGTCAGATAAAAACCCATATAAAGGAAACCGCAAGAACTGATGGCCAGGAATGGAGGCACGGAGAGCAACCTTGTACTGCAACAGCCTCAGATAACTGCAGCGGGAAAACAAGGAGAATGATAGCGACCCAGGAGGGGTACTGTAAACTCAGCCTCTGCCTGCTGCTGCCTTCACGTGGATGGAGACGAAGTTTACCCGCTCGTGACCCTCACAGTGTTGATACATCACTTCCTTAGTAGTATAGTAGAGTAGTACCCTGGGGTTGAGGGGTCCACATCATGGTTCAATACCTGACTGTAAACCCCAAAGAGCTGAGGAGTTAAATATTGGAGAACAGACGCTGGTGGGATACACACCAAACAAACACTGCCTGTGAGAGGCTGAAAGCAGAGCTGCTACATGAGAAATGTTGCTAAAATGGGTCAGGTCTCTCAGCAGAGGTGTTTCCTAGAAGGTGCTGCATTCCTCCGGAGTGACAGATTTTTCTTACTTCCCCTGATGTGCTGTTCACTCTCTTTCCCCACCATATGCTAACTCAACTGGATATTACAGGGTCACGCTTGTTTTTGTGATTTCTCCAAACAGATCTGATCTTCGAGGTTTGCAGAGGCACCAGTAATGAGCTCTGCACATTAAGTATACAAACATGGTGATAATGATTCAAATAAAGGTGGGCTTCAGGTTATGATTAATTCCAGAGAATGGAGCTGCCAAAGCACACAAAACAGTTTCTCCCAATCCCTTTATCTGAGACTACAGGTAAACTCTACAAAAGAGGGAACAAGCTACGGATAGACACCTAGGTCTCTTTGATACTAACACAACTGTACCTGTGTGTCAAGAGGCAGACCTAGCTGCAGGTGTTTTTCTTTCTGCAGCTTTTCTGCCCTGGCAGATGGAGCACACTGGGGGCATGGGGACTTGTGTCTCCACAGGCGCTCCTTTTCTTTGCAATGCCTGTTTAATTTCCTATCAGCTAACTAATTCACTGAAAGGCCATGGGGCACCAAGCAGGGGCAGCAGGTTACCTTCCAGAAGGGTGATTTAATCTCTTTTCCCACAACACATGCAGCAAAGCAACAGCCCAATCACTTCCTGATAAACTACCTACAGATGAAGTAAACCAAAAGCGTTTCATCAGTGTTTCATCAGTAAACCAGAAGTGTTTCACCTTCTGAGAATTTTTATGTAAAAGCAACTGTAAAGTCTTCACAATTCAAAATTAGGACCTGATCCTTAAACAAGAAGTGGGAAGACAGACGTATTGCTGCACATCACTCAGGTTTCAAGTAGCTCCATAAGCACCTCTCATCTCCTTTTCCAGTGGTCTCTCCCTATCTCAGGCTGTATTCTGCACTCTCTGTATTAACTGGGCTCCTGCCATTGAGCCTCACTGAAACCTCTGGTCATCAGTGTAACACAGACAATATGGTAACCCCTGCAGAGGTGTAATCCAGGTCCTAACTGGTAGACTGGGACAAAAAGCAAGCCAAGAAGCCAGCTGAAGAGAAATAAAAAGTAATAGAATTAACCACACAGGATAAATCCTTGGCTAGAGTGGACATAATGCCATCAACATCAGCAGAGTAATAACTTAAAACACATGAGGCTTTACAGAAGTGTCCATAGATATGAGCAATTTGCTTACTGGTAATCTGCCTACTGATCATGTAGGGCAGCCACGTCCCTTTTCTAGCTTGAATTCTGATCCAGGAACCAGAGATAGGACCTGTGAAATGCTTGTTTTCCTAGCTGTGAAATCAGGATACAGAGTGCTGCATCACTTAAATGCTTCTTTTACACTGTTCTTAGCCAAGAAGCTCAGAAAATTATGCAGTGGGTGTGCCCTTAACTATCCTCACAGGACTCCGTTGTGGGTGATCCACAATATGACCCAAGACAGATTCAACTTCCATAATCGTACAGCTTAAGCTGAATGTTGAATTTCATCCAATAATTCTTACAACAAATATAACAAATGTTATTGATTATAATGGTCTGATCTTAAAAATCCGTGATAGCTGAGCTCAAGGATAGAAGCTTATTTCTTTAGACTGAGCCATGTAAATCAAATTCTTCAGACCCATGTTCATATTCTGGAGGGCCCTTCCACATCTTCCTTGTGCAGGATGTGGCTTTACCCTCCTCCAGTTACCTCCCAGATGGCAGCTTTCCACGGCATCACCCAGCAGGTGATACTGCACAGCGCTGCCTACTGCTTCCAGGACTGGGCACTGGAAACACAAACCACTTTCTCCCAGAGGAAGCAGCAAAACGGCAAGCACACAGGTTGTGGCACCAGAAGTGACCAGGAAATGTTTGCTTTGTGAGAATTCTCTCTTCTCTCTCTTTCTCAGTACACACATATACAGTCACATACAAAGATAGAGCATCTTGAGAAGTATAATACATTTTCAACTGCACATGTATGCTATACAGTCAGACCTGCCCTATCCATTATCATATCACTCCCTGAGATAGGGTGAACCAAGAAGGGGCTTCCATCTTCTCTACTATCTACCACTTACTTTCTGGTCTCCACATTTTTACTTCCATGAAGAGATCAAAGATAATTTTCATCAGACATTTCTGATGTCTCCATTTATTAAGATCAAGAATGCTTTGTCTGTTTATTTCTTCTCCTTTGCTTAGGCAAAGAAGTTTTCTGTTCTTTTTTGTGTGTGTGTGTTGGTTTAATTCTAGTCAATGTTGAAATTCCCAAGTCATGAGGATCTGGGACATGAGGATCTGCCTCATGGGCAGATAAACAAGCAAAAGCAGTTATCTTCTCAAAGGCCTTCATGCCTCGTAGAGATTTATAGTAAGTAAAAGAGTCAAGTAATTAATCTGGACTAACAGTGGTTTAAAAATTAAGTGCTCTCCAAACAACCCTGATTTTTTTTTTAATGGATGAGTTGCAAGTTCATTTTCAAAGTGATACTACTCCAAACTGGTTAAATGAATCAAACATAAAAGTGGTTCCTGAATGGCTGACATATTGTTCACAGAAGATTTTAATTTATAACATATGCATTAAAAAAAAAGGAGTATGTCCAGGCATGTTGCATAAGGCAATTGTGTGCTCACACCTTCTACTCACATCATTTCTTTGAGGTGACTTTTTTTTCCATTAGATGGGTCACTTTATAGCTGCGAAATCCCAGCCAGATGGCTCAGCAAAAGAAACACTTCCCAGAATTAAAAGGAAGGAGAATTAACAAAATGGAGCCAGTCTTCTGTAGGTGTTTCCTGAAATGTTTTAGAAACATAAGTCTTTTTTGGAAATGCAAAAAGATAGCAATCTGTTTTCTTCCACACAGACATAACCTATAAATTGCAATCTGAACCATGAGCTTATAACTGTGCAGTTAAAGACGCTTGAGATTTTGTTGTGCTATACTTTGCGTCATGTATCACATGTGATTTACTGCATAAGCAGCTTCCACCATGTGTTTTTGTCTGTTTTAAAGGGGAATTAAATATATTCATAAGTTTTGGGTTAGGATGAATGAATTCTGGTCAGATAACTAAAAAATTAAAGAAAGGCTTGACTTTAAATATCAGATTCAAACATTTAAAATTCTGGACTACTTTGAAACTATAATAAAGTAAATATCCAAACTGTGTTAAAGATCTATGCTTTACACTAAAGTTGAATGAAAAACCCAGACAAAATGTTCATAACTTTGGTATATTCCTAACTCAGATTGGGATCCTTATTTATTCTTGGCTTTGTATCCTTTTGGGGAAGTTAAAACTTTCCCTCCTTCCTTCCTGCCTTCCTTCTCTCCTTCCCAGTAGCAGCATTTCTCCTCTCTTTGCTTTCCTTAGTAGCTCTGTTCCAGAACTTATGTTTGCTCATTTTCTCCTCGCTTGTTCCTGTCCTGCCACTCTGCCACAAGCCTTTCTGCCTGCTACAGAAATATGCCGCATGCAATACTCTGTAGTGCTTTATGTTCTACCATCATTATAAAAGCCATGCTACAATGTTCAAAGGTGACATAATTAACTCACAATATCAGGGCAAAATTAGCAAGGCTGGTCAGAAGACAGTGTTGGTTGCTGTTTCTCAAAAAAAAAAAAAAAAAAAAAAAAAAAAGGAAGGAAGGGTAAAAGGAAGCAGTATATAAACTAACTCCCAACAGGAATAAACACAGAACTCATGTACAAAAGAATCCTGTCTGGGAATGAGAATAGGGATTTTGAACCAGGTATTTTCCTCCTTAAGCAAGGGACTAAGGGATAAGATGCAGAGAGTTTATATCTTTCATTCTATCTTTTCGGGAGCTGCTCCACTTTGTAAAGATAACTATTTAGTTGGTCAGACAGAGCAAGAGTGAACCAAGACTTGAATCTGGGTTTAATACTAAACTGCTGGCTATCTATCTGTATGGCTCTTCCTTTGTTCAGGATCAGAAATCACGTCTTTAAAATCTTTCCTTTTAAACTGCCCAAATCTTTTTGAAAAAAACTTGTCATTGGTGTTGTCCTAGGTTTTCATAAGAAACACAAGAGTGCAATATATCCATTACCTACCGTGGCTATCAAGGTAATAGCAACACTATAATTACTCAGAAGCACATGATTTCCAATAGATGGGTATTATCTATTTTTTGAGAGTAAGGAGCCATCCTCTCCAATGTACAAAGTGTAGTAATTTTTAATCCTGTTTTCTGAAAACTGACCTCTTTCCCATTGCAAATGCTTACTATGTTGGCTAAATCGGGAGCAAAGCCATGAAAATAATATGAAATGACTGTCCCAGCTGTTCAAGGAACAGTATAACAGGCTGTTATGCTTATTAGCCTAAGTTACTAAGCTAGGAAGGACAACGAAAAATGGCTTTCTGAACTTTATCATTGAAGAAGCCAAATGCATTCCTGTCTATGCCTCTTCCTGAGAAGAGAGTTCACCAGTGGTTGCACTGTTATACCCTGCATTTAGGAACACTCAAGAGAATATGAAATTAAAAAATAAAAACACCTAACCTTCTTAGAAAAGACCACCTCCTATTTAGGCAATGAGTATCTTCTGCTTGTACTGCTTTCCATGACGCCAGTAATGCTGAAGATCATTCACTAGAGTATTCCACAAGGAAAGCCAAGCTTTTGAGGCAACTGAAATATGAGCTTATAGTTTGATGTATATTTTGGGATGGGTATACAGCTGTTGTCTAAGATTCTCTTAAGGAGCCCATGTAGTAGAGATGATAACCTGAATATCCCGGATAAATTCTATCTTCTCTAAATTCTACCTCCATGAAGTTAATGTAGTAATTTGAAATGAACATTATATAGTTAATCCTAATTTCTAGCCCATTCTGCTGTCAGAGCCCAATAATGTGGTATTTGTGCCCAGTAATGCACAATTACTCAGTGAAGTTGTCTGTATACCCCCTTTGGTAGAAGGCATTAGGGAAATGTAAGGCATTATTACTATTTTATAGAGAGGACACATGCCTGTGATGCTCTCAGAAGACTCCCTTCACTAAGGAATCCTCTGCTTGCACAGAGCCATCCGTGCACAGCTGAGTAATAGAAAAAGTAGCTCTGGCTGAAACATTTCCAGCTGCTGGTGAGGATGGGTATTTGTAATTGGTGACAGTATTAGAGATTTGAACATCCTTTATGATGCTATATTGTGCAACAAAGCCTGAACCAAATCTGGAGTAAAACAATCAGTTATCTATATCATAAAAACTGGTGAAAAAAAAGTTTCTATCAAGAAAATGGCTATTAGATTTTAGTCAGAGCAACCAGTCAGCCATACATACCATGCCAGTCTTTGTTATTAGGGACTTTCAGCTTTTTCTCATAAAGCCACACTTGCAAAAGTCAGTGGTGAAAATGTGAGGCAAATCCTGGGTTATTTTAGTTACTCCTGATAGCAGTGCAAGCATGACAGTGGTTGGAGGTGACAGAGACAGCAAATCCCTATCCTTTCTCTAAATGGCTGCTACAATGCTTCCAAGGTGCTAGAAGCAAAGTGCTTTCAGGGCAGAGAGCCAGTTCATCTGAAAGGCAAATCTCTCCATAAAGTATTTAATACACAAAGAGAGCAGCACAGCAAATGCTATTTGGCCATTAGACCTTTACATTCTGCCTAGTCATGAGAACGGTAAAGTTGCTGCCCAGAGAGAAGGGCTGTATTTCAGCTAAGAGGAAGGACTGGCTACGCTGAACTGAACAGGTCTGGGGTACTTAAAGAGTAATGTTAAGAAACGCAAGTGATTTCTTTTTAAGTGAAGTTTTGTATCCTGCTGAACAACTCTACTACCATAGAGTTTCACTACAGCAAGGCAAATAAAGCAACATGAGTTGCTACGTCTTCTTGGGGAATATAATTGCTTCAAAATTTACATTATTTTTCCTCTTACTATTCCACATCTGTTGCTCTAATTATTAACATCTCCTAGTGCTCTCTGCAGGATATTCCTATCGTTCCCTGTAATGAAGATATTAAACTATTCATGGCTTCCTACATCAGTGCTCCCCTACTCTTCACACTGAAATCAGCTTCTCTGTGGAGAAGGACCTAGGGGTCCTGGTAGATAACAAGTTATCCATGAGCCAGCAATGTGCTCCTGTGGCCAAGAAGTCCAATGGATCCTGGGATGCATTAGGAAGAGTGTTGCAGCAGGGTGAGGTAGGTGATCCTGCCTCTCTACTCAGCTCTGATGTGGCCACATCTGGAGTGCTGTGTCCAGTACTGGGTTCCCCCAAACAAGAGAGATGTGCAACCAGCAGAGGGAGTCCAGCAGAGGGCTGCAAAGGTGACTAGGGAACTGCAGCATCTCTTCTACGAGGAAGGGCTGAGAGCGCTGGGCCTGTTCAGCCCAGAGAAGAGAAAACTGAGACGGGATCTTATCAGTGTTTACAATATCTTACAGGAGTAAGATATATATCAGTGTTTACAATATCTTACACTGTCAAGAGGATGGGGCCAGACTATTTTTAATGGTGCCCAGCAACACGACAAGAGTTAATGGGCACAAACTGAAACACAAGAAGATCTGCCTGAATATGACAAAAAACTTCTTTATTATGAGAGTGACAGAGCCCTGGCACAGGCTGCCCAGAGAGGTTGTGGAGTCTCCTTCTCTGGAGATCTTCAAATCCCACTTGGATGCCACCCTGTGCCATGTGTGCCATGTGCGCCATGTGCTCTAGATGACCCTTGAGCAGAGGAGTTGGACTAAATGATCTCCAGAGGCCCCTTCCAACCTCAACCCTTCTGTGAGTCTGTGATATTTCCAAGACAATGATATGGGGGACATATTATCAAGCTAAGCAGCAAGCCAGGTTTTCTCAAAAATAAACAAGGTTAATATATCATCATTCGCACAGCAACAGAGTTAATGTTGAGTGCAAGTTCTGTGAGGTTGAAAAATGTGAGCAAAATGTTATCAGATGTTATCAAATGTTATTCTGCCCCTATTGGCAGAAGCCATTTTAGCTAATGGTACTAGTGAGTTCTGTTAGTCTTAGCAGACAATATCAAGCTTTGGGTGTGTTTCACCCATACTACAAACCAGGTCCATTATTCTTTTTTACATCTTTCCACTTAAGCAGCGCTCCAGACAGTACTCTCTCCAGGAGACATCTCTCCCTTCCTCTCTACCTGTGTGAACTGCTATAGTGCAATGGCATCTGACCTACATCTGCCAACTCCTTTCCATTTTCCTCAGCATCTCCTCTGCCTGCACTTTTGAGAAAGGGAGCCACTCAACCTCAAAGCTGGGCTGAATGGGAATCCTAAACCAGTGCACTTTGAGATGTGTCTCACTCTGGCATTGCTTAAAACACCAGGCTAGCAAAGTGTAGCAGATTTCCCAGTTATATTATTGATACAAGCTATTACTGCCTTCAAAGATACTGAAGAATTTAAGAGTGGAGCAGACAAGGTTGATGCTCCCTACAAAGTTCCACTGTCTACTCTGTACCTTACCAAGTATGTAATAATAAAAAAATCATTGCAGATGACATATGAAGATAGAGTGAGCAGGAAACCAAAGAAGAGAAATCATCCCTGGCAGCAGAAAGATGAATCCTAAGCTCAAGATTTCCTACAGGCCAGTAGACCTCACCTCAACACCTGGGATGGAGCAACTAATCTTGGAAACTAGACTCTTCTGCCCAGAGACAGGACAAGAGGCAATGTGCACAAACTGCAACCCAGCTCAAATCCATTTGAACATGAGAAAACAATTCTTTATTGTGCTGGAGGTTGAACACTAGAACAGGTTGCCCAGAGAGGCTGTGGAGTCTCTCTCCTTGGAGATACTAAAAACTCACCTGGACATGATCCTGGGCAACCTGCTGTAGGTGACCCAGCTTGAGCAGGGGGTTGGATCAGATGATCTCCAGAAGTCCCTTCCAACTCCAACTATTCTTTGCTTCTCTGACTTGAACATCGCAACAACTCAGAATGCACTAGGAGAGAGAGGAGAAGCTAAAAGATTGACATTGGAAGTCTAATAAATTTTGATATTTTTGCAAATGGAAGGCTGCTGTTGGTAAGGGTGGTTCTGTGCAGATTCATGCCACTGCTTCAACAATTATATAAGTATTTACACTCATCTGAAGTGGCTTAATTGTGAGCAATAGTCTTGATCCATACTATTCAATGACCTTGTGGCTTCTTACTATCCAGATACACGGATCACCTGAGCTATAGACCTCACTCTGAGAGCATTAGAAAGAGGTCTCTCACCTCCCCAGTGCCTACAAAGAGATGAACAAATCTGGCCCATGCTTGATTAACACCTAGAGTTAAGAACTTCCTATACTTCATCCCTTTCCAAGCATATACCATGTTGAGAAAGTTGGGCATGGAAAAAAAGTAACTTAGTAAGTCAGTTCAGCCTAAAACTTCTCAAAAGCATTTGAACGTGCCTGGAAATGTGTGATGGGGGAGGAAGGACAGAAGTGACCATTTGTAGAATAGTTTCATAGTTCTTGAATTTATCTTGCTTCTATGGTCACAAAATATAATGGTAAAGGTTGCTGAACAAGTACCAAAAGTTCTTCTACTGTGTTTGCTAACCTATCATGTGTGAAAGAAGAGTGAAAAGCTGCACAGTATTAACAAAAAGGAAAACTTTAGGTAAACAAAACACAAAACCAGTTATTCACGTCTAAGTTTAAACACAGACAACTATTGCTGTAACACATCACCATGTACAGAACATTTGTGTATCATATTTTCACTTCTTCATGGCTCTTACTGATGTCGTGTAGTTTTATTGCCAAACACTTTCAGATTTTAGGAGCGGATTTGTCATGGGGGAAAAAATTAGAGACAGATTGATTTATCCTAATGCTTCGTTCCTTCGTCCAAACTCAATCTTGTCATGATGTGCCTCAAAATGGACCTAGAAGTGCATTCAAAGCACGTCTAAGCAAATTAATAACAAGCAAATTAATAGATGTGCTATTAATTTGCTTATACTTAACCTGTGGCTTAAATCCTTTTTTATTTTAATGAAACCCTGATGTAGTCTCTCTCTGCAAGAACATTCTCATCCAGTTATCAACAATGGCAGTCCTTTTTTGAAATATGTTTTGAGATTCAGGATTCCCATACAAGAAGGGTTACACTGCTCCAAAGAACAGCTCTATAAGCTAATATACAACAGGACAATGAATAATCTTTATAATACCTTGCCAGTCATTTCCAAGCTCTAAAACTTCCTGTTTTGCTCATCACGAACTGTAAATAAATCATGTAGACTCATAATGGCTCATCTGAGATTTTTTTCCCAGGAACAAGAGATCTGAGAGGCTGAATCCACTTGCATTTCTAAATTACTCCCTATAAAATTACTGCTAGTGAACAATACTATAATGCATCACATTTACACATATCACAATAGGAATGATAGTTCATCAAGGCACTACATTTCTAACTAAATACGTTTTGTCTCCTCCATACTTCAGAGAAGAGGGGAAAATATTCCAGTGAAGAAAAAAAATGTAGTTATTTCTCAGTGAATATTTTCAGCTTACATTGCTTTTGAGATGGTTAAGAAAGGCTAAAATAAGGATGGGCTTTCAGTCAACCTCGGGGAACAGAGCATTCTCTGGAAGAGAAGGAAGTTTCTGTGGACATGCAGATTTTAAAATGAATGTGTAGAGATACATCTTTTTTCCCTGTTTTTTTTTTTTTTTTTTTTTTTTNCTGTAGCTAATACATTTTGTGAGAAGAGACACAAAACAGGAAAACCAAAAACTTTTGCCTTTAGCTCTTCTGCTTTAACTGTTGCCAAGATACCAGAGCTTTACATAGCAATTTCATTCTCCCAAGAGACAAGAAACAGAATTTTCCTTAAAAACAACACTACACCAACGAAGCACTAAACTCCAATATATTGAACACTACTCTTATTAAATTTCAAATAGTGACCGAAGCCTTTTCTAATATTCAAATTCTTTAAAAGCAGAAGATTATATTTCAACCATTTCTTCTGGAACAAATCAGTAGCTTCTCTCTTAAAACCTGGATTGTTTTAAGTGTCTTTCACAGGGGATTTTTTTCCATATCTTCCTTTGGTATAATGCTGCATTTCATAACTATAATGCTCTTTTTTATAGTCCTTATAATGCTCTATTAAACCCAAAGATTTGCTAGTTTCACAGTGGAGTTACACCCTCTACCTTAATGCTAAACATCAAGGGACAGAGATGCCCCAGACGTGCCTGGGAGTGATTCAGACACCCTGGAGTATCTTGCTGTAGTGCAGAAGGTCATCTCTTAGAGGTCCTGAATCATGTATCAGATCCGTGTAGACATCTCAGTTTCCAAAATGCCTCTATTCAAACCTGCCTGTTGCTCATATGTTTTTTCTGCTCCTTATTCATCCACTGAATATCAGTCCATCAGGATTTCTAGTGAATTGCTACCTGTGGGCAAGCTGTCCATTAACCACGTAGATTTCTAATTAATTTTCTGTATGTCCCTCCTACTTCGTTGAATAATATCTCTGCTTAAGTGTTCCAGAGCTTTCTCTCTTTGTCTCTCTCTGTATCTCTATTGGATTTTCTTTCTTTTCTAGCTACCTAACAGATCACTGAAGTAAAGGCTGTAAAGCTAAACTGAATAGCACATACTTTTATGCTATAAAAATATATACCTTTAAACATGGCTCCAAGATCCCACTGAATCAAACAAAAGCCTAGAAGCAGAAGACAGAACCCAACACATCCGAGTTGCCAGCACTCACCCCTCAGCCGCTTGCTGCGCAGGCTCTGCACTATTGACATGCAGGTTCCCTCCTGTCCCCCACCGAAAATCCCAGCTAATACAAGTCAACTTTTCTCCATTTATTTCTATGATTTGGATGAGCCAGTGTTGTGTCCTGACATAAAAATATGATTTTGGCAAAGTCCAATTCCCACAGCGCTTTCAGCAAAATTTCTGGTATTTTACTAGGGAAAGTCAGTGAAGGAGGATTC
>VZSV01000014.1:6879425-6941466 GCA_013398735.1 Nothocercus julius
TTTTTTTTTTTTTTTTTTTTTTTTTTTCATAAATCCAAATGAAGACTTGAATTCTTAGCATGAGAAGCACAAATTAAGGATTTTAGGATAACTCAGGTTGGAAGAGTTATCAGCATGTCTCTCCAACTTCTTGCTTAACGTGGGGTTAGCTAGCAGGGGACCAGACCAGGTCACTCAGGGCTTTATCCAGCTGAATCTTTAAAACCACAAAGGGTGCAAGCTAAGAAGGGTAGACTCTGACTGAATTTCCCCCTGGAATCTGAGCCAGAAACTGTTAGAAAGTTCCTGTTTTGGCGGGCTGATGCAGAATTATTATATGGAATACCATTGTCTGGATTCCCTTCCTCTCCCACCTTTAAAAATGATAAAGGAAGTTTATGAAAACCAAACATAAATGCACTCAGGTTTATTTTTAGTTCAAATAGATTGACAGCAGTTTACTGGCTGGAGAAAATTGAAAATCCGACACCAAATATTAAAAACTACTATTTCCTAGTTCAGATGAAATAGAATTGCTGAACTAAAACTCTCTGCTCTTTCAGAATGGCAGCAATATCAGGATTTGGTAACCTTCATTTTTAGTAGAATGTTGTTGGCATTAAATCAGAAAACAAACATGGACAATGACCTAATGACCACGGTTAATAATGAGACTAGCATTTTTACATGTATGATTATATTATCTTCTCTATTTCCATGTGGTCCAGCTCTTTCTGCCACTTACAAGCTCTTATAGCAGTTCAGCCGTTCTGTTCTGCTCTTTCCCATCTCAGCTATATTACTTTGCTCAGATAATACCTTTTATCGGAAGAATTGCCACAGCTGTTGACAAGATACATAAACATCTTTGAAAGACAACATACCAAGTTAATTGTGGATTTTACAGGAAGAGTATAATACAGGAAAGTCTAAACTGAATCTTTCCTGGATTTTGTTTTGGGATTTATATGCTATGCAAGGTGCCTTGTTGCACCTGATTGGGTTAGTGCTCTTTCCACATCTTTTTTGGGGTGATTGTAATAGATACTATCAGAATCGAGTGGCCTTCCTCTCCCTGCCTGCAGGAACATTTAATAGCCTGTTCTCACCTTAGACTCATCTTAGATTCATCATTATCAAAATAACTTCTTCACCAGAACAATTGTTTTTCCATTTTCTTAAACATATTTGTAGAGAGTTACTGCAGTAATCGTTGTTTAAGGTTCTTCTAAAGGCAATGAGAGGAGCACAAACATTCTACTGAACTAGAATGAGGTGAAAACAGGATACTCGGTACAATGGGAACAGATAAGAAAGGTACTTTTTTCAAGAAGAAAATGTTTAAAGAAAAGTAGGAGGAAATAACAGCTCTGAAAATAACCCTTATAGAGAAGAAGCAGCATTTATAAGGACATCTTGCCTGTATTTTTGCAGACACCAAATTCCAAAAACAAGAGTCCACCACAGAAGATGACCTGAATCTTGCAGTGCGCCTTTAGGCTCCTGATGACCACAGTTTCTAGTATGATAACTTGTCACATGGGCTTCTGTCCTGCTAGTCATCCAAGTGCAGAGTTAAAGGAGAAAAAGTCCACTGATATTATTTTGTTATAGCTTCATACTCGATGAAAAGCCAAAGCAGCTCCCTTTCTCCCACAAACACACATCCTAGACTCTAAATCTCCTGTTACACTTCTCCAAATTAAACCTACCTCTCCTTGATCAACAAACATCTGTCAAATGGTCACAAATGAGGCAATTTATGGGAAATTCTTTAGCCTCTTAACAATTTCTTGAGCTACCCAGTTCTACATGGCATGTTCCTGAGAAAGCAGAAGCCGTATGTGCTGTATGCGCATGGAGTCCGCAGGGACAGGCTTTCTTGCTTGCACAGCGCAGCACAGAACCACCCTTACCAACAGCAGCTTTTAAAGTTGTGTTATTTCTCATTTCACCCACAGCAGCTCTGTCAGGTAGATCCTTTTTTGTTTGTTTTTATGGCTTTGACAGCCTCGCTGTTTCAATACTGTAGTTTTTTACATTAGCATGAAAGAAGCAAGACTGCTAGAGTAATAGGAACCACCCATGTTTTTATTTATTTCTCTAGCTGATCTGTCTTCTAACAATGCACCATTTCCAAAGCCCACAAAATTGGCAATAAGCAACCGATCCCAGCATATAGCAGAGCAAGGGATAGTTGTTTAGGGAAATAGAAGAGGCAAAAATGGACCCCATGCAATCTCATGAAGACTTCAATTTCCTGGCAGAGTAGGAGAGATTATGAAAACTTACCTGAAGTGGCCTGCATGAACCCTGGCACTGAGTAATCATTAGGATTTTCCTTTTTATTTCAGGGAATACAAACAACCTGGAGGCAGGAGTAGCTTCCACAATTGTCCATGTGCTGTTGTCCAGATGATGCTATTTCATTTTGAATAAATGCCATTCCTCTGAGTTCAGTGCATGTATCCAATGAATGTGGAATTAAATTCACCCAGGGAGAGAGGGGAAATCAGAAAATCCTATCCTTGTATCCTATAAAAACACAAAGATGATTGTAACTGTAATGGTTTCAGTGTAATGACTCTGGAGGCCTTAGTAATATGCTGGCAGCATAACCATGTCCTGGCATGTCTGGCATTTTAAACAGTGAGAGGAATAAATTGATGAGTCTGTCTCCGCCTCTTTTTATTTCTGGTAAAATTCTCTCACACATATGTCCCTAATTTATCTGAAAGCTAAGCAGTACTACTAAGCAGCAGTAATTTATGTACAAGATCATTCAGATGTTGTTTCATTAAGCAAACAAAACTAGAATGGTACTAAAAATATTTATATTTCATTTTTTTTTAATTAAAAAAAAGATGTTCTCTACTACTTCTGTTGATGCAGTTAAACAAGATCTAGAGCAGCTGCGACCTCCCAAACACAAGTGTGTGGATACATCTTGCTGCTGAAGAAAAAGGTCTTTGAACAGGGCATCAGGGTTCCTGATGAGGGGAAAGCTTATTTTTATTTTTCAGGGTTGGAGGGGGAGGCGTCCAAATATTTCTTAAAATAAAGGGAATTAAATGTGAAGGATTTAAATCTGAAGGATTTAAAGGGAATTAAATCTTCCTTCATACCGCCAGCAGCAGCTTATTGGCTCCCCACATTAGCTCCATGACCCAAAGCATGACACTGGCTAATTATCGCTGCCAGGAGAAAATCTATATAAATGTACTTAACTGTACCCAGGAAGACAGGCGTTTTTGTGTGCACAGTGCTGCTATAGACGATAGCTATAGCTAGGGGATGCCCGGAGGCCCTCGCGCTGCCCGCTGTGCCTCTGCGTGGGCAGGCACGATTCTGAACTCCTCCGAGCAGCTTCTGCGGCACCCCCTCGCTCCGCCGAGGGATTTGCCAACAAACTGCTGGAATTCTGGGACCTCAGCATGCAAGGAGACGTGCTAAGGACCACAGGCGTGATTCCTGCTATGTCCTATAAAGGTGTTTGGGTTTTGTGAGAACAGCTGGTTCTTTCCTAATGCGGCTTTCCTAGTCAGAAGTACATGAGCATGGACCCAGTAGCACTTCCAGAATCACAGAAGGGTTGAGGTTGGAAGGGACCTTTGGAGATCACCTAATCCAACCCCCTGTTCCGGCAGGCACACCTAGAGCACGGGGCACAGGATCACGTCCAGGTGCCTTTTGAAGATCTCCAGGGAAGAAGACTCCACAGCCTCTCTGGGCAGACCCCAGTGCCCTGTGCCCCTCGCAGCCAACATTTTCCTCATACCCAGGCGGCGCTTCCTGTGCTCCACTTTGTGCCCGCTGCCTTCTGCACTGTTGCTGGGCACCGCTGGCCAGGGCGCCCCCAGCGAAGAGGCTCCCGCCTCTCCAGCCACAGCCGTGGGGCAGCTCCTGCGCTGCGAACCGGGAGCCTCACCCAGCACATCCCCACGCGCCTCTCCAGCCCCGTGGCTGCCGCTTTTCCTTAAACCCGCCTGTGCCGGGTGCCGCACGCGCCCTGGCTGGCAGTGGATGGGTCGTGCCAGCCGGAGCTGGGGCAACCGTCCCCCTCCGGCTCAGCCGGCGCCGGGCAGGTCACACTGCCTCCCACATGGGGCACCAGGCAGCTCCTGCCACCCACGCTCTGCCTTTTATGCCCAACATTAGGACTTAAAAAGCAGTACTTTGGAACAAGATAAAAGAGAATGACTGCCAAGGTTTTGGTGTCCTGGTGAAGGAGGGGGTAACTCATCACAGGAGAAGTGATTGCCAGGGAATTCAGTCTGCAACGGAGTCGCCTCTCCTTCAGACACAGTCCTGATGGATTGCCTCGGCCGGGCAATAAAAGCCTCGCTCAGACTCTTCCGAGGAGCCCGGTTTTACACGTTAGGTCTGCCTTGTGCTGCACAGAGAGTGTTTACAGGGCATGTGTAAACAGGTCAACTCACTCCCTTTTCTCTATCGTGTCTGTGTAAATCATGATTTATTCCATAAGCACATGGTTTAAATGAGTTCACTGTGATGCCGAGAAGAGCACCAAGCACAGCATTTACTTACACTTATATTCATTGTCTGAGGTGCTCTGGGAATACTCCTTAGTGCACTGTACCTTATCCATAGGCACATTTCTGCCAATGCTCTAGAGAAAAACTAGAGCTAAGAGCAAGGTGGAAAGTAACTGGGATCACCATCACTGGACCAGCTCCCATATATATATATATATATTCTAAAGCATTGTCTTTTTAGGGTTTTCTGTTCTAAAACAATAATCTAAAATTGATGAATTGTAGGAAAAAATCCATAAATCACTGGCCATTTTCTGAGCTATTTTCTCTGTCTGGCTATTGTTTTTCTACTAGTCACAACTGTGAGGAAGAGGCATAGAAATTGCCAACTATTTCATGATCTTTATGACCACTCAGTGAATTACTAATGGTGGCTTATTAAATATGTACGTAAGTTCAACCCCAAAGCATAAAACAAAGCAATTTTAAGCCTTGCTGCTAATTCATAGCTTGCTACCAGCAGAACAAACAACTTCTGTTAATTGCATCTCCCTACAGAACTTTTATTCTCAGATGTCCTTTTTTTGATCATCTGTCAGTATATTGCTTCCTATGTGTATTTACATGAGAAAGGGCCAGCAGACACAGAAAGAGATTTTAAATAGCTGTTGCAGTTTAATCCACATCTGGAGGATAATAAAGGATAAGAAGGTGATAAGATACTTCCAGTATGATCTTGTCAAGAATAAAGTTGTGTTAAGCTCTTACAGTCTGGCTTAGTGGATAAAGCAGAGGCAATCAGTGAGGCACATCTGGGTCCAATGAGGCTTTGGGTATTGTTCTATATTCCACTGTGCTGAAATATGAACAAGTAAAATCACAGAAAAAAAAAAAAAAAAAAAAAAGGTTTTAGCTGTAGCTGTTAGACCTGGAAGAGCACAAAGACAAGATCCATATCCAAGACACTTAAAACCTAGAGTACTTACTCACAACTGGAAGATGAACAGAAGATATAATTGGAAGATGAAAAGAGAATATACATTAGATTATTGCCAATGTTAAACAGCAAGTACTGAAGGTGGTGTTTGCTTCCCGCACAGAACGATAGACCTAGAAGTTTCAGTCACTAGTGTCACCAAAAACACAGATCATTGGAGGGGTTTCTGCAGTGTGTAATGCTGCGTGCCACGTAGGCTTCACCAACCCATTCTCCAGATGCTTGTAGAAAAAAAATCAGAGATCAAAGGACCACAGTGTCTCAGGACTGAGGTGGTCCTAACAGTGATAATATTTAAAAAAGGAGGTGGAAAGAAGCTAGAAAATGGAGATTATTCCTGCTGTTAGCGATGGGCTTGAAAAGTTCTATTTACAAAAGATTGAATTTGGAGAATGAGAATATTTTGATTGCTGCCCAGCTTATGCAAATACTGTGCTTTCGCTGCTCAAATTATGAAGAAGTATTGCTGACATTTTGCTTTGTGCTCATTAGTTAATTTTTAAGTTGGCTTATTTGTCCTTATTTTTAGTCTGACTCGCCCGTTTTATTCAGTTGACCTATCCTGCCTGACACAAACGTTATAAATTCTGAAGAACCCGTACAGCCTCCTTTGTAATTGCCTTTATTGTGCTTAGTGCAAAATGATCTTGATCTTTGCCTTTCATTCCCAAGTACTGACTGCTTAATGAGTAATAAATACACAAAATATGACCATCATTTATCAGTAATTCTGCATCCAACAAGCGAATGTCTGTTTACATACCCAGCATTGATATGTTTCAACAGCAAATGTAGTAACCAGAATACAAATGAGAACTTCATCCTTCCAGGAATAACAAATATGTCCCCTTTTACTGCCAATTTACCAGCTGGATCAGACAAATGTCTTAACTAAAAATACATTAGAAAGGCTTCCAATAAAAGCATAATATAAACACTAATATTTTAAAAACCTGAAAAAAAAACAGTATTTCTGTCACTTAAGCCAAACAGATGTACACACAGATTTGTAAGACAAGCTTGCACTTGTACTTGATGTGTGCTTGTTCTCTCAGCACACACCACCTCAGAAACTCAGCAGCGACAACCACAGTTAACGTTTTAAAGACATCCTGAAGCTGGACAGTCAGCTTTTGTTTCACCTTAATAACACTTAAGCACATACCTAACATTTATGTCCTTATATAGCTTCCTGAAAGACCTTAAGATATTCTGATCCATACAGTTATTTACAGTTTAGCATCAGGTTTTCAGATTGTATTCTCACAGATAAATTAGCCCGCTGCAACCTGACTGCAAAAGGGGTCCTTGCTTACATGACAGCCACCATCTTTACCAATCCACCCTCTATGGAGTTTATTAAAGATAAGTGCCCTTACCAAAGTTGTACTGTTCAACTCCTTTGTGGCTTGCCTGAAGAAAGAGATGTAATGCAGATACAGAAGTACACAGGTGATTCCAATGAGACATCAAGAAATCTTGCAAATTGCAAGCAAAGAAAGCTTGCAAGAAAGCTTGCAAGAAAGCCTGGAAATTGCAAAAGCCTGCTTGAGAATCAGGTTCTTGCTTCTGCAGCATCTTCAGCAAATACAGGTTCTTGTTTCTCAGTGCAAACTAGAGCTGTAAACTGAATGGCTTTTGATAGTCATAATATTTTGGAAAAAATAGGTAGTGCTGTATGAGGAGGAAATAGCACTGAATTCTGTCAAAGCCTTGCTTTACAAGACAGAATGTGAAATGCCACAAACCTAGCACCTTACAAGTAGCAACAGAGGCTCAAAGATTACAGAAGACCTTTAGGAGACTGTGATTGTTGATACACAAAGATAAGAAAATAGCCATCAACCTCTTCAAAAGATGAAGAACAAAATGCTTGATTCTAGGGAATAAAGACCAATAAATGATCTCTCAAGCTCTCTGTTTCACCCCCTTGATTTTGGCCCACACAGCCCAAAACAGTTCACTCTATTAACCCTCGGCAAGCATAGAGAATCTCTATGAGAGGGCAAGCCATGGAATTGTAAATCTGTTCAAAGTCATGCTTTTTGTGTGAACTTTCCTTACTGTATCTCCTGCAGCAATCAGCCAGATGTTGCAATCTCATTTCACCTTTTTTCTTCTCTCTGCACAGAAATGGTTTCCATTGCAACAGAAAATATTACTCAACTTTACAACGTTACGACCATCCAGGAGCTCAAAATGAATCTGGCAGATTTCCGCAATGCTTCAGGAGTGTATCAAACAAATCGATCTGGATGCATAGATTCAGATGCATGGAACTGGCTATATACATTTCAGCCTGGATTCCTCTGGTTTATATTTATTCTGGGAGTAATAGAAAATGGATTTGTCCTCAGCGTCCTATGTTTCCACAAGAGTCGCTGCACGGTGGCTGAAATTTACTTAGCAAACATGGCTCTCGCTGACCTAATGTTAGTCTGTGTTTTGCCTTTCTGGGCCATTAATATTTCTAATGAGTTTGAATGGCCTTTTGGCCTATTCCTCTGTAAAGCTGTTAACACAGTTAGTTACATGAACTTTTATTCTAGCATTTATTTTCTGACACTGGTAAGCATCGACCGCTATCTGGCCTTGGTGAAAACCATGTCTCTTGGACGGATGCGACAAACCGTCTGTGCCAAATGGAATAGCTTCATAGTCTGGATGTGTGCATTGCTCATATGTTCTCCTACCATAATGTTCCGAAATTTACAGTATTTCGAAGAATACAATATCACTGCCTGTTCACTTGACTATCCAGCCGTCTACTGGCACCCCGTAAACAACTGCTTGCTTAATGTTGTGGGCTTTGTGATCCCGCTCTGTGTAGTTGCCTATTGCACCATTGAAATCACCAAAGCCTTACGAAGTAATGAGTTACAGAAACTCAAGTTAATCCAGACGGAGAGGAGAGCCACTATGCTGGTGCTTGCTGTGCTCTTTCTGTTTATTATTTGCTGGCTTCCATTCCAGATCAGCACAGTAATCGACACGGTCTCTTATCTAACAGGCACTTCTGAATGCCTCGAAGACATCAATGAAATAGTGACCCAGGTAGCAACGTACTGTGCCTTTAGCAACAGCTGCTTGAACCCAGTCCTCTATGTTATTGTAGGGAAGCACTTCCAAAAGAAGGCTGTGGAGTTCTATAAGGACTTGTTCCCAAAGAGGTGCAGAAAATCACAGTCTGTGAAGATGGAAAACTCCCTGGACACTTTAGGAACTTCTATTTCCAGTGAATGCCCAAGGAAAAAGTCGGTTTTCCCACTACCCTGATAGCACACTTTGTTCTTTACAGAGAAAAAGATAAAATAAAACTTCTAACATGTGAGCCTCTACTAATACCCATGTGCTAAGGGTCCTCAGCATAAATGTGTGGTAGCATTTGTCGTTTGTGGGGAACCAGTGGTTGGATCTTAATGCAAACTCCATTTAGACACCTGCTTCTAATGCTATTGTGCATTTGTCATGGTCACAACATACACTGTGGTATATTTACATTTTCATGACTGATTTATATTAGCTGGCATCATTGTTTGAAATGTTTGTATTTTTAATGGATATAAATGCCTGGATGTACATACGGTTCTCTGAAAAGAGTCCCAGGATAGAAGCTACTGTCATGATTACGTGACTACTTATGGTACCCATACAGTTTGTATGACAACTTTTTTGGTAGGAGGGTTTCGTATTTAGATAAGTTCCTGGAAATTTTGTAGGAATATGATTCAAACTTATTTTAGGAGTTGCCATCCTCCATGCCACTTCCTTTCTCCGCTCAGTCATCCATAGCAATTTTATTTGATTGACAAACTGAGCCTTTTTGCGACTACTCTACCTCTGCAAGCAGAGGGTTATGTCAGCTTTTATGAATGCAATATACCTTAGTGAAAGTACCGGAAGGAAGGGTGCAAGCAGCTCCCTGAAGCTGAGTTTTCTTTTCAGGAGGAGAGTTTACTCCTTCTGCAAAGTTGCTGCACTATTGTGAAGAGCTGCCTTTGGGTAAGTGAATGTTGCTTACATTCACACATGCACTTCAGCTCAGAGACTTGTTCTTTTAAGTCAGCAACTATAATTAATGTTTGTAATGCTACTTAATGGAAACATAAATGCTCAGCACAACTGGTATAATCTCACAGGAAGAAGAAAATGAGTATATGAAGGAAAGCGTCATCTGTCTGCCTTAGAAATGTAACTGAAGATAATAGTTTTGAATGTACAGAGTACGTAAGCGTAGCCTCTTTACAGAGAGCCTTATTGGCTCTGTTTTCTCTGCAGAATTAATCTGAGTGATATTATAAAATACCTCTTCCCAAATTAGCCTGGATTTATAATCTTTTTTATTTCTACACAGAAGATAAGTGATAGTGAACCAAATTGTCAATATGCATTTTTACCCATAGGACCCTTGTTCTAAACCTGGCTTAGAGATGAACTAACAGGTACTGAAATTAACAACCTTTCCTTTCTTTTCAAGGCATTGAAAACTAAAGATGCAAAATTCTCTAGAGAAATAGAGTTTGATGGCATAATTAAAATATGACAGCTACTATGAGTGGGTCTTATCCATCAGAGATGGAATGGAACAGTAATCTATGGTAAAGTTTTATTAAACCTTAAAATACTTAAACGAAGAAAATACTCGAGAAGTGTGAAAATTTACTAGGAAAACTATGGGATTTAGATGATTGTAGATGATTTATAGTCAATTTCTGTAGATTTTTTTTAATCATCCAATATAATTCTATCATAAATACTTTTTGTTCATTCTATATATTTCCCAAGATACTTACAATAAAATACATCACAGCTTTCTGTTACCTCTAGTGTTACCAATATTGCCTTATAGATGAGCATGCTGTTCGCAAACCTTTAAATGAGAGGAATTACATACGGCAGTTATTTGGACAGCAAAAGAATGTTGAGTTTTTGGTACTGAGGAGTAAAATATTTAAGTGTTATGACACATCAAGAATATGACATTAATTTAAATCATGTAAATATATAGAGACACATTATTTTGCTATATTGTAAGTATTTACGATAGAAAATAAACAATTTTAACAAATGGAAGTTGTTGGTATTTCTTCTTTAGCATGTATCCTTTCACTTTGGAATGACTGAACTGAAATTCAGCTAGTGCAGATAATTTCTTTCCCTTCCTGTTGTACCATAGCAAATTGAGATGAAACAACAGAATTGTGTTTGGTGTGGACTGGACAATGTTGCTGTTACTTAGGAGGTCCGTGGAAAAGTCAGAAATGTTGTGGGTTTCTGGGCTATACTGCCACCTTGTATACTTTTCTGCCTCCATAAAATGTAGTTAATAGGGCTTGATTACTACTGCACTGTGATGCCACCAGGATCAGTTCATTAGGAATGAATTCAGAAAATATGAATAACTGTGGATGTTGGCTGCTCTTAGAGATTTATGTCTATGCAAGGCTGTATTCCAGACATCTTCTTATTGCTCAAATTGCTTTTTATGAAAAAAAAAAAAAGGCAAAGAAATGAACTAGCGTAAGCAAAGAGGAAAATAGGGAAAGTCTGTGACGAAAATCTGTTGCACTGCACTTAACCAAGTGAATCATAGTGTGGGCTGTGATATTTAGAAATTGATCCTGTCTCGGTTATTGAGATTTCTCAGAACATATGCAGTTCAAAAAATAGCATGTTTCATGTCATCACCAAAAAAAAAAAAAAAGTAACATTTTCAGAAATCTAGAAATAAAAAATACTCATTTTTCATTTGAGGGGTATTTTTAATAATGCTTTGGTTGTTTAATACAATGAATAAATGTTGAAATAATTTGAAATGCTGTGTAGTTTAATTTTTTAAAGCATACATATACATATATTTTAAATCTTCAAACTGTTTTTTTTATCAAAAGTGAGGGTGTTCCACCAGAACAGTATTTCAAGTTTGTATCGGCTTTGCCAATAATGCAAACAGCATTGACCTAACTTAGAAACTTTTCAAAAAAAGAAATAGAGCTTGGGATAAAAGTATTTATCATGCTGGTGGGGAAGTTCATAATAAGGTATCAGAGTGAAGTCAAGCATGGTTTTTCATTTCAACTCACTCGTCAAGCAAGAATGGGCGCTGTGAAATGAGAATTCAGAGAGATAGTGCATTCATTGACTAAGTATCCAACGGGAAGAATGCTTTAATATAAGTAAATTACATTCCAGGCCCTCAATAGTTTCTTTAAGAAATAGATGAGAAGTCCTAAAGTTTACACATATCTACTTAGGAGAGATTTAGATTTCAAAATCTGAGAGACAACAGCCAACACCGTGAAATACTGAGGAATAATGTAGAGAGAGGGATGTACACAGGAGGGCAGCCGCAGGGTGCAAAGGACCTCAGTTTTCGAAGTTGGTGGAAAGGCTGGTTTTCATGAGTCTGAGTTTCAGCAGCCCTTCCCAAATACCTATTTTGAGAAAGAAATTTTGAGCAGAAAGCTAGTTCAAAGTTTGGCTTTGTGTGCCTAGGCACTGGGAGGGTGGTTGGAGCGGTATGTATTCGTCAGTGTTGCAGAGGTTAGTTAACCACACAAAGGAACTTAGAACTGCCAAGGACCTGTCCTGGAGACCTTTAATTAATGGCCATGTGACGGGGACTGATACGGTATACGGTTTATGTAACTTCACTGCAAGAATCAGACATTTCACATGCTTTGGAAATTACTGCAGCTGACGTTTGTAAAAGTAAGGGGGAAAAAAAAAAAAAAAAGAAAAAAAGACTGTTCTAGGACTTTCTTCCAAAATATAACATCATGCATGGCCAAGAAAACACTCAGACAGCTCTCAGAAAGTTGTTCCTCAGGATGCGTATTTAATTCCATCACTAACCACTGTTTTGCTGTTTACCAGCTGTTTCTGAATTTGAATTTTCACCTAAACTACGGGAAGGACAAAGAATAGGTACGTCTGTCTATTTTTAATATTTTATCTTATACATTATCTTATTAGATATTATCTTAATATCTAGCAGATATCTACCTGTTTTAATATCTTACTTTTAATAAAAGTATTTCACATACTTTCTATATAAAATATTATATATATATATATATATATACTAAAAAATCTATATTATGCAATCAGACCAGCATATTCAAATATATCATATTTGAATCATGTCTAATTACAAAAATTTCTTTTTCAGGGTAGTTTTTGCTTTTAAGATTGTTCCCAGAGCTCACACTGTATTTACTTAGTGTTTCTAAAACCCATGGTCCTACTGGGAATTATGCATTGATAGTACTAATGGTAATAGACTCATTGTACATGCAAATGTACCAGAATTGAGTTCAAAGTAGGCATAAGATGCCTCATTATTTGAAAAAAAAAAAAAAAAAATTGACTAGAATATGCTTAGTACATCAACTGAAAGCTATTCAAGTTGCTAATTATCCATTAGCACTAAATACTTAAAAATACTTACCAAGGAAAATGATCTTTGGAGAAGAAAGGAGCTAAGCAATTGAGTACTCATTGCATTCACTGCCAAGGAGGCATCTGGAGCACTAAGTTTAAAAACTATTGTGGCTTGTGGTAGTGCTACGACACTGGCAAATACACTTTTGAAAAGGCTTTTCCAATAGCATATACTCTACAGAAACTTACAATTGCTAAGTGACTGGTAAGTCAGAATTACCACTGGTTGAAATTTAAATGGTACTGGAGACAAATGGACAAATATTCCTGAAGTTTTTGGGTTAGCCCATGATGAGTGCATTTGTGGCTCCAGCACACAGACCACATAAGGTGCACAAAACAACTGGCACAATCTGATACCAAGAAGTGATCTGAAAATGGACAAGGATAATAAGCACTCCTTTATCCCCCAGATTTAGTAAAATAAAATGTTTTGTTTATAGAAAAAAGAAATTGCTTCACTAGTACCTTTCTTCTACATTATTTCTCATATATAATATTGCGAGAAATTTCCTTCCACTACTCTCACACTGTAGCCAACCTCCCACTATGACAAATGTTAGATTCCTGCCTTTTCATAAAAAGCATCTCTGAGGCTGATCACAGATTTTCTCTTTCTCCTCTGCAGTTTTAGATCCTCCAAGTTTCTCTTGGATGGCATGAGGCCCTCAATGAACTAGGTAACATTCAAACTGTTGACAGGAAACATGTTAAAGGCCACAGAGCTGTGTAAACTTGAACTGTAACCCAGTTGCTCACATGGCAGCCAGCTTGAGTTTATAAATTCAGCTAGGACTTTGCTCCTCAATGAATTCTACAGAGATGAAAAAAGTTCTGTGTATTAGTTATCAAACTGCATGAAGTGGAACAATACTGCTTTCTCTAATTCCTAGAGACCTCACAAAGTTAAGTACATTACCTTAGGGACTACAAGCTACTCAGACACAAGGATCACTAACGTAGCACCTGTAAGTTAAAGGGATGAAAAACAGCTCTAAATGTTTTCTTCTGAAACTCTATCCTGGGTTGTCTCCATGGTGGAAAAATACAGGAGCTGAAAGAGCAGATTTAAATAGCTGTAGCAGGAAGTCAACATTCAGGCTGACTGATTGCAACACGCTGCTTTTTCCAAGTGCGTTCTTTTTTATGATCAACATGCTGCACCTGCATAAGAAACACTGAAATGCTAAATGTCACCATGGGATCAGTAATGTCTTGCCTGCCGTAACAGGTCCAAGACTAGGACAAAACTATAAAAGCTTAAATCCAGGTACTGTGGCCATGCATTAGAACACCAGGAGCCTAAAGTCACACTAGGAAGCAACTCGCTAGTAACTGAAGGGAATTTCACAAGGGAGTAAGTTTTACCAATGCTTTCATTACTGCACAAGTTCGCACTTAGTTACCTGATAGAAAGAAAGATATTGCCACTGCTAATGAAGGTCTAAATGCTGTGGAGTATGGGACTGCCTCCCTCCAGGTGAATTCAGATGAGGTCTTTTGAACAAGAGCTTCCTCAGCACAGACGGGAGATGTGTGATGTGAATTTTGCCCTGCAAAGACCTTCCTTTCAGCTCAGTTTGTGCTTAATTTTAGGAGGAGCCACAGGCAGAGGAGGGTGTTTTATTTCTGCAACAAATGACATCTGAGGGCAATGAGCTGTCTAATCTAACAGTAATTTTGAACTCAAAGTTTGGCAAGAGAGGAACTGACAGAGAGCAATAGAATGTGAAGTTAACCAAACAAATGATGCATACAGAAAATGAGCAGCACTCCCATCCATAGGAAAACTGGCATCATCCTGCTAAAGTTACACTCAGACCAGAAAATAAGAGAAAGGGAAGGGAAGGGTGCTGAGCTTGCTTTGGGGGTCCAGCGTGGCTCCCACTTTTCTCAGGGAGCTGAAATTTCCACTATGTCTGTTTCTGTCATTAGTCTGGGATAGAAATTCGGATCAACTTATGTTGAATTGGCACTTACCTTCCTCTGTGCCACTTCAAACAATATAATCAAAGAGAGGAAATTTCATGGGATGTAGAGGAAGTTTCATTTTTGCCAATAAAAGGAACAGTTCTGACCTTTGTATGCATGAATCATGGATAGATCTAGCCTATTAAAATCAGTGAGCACTACAAAAGAATTTCCAGACATTAAGTGTTTGGTGATAGGATAACACTGATAGGAGACAGTTTTTAGAATTGTAGAATTTAGAATGTGTTATTTCAAAGAGGTCTCCTGTTCATTTCAGAATAAAGAAAATGGCTGAAAATCCTCTACTGAACGGTCCCTCCTCAAACCACAGTGAAAATAAGAGTGATTCAATTATTTGCCCAGAGCTAGAAGACTGGTGGAAAATAGTATACTCTATACTACCCATATACATAGACATCATCTGTGTTATTGGTATCTTTGGAAATGTACTTGTTCTCTTCATTTATTCATTTTACAAGGGTTCCCTAAAGATAGCTGAAATCTACCTTATTAACTTAGCTGTTGCTGACCTTATCTTCCTTGTGTGCCTCCCTTTCTGGGCAGCGAACATCAGGAATGAATTTAACTGGCCATTTGGCAATTCCCTTTGTCGTAGCACCAATGCAGCCATCAGCCTAAACATGTACACCAGCATCTACTTGCTCGTGGCAGTGAGCTTGGATCGCTATCTGACCTTTGTCCATACCTTGAGCAACAGAGGGATGCGAAGCAAAACTCTGGCTAAAGGGATCTGCTTTCTCCTCTGGGTCTTCGGAATACTTGTCAGCATCCCAACCTTTGCATTTCGGACTGTGAAACACTATCCCCAGTGGAATATCTCAGCATGCACCTTAGACTTCCCCACTCCATCATGGATTATAGCAGAGCGTCTGGTGTTCAACATATTGGGATTTGCACTGCCATCTACAGCAATCATCTTCCTTAATTTTTGTATCATTCACTCCCTAAGAGAAAACACAAGAGAACAAAGAGCACTAAGAACAAGGAGCTGCAAGGACCACAGAGACACCAGGGCTACAAGGCTGATCTTCACGGTGGTTCTGACGTTTCTTTTGTGCTGGGCTCCTTACCATCTTTTTACATTCCTTGATATATTATTTCAGATGGAAGTGGTCAAAGGCTGTGTCTGGGAAGAACTGCTCAACTTTGGCCAGCAATTTACTTCTACCCTGGCTATCACCAACAGTTGCATTAACCCTGTGATTTATGTCTTTGTTGGGAAATATTTCAGGCAAAAAGCTTTGCAAGTTTTTTCACAATTTATTCCCTGTAGGTTTTCTTTGAGCTGGGAATCATTAAAAGAAAAGTCACCACTTCATATTTCATCTTGTTCCCCGTCAGGAGTAGCTTAACCTAATGATTTGCTCAAACTTAAAGATTTGAGAAGTGTGGTTTATTTACAGAAATCTGTAAACCAGTTAAGCATTCTACTGCATCGTTGTCTATGATGACAACTGCTGTATCACCGATAACACTATATATATTAATATGGTATATGTATTTCAGGGCAAATATGAGATTAGAACAGCTCCAGTTATTCTTAACAGTATTATTAACTAATTTTATTATTACTGAAGCATATGGAATATTTGAAGAACTGTTTCTTTATTTTAAATATATTTGATGCATGAATATTGTACAAGACAAAGTAACACCGAAAAAAAGTGTGTACAGGCTGTAAAAAGGTAAAACAATCCACTGTCTTTCTCAAAATCTGACTATTTTGGGGGTCCAGTGAAACATTACACAAGAATTCATCAAGTAGGTAAAGATTCTTTGCATTTTTTATACATGAAAACATCAATGATGGCCATGTACATGCTATTATTTTGGTTCATTTTTCTTTTGAGGCAAATCCCACATTTAGAAAAATTTATATTCTTATGAGTTAAAATTAATAAACTGCATAACCATTTTACCATTGACTGGTTCCTTTTTGTGTGTATTCATTGGTGCTGCTGTCTTTTTCACTTTGTTTTTCTGTACCTTTAGGTAAAAGCCCACATCATCTAAAAACATAGTTCTGTGATTAGAAATTCTTACTGCTTCTAGAATATAAACTCTGTTGTTATTATTAGTGGCAATAATAATGGGGATGTAGTAATGTACCAGACAGGAGATAAGGCAAAATTCTTATCCATCATAACTCCAGTTGTATAAAGGATTTAAGATAACTGAGATCTGTTCCTGTAACAGTAAAAGTCAGTGCATATAAAGACAATACAGAATTAAAAGGGGAAATATTTAGTGTCAGTCCAAAGGAAAAATATCTGTTCACACAGAAATATACTGAGTGCAGAAAGGGGCATACAAGCACATCATATTTATAACTGTTTATTTAATTAGTTATTATAAAGCCCATTCTATAGTATATGTAACAGTGTACTGCAGTGTTACTGAGCACCTACGGCACTGTACGGCAATCACTGTAACAGTGCTGCATTTTCAGCAATTCTTTTTATTACTGCTATGCTCATTATGGAATTAATCTTTTTTAATTACTAAAATTTGCTCATTCAACTCCCATTCCAATAGGCTTGGAGTTCATCCTTACTGACTCCCATGGCATTTCTGAACAATGGAAAACTTTTGAAGAGTTAAAAGTTTATCTTCCTACTACAGGTTGAAGGATGAGTTAAGGGATCAGGGACAAAGAAACATTCATAAGTGTATTATTTTCATTCCTTCTCTGCCTTTTTTTTTTTTTTTTTTTTTTTTTTTTTGAATAAATGTCAGGGCATTAGCAATCACAACACTATGTGAAGCCCAGTGAATCATCTGAGATCAGAAACTAGATTCCTGACTATTTTAGTTAGCGTGTTGCGCACTAGACCTCTTCAGTATGTCCCCAACTGAAACCATTACTCAAAATATTCCCAAACAGAGATATATTCTGAAAAGGAGCAAAAGCTGAAATCATTTAAAAAAAAAAAAGTATAAACAGAAATGCCGTTTTCCCACTATGCACAGGGACCTTAAAAGGGAAAAACATCTTGTCTTCTCTGACTAACTGTTGTCCATACTGACTGAATAGAGAAACACTTTCTGAATGATGTGACGCATTTAGGGCATAAGCTAACAGTCCCTGAAATCAAGAGAAACCCTCCCATTTACTTCAGTGGGAATGTGACAAGGGACAATTAAAATATTGTTTGTATTTCATGTATGCCACAACCATCAGAAAAAAAATGTCTGGAAGTACAGCTTTAAACTGTACTTAACAGGGTGTCACAAATCAGTGTGTCCACTGTAAAATAAAGAAAAATGTTTTTTATCCATAAAGCAGAAGTAAAAATGTATCATCTTCTTTCATTACAGATTGTTTGGGCTGTATTAATAGAGAAAAATAGAGAGTAAATGCAGTTCACAACAAATGTAAAATACAAAATTTAACGGGAAATAATCTCTTGCACAGACACAGGATGCTGAGTGACAGACTAATAGCAGCTAAGCAGAAAAGTTGATCAGAAGTTGAATGCAACCCAACAGTGCCAAGCTGCTTGTGCCTTCCAGGTATATATGACAAGAGGGAATGAACTTAAATGGTAGCAAGGGAGACCAGGCATGACAGATTGCCTAGGGTAGGATCCAGAACCTCAGCATGGAGACCTCTGAGACCACATTAGTCAAGCACTATCAGGAGTGATGTAGGCAGAGCTGATCCTGCCTCAGCACGGGGATTTTCAGCTTTGATATGCATCCATTCACTGACTCTTTTTCTTGTGGTTAATAAATTCCTTGTTTGCGTAGCCAGGGCTCTTGGCCTATCACCTTTCATTCAATACTGAAACATCAGCTCAGGTTGCAAGTCAACCAATACTGCAAGACTCCACTGCCCATGGGCAATAAGCACCATTTCTATGTTCTCTCCTTCTACTCATTCTCATTCTACTCCTCACACTCCCCATGAACTCTGGGAAGTTCTTACGAATAAAGCATTCTGCTGCAATATCAAGCTTTTGTAGACAAGATCCCAGCACACCGAAAGCTTGCAGGTTATAATTTAACCTACTCTCCTCTCCCACGTACAATGAGCTAGTCAAGTATGTTTTATGTTTTAGTTTTAAGTTCTCTAGGGCAAGGATTGCCTCTGTTTAGACTGTGCCTAACACTGTGCAGTCTTAGTTTACAATACAGCCCTAGTAGGAGTAGAGTAATAAAATGTTATTTAGTATTCACTGAAATACATATCAATAAAATATATCCTGTACCTGTATTCAAAACTTTTTGATAAGCTGCTTCAGCTTTATCAAATTTGAACTACAGAGGCAGTAATTATACAGCATTCTGCTTTAAAACACAAAGTCGTTTTCATAGGAGGAGGGTTATTTGTCATCCCTGCAAAAACCGTAGCAAATCAACTGGAGATTCTTAGATAGAAGAAAACAGCCCTCACTCAGTACAGACCTGCTACAGCCTTGAGCAGCTTGATGCTTCCGCCCCACAGAGATGCTCAAAACGGCCGCAGTTGCCTGGGTCAGGGCTGCACAAGTAACCTGGGCGCAGAGCAGCAGGACCTGTTCCACTGCCTGTGCGTGGCTTTGGGCTGAAGACAGTGAGTGTCAGGCAACCGGCATGGTTATGGTCCTAGGGAGCCTGTTGGTGCCACACTGCAGCAGCAAAGGACACTGCTTTGTCGGAAAGGAGCAAGAGACAGAAGCTGTACTGGACCTCAGGAAAAGGGGCTGTGGCTGGTATTTAAGAAGAGGAGAATGAAGAGAGAAACACTGGACTGGGAACTGGGAGCCAAGAAAGAGAGGAAGAGCAGGGCCTGGAAAGGAGAGAGTGACTACCAGTGTTTCTGCTCAGACACTTCCCAATACAGGAGAAGGTGGAGGAGCAGAGAGCACCAGGTGACAGAAAGAAAAAGCTGAGGGAAGAGAGGAGGCAGGGCCTGGCTCTAACAAGATACGGAATAGGAACTAGTGTGTGTGTAGGAAGGGAAATCGGCTTTGACAGGGAAAGCTGGGACCTGCTGGCAAGGAAGCCAGAGCAGATTGTGAAAGAGGGAAGGGGAGACAGATGCCTCAGGATGAGACTTTGGAATATTTTATTCCCGGAAAAAAAATCAGAACTCAGACACCATCTTCATTAAAAGAACCTTGAGGTTGCCAAACGAAGCATTCAAGGGCCAAGAAATGTTTGACCTAAGGCTGTCCCTGCAATCTCAGTTTATCTTCGTATATGAATTATAACAGTTTTATATGACTAAGCTTTGGATTTCCAATATTGCAGCTTAATCACTTTTGTGGCAGTTTTGTGTGACTCTGTATTATGTGGGAGAGAAATGCGCTTACATAAACCAAAGAGTATCCTCAAGAAACTAAATCATTTTGTCTTGCTCATTATTAAATACAAATAATATATTGATAAGAGCAGATCCATTTATCATATCATAAATTCTCAGAAAGAAATCTTTGAAACAATAGATAATTAAACTGAAGAACTTACTGCAGTGAGATGGCATGGAGACAAATGAGTCTAATAATCATAACTGAAAGGATTAGAAGAGATTCTAAAATAATAGTAATTGCGAAGAATATCGACATCAGCTAAAATATAGGACTGAATACCCACCTCTCCTTGTAGCACAGAGGGATGCCTGACAAAACAGTAGGAACTACCATTGGTTGTTGGCAAAGAGGGATCAATCAGCTTCCTCAGAGAAGCATAAAACAGGGTTTTGGGACAGAAGGAGGTCAGAAGAACTGAGGATGCAACAAAGTCTTACTTCATTGACCCAGGACATAAAAGAATAGCTATGTTGGACCATGCTACAATAGCTGATTTTATTCTGTAGGAGTTTGAAGCTTGAGGGCAAAACAAGCCCATCTGAAGAGCATGCCAGTTTATTTAGCTCATTTACTCTGCTGTTTTAGCTGATCTGTTATTGGGGTTTTCAGCAGCTGCTGCTCATTACTAAGCCTGTTACTTCACACTTGCCTGGGAGTCATTCAAATCCCGAGTACAGTTCCCAGCCTACTAGACTTGATGAGGTACTTCCCTCCTCTTTTCCAAGACCTAGTACAACAGAGATTCCTCACAACTGGTATGTTTATTTGTGGTGGAGAATGGCCATGTAGCCAGAGAGCGACATGCCCTCTTATTATTACCTCCAGAACACACCGTGTTGCAAATACCTTCATAATGAGCAAGAGAAAATGTTGGCAAATCTCTGCTTTAGGACAGGAGTGACCACCTCCTCTTTTCTTTTCTTTTCTTGTTTTGTTGCTGTTACAAAAAAAGGGATGCAGTCATGCTGGATGAGTTCGCTCTGCAGCTGCTCAAAAAAGCCACCTTTGACCCTTCTGTGACTTTCACATTAATTACTAAGCACATCTGTAGCAAACCCAGTTGCCTTTTGAGGACAACCCATGGGCACACTGCCTTGTATTGCCTTGAGTGAATGGTAAGGATCTTCTTTAGAGCCTGGTCCTCAACTTCAAGCATAGTAGAAGAACCCTGCCTGCACAGACTGCTTTGGTTATGCTGTTGTCACTGATATAATAAATATCTTGTGCCATAATGTAGTGTTAAATGATATAATTAAACTCTATAAAAAGGAATTGTTGAATCCCAAACTTCCTGCTTTTAAAGCATATATGCACCTTGTTGCAGTAAATGCTACAGGCAGAACATCCCTCTCTCCACTACAAGACATTAGTCAGTCCTCCAAGAATTGCAACACACACTGAGCCTCCGAATGAGGCCTGTTGCCAACTTTGGTTAACTCTTATCTGCTGGGTGGATACCAGCTTCCTGCTATGGATGCCAGTAATTCATGATGTGAATCACACACAGCAAGCACATAAAATCTGTCTGACGTTGCAAGTGTTAGTCAGACAATGAGTTAAAATTCATTTGATGGGAATTAAGTCTCTACTGATATCCTTATATTTTAGGCACTGCTGCAAAAAAGGCAGAAATGTACTGGAAGAGCCAAAATTATCTGTGAGATGAAGTTGTGGCGTTCAACACAGTTTTCTCTCCTTCTGTCTTGCCTCAGACATTTGGATGTGAAGGGCTGCAAAGCAACACAGCTTTGGCTAAACACAGAGGTTGTGACTGAGAAAAAAACTGCTTTGTGCAGAATCATCAATGGAGGGATGCAAAGCATTTATACGTTTGTATTTGTTAGTGAAATACTAGCCAAATAATAGAACCATTCATAGGTTTTACTGTGAAAATAATTACTTGGATCACAAAACTGATTACTTTAAAATTAAAATCTTATCACTAATCTTCCTGTCTTTCATTCTATAGCAAACATCAGATATCCTTTAAGTATGCTGCACATTATCTAAATAATAAGTACTCTGAACAGCACATGGCTGCCCTGAGAAACTGCACAGAAGTACTAATCACTTTTAAAAGGGCAATCCATATAAAAAGCACATAAACCAAGGACCTGGTTTCAGAAAAATAAAATTAGATGTGTGATTTTGGACCTGCACTGTTCTTCCTGCCTTGCTCTGCTCCCTCCCAGCTCTATTTCACTTCCAGGCATTCTATGCAGCCCATCCTGTTTATTCTGATGAGACATGAAGGGTTTGGGGGAGTTATTTTCAGATACTGTCCCAGGCTTTTGGCATATTGATGTGCAACATAGATCCTTCATGCACTGGGTTCTTTGTCTACTTTTTGTCAAATTATAACTGTTCAATCTTATATCAGACCATGTTCCCCCATTTCAGTGAAGCATTTCCGTTTCCAGTCCAATATATTCTGTTCTCATGCATGGGACAAGATCATGTCATGGGAGACAATACCTGGTCACAGGTGGCAGTGGTGGCAGGGGTAGATGATGGCAGGGCTTAATGTCTTTCAGCAGGGCTCCTCATCCAGTCCCATGACCTCTTTCCGAGCCCTCATTTTTCAGGAGCATCATGCACAGTCAGCCACATTTGGCTCATGACAGCCCACAGCAGGAGAGACCCTGCAGAGAATGGGGAGCCAGGAGCCTCCTGTACAAGACAAATATCACAGAGTGGCCAAGACATCTTCCTTTTAGCAAACATGAGAAGGGGCTTTCAGGACACCCAGAATGATTTCTTTTTATCACAAAAGTCATCTGAGAAACATCTTTTTTTGTCCAAGTTTACTGGTATATGAAGTAACATTTCCTGTACATCTATCAGGAAGAAACAAGAGAGCAAGATGCATGCTCTGAAATTTATTTGGTATGAAAAAAAAAGTTTTAACAGCTCAGATGCTACAAGTCCCACTTTGAGTAAGGTTAATAACATTTACTGAATGTTAGTGACAAGCTTGCTGTATAGCAGTAGGTTACTGTCATCCATGTCGAAAAATAGGAATGCCTGTTGTCAGAAGCTGCCAGCAAAAACAATAGTTTGTCTTAGAAAATGAGCAACAGAAGTATTAAGCAGTTAGAATGTTTTAGTCTTTCTAACTGGAGTAATTTTTAAATTTTCATGAAAGGTTTTGCTATAACAATTTTTAAATCTAGACACATCTTCCAAATGTTTTATAAATTCTCATTTCAAGGAAAATAGGTATTAGATTGCATACAGGGCAAATGGAACAATTAACAGTTCTTCCAATTAATATTCAGACTTCTGGGACCATCACGTAAGTGTGTGGGACGTATTTATAAATGGATCTCCTGATCTCCATGGTCAGAGAACAAAAATCTTAGTTTCACAGAACTGTGTTCTGTTTCAGTTGTTACTGGCAACAGAGGTGACAGAGATAGAAATTGTGCGGTTCTGTGTTTGAGAAACCATGTGTACATTTTGGAGGGGCAGGTTCTGCCAGCCCAGTGAATCTTTTCGTGGTTGGTGGTCGTGGGAAAATCACGTATCAGCATCAGCTGCTCTATCTAACACTAGGCCAACCACTGTCTGCTTTGTGAGAGAAGCTAAGAAAATAAATGACAAGAGTCAGAAAACTCTTCTGTTTTCTATCTGGACACTGGAAGAAAGGGAAGGAAAAAGACTGTGTGGCCATAATTATATACAGTCATGTAATTAAAAACAGCCATCACATCACAAACACGTTAAGGGAAGTGTAAGAGGTTGTGTGGATAGTGGAGGTTGTTGCATATGCTTGCTTTGCACCATCTGATTTTGCTGATTTAACTGCATTATTTTACAATACGTAGTTTCTGTAAGTATGTATATAAAGACATCTAAAAATATGATGCCTCTTAGTGATTTTTTAATTATCCATTTCTTCTTCTAAAAGCATATGGAGCAAAACTATAGTGCTATTTTAGACATTTTCTAATTCATGAGGTTTTAGATATATCAAATTACTGTTTATATCATTTAGCAATTCATTCCTTCTCCCTCCACATATACATTACAGTAAAGATATGACAATTGTCTTCTAACAGATTTGCTTTCACTAATTTCTAATGTTATTGACTGCAATTACAGTCTTATACTCAGTTATACAAAGATTTATTGGTTTGATTAGAATTGTGTGAACTCTGTTTCTAGAGAGGCATTTTACTTGAAAAAGACAGCTGTTCTTTACTCATCTAGTATCTGTAGGCTGAACACATTTTGTTTTAAGTGTTTGCTGTTCTACTAAATGATTTGTATTGCAGCAGGCTAAAGAATGGCTAGCACTACAGCCTTGCTACAAGGGGTTTCAGCTGCTAATTTTCACTGTTTGCCAAGGCGCCATCCAGTGGGGCCCCATCCCTGCTTTCGTTTATCCTCTCCACCTTGGGAAACAGTCTGACCTCCTAAGAACAGCCTCACACACTTTTATTGGAAACAGCCTCCTACAGGAGCACACGGGGCACTTGTTGTTTTCTGGGCAGTTTTGCTGCCAAAAACATTTGTGAGCCTTCCTGGATTAGGGAGGTCCCTGAAGCTGCTCTACCTCTGCTGCTTGCTTGGGCCTTCTCGCCCAGTTTCTTCTGCCTGACCACCTTAAACGAACAGTGCTTTTCTCTATCCTCCCTGGTCTGCAGGCAGGGAGATTCATTAACTCAGAGCTTTAATGCAAAGTCAATTTCTTTGCAGCACATACCTAGCTGGGGGAGACCTTTCCCCTATGCACAACTAAGAAAAATAAACACACAGCACTGCATTGCATCCCAGAGAGCCCACAGCGTGGTTTTACCAGCAGCTGTTATCCTCAGCTATTAAATTATTTATGTTTGTTAGGGGGCATTGCTCAAATGCAGCTCTCCTGTTTTGAGAAGAGGCCATATCTCACGTTCTGCTTGCTGCTGTGTACAGCGTACAGTGCTGCTTGCCAAGCATGTCTCAGAAAGACTGATAATGTTTACACTCCTCCATACACATTTGGACACGTTTTTGTGATATTCACATCTAGCATTTAGATCCTCACACTGGATGGCCTTCTCTGAGTAGAGAAAAAGGAATGATTACTACTGAAAATGACTGAAAAAGCCTCAAGAAAAGGCTAATTGCTCTACCCTTTTTAAGTTAATAGTTATAAATTATACAATTAAAATTATACATGCATGTAACAGAATTTCAAAATATGAAACAGCAGTTATCTTGTGATGGAGGCTGAATCATTGCTGCAGAAATCTGCCTGAGGAGCACTGATTCATATCAATGCCCTGTGTGAGCTGACAAGCTAACACCTTACTGCGTGCACAACCGCAGGGGCTTTTCTGGGGGAGACTTGGGAGCCGTCTCACTCCTTCCCAGCCCTCCTAAATATCAGTGCTGCCCAGTATGGCTGATGTTCACTGAAACAACTGGAGCAGCGCTATTGACATAAGTTCTCCAATCCTAATTCTTTGCCTAGCTTCATACAAATTTCAACACACAACTTGTCATAGCAGCGACTCTACCAACTGAAATTAGATACTACTAGTAAAATACACCGTAACACCACAGGTCAAGCCAGGTCCCAAGCTACATAGCTGCTGATGAAAACCATCACCAGAGATGACTATCTCAGTGGAGGAACCGCCAAGAAGTTACATGTGGAACACGCCATTGACGTTAATGCACCTGAAGAAGAAATGAAGGGTCAGTAATGGTCCTATAAAGCTGAAACTCTCTGACCAATTCCAAGCACTGAACAGCTTCACTATCCTTGAGGACCTGCATTAGGTACGGATATTGAAGCATTAGATGTTTCCCAGCATGACCTAACCCATTAGACAGTCCTTTTCAGAGAAGCAAACAAACCCCACCTGCTCAATCATCTGTTTTTTTTTTTGGCTTGGAAAGGTATTGAAGGCAAGACTAACAAGTTTTGCTGAAGTGTGAGGGTTAAAGTAGAGAGGCAGTTGTTGGGGCTCGGTAGGAGCTCGCTAGGGAAATATTGTGAACATATTTTTCTTTAACAGTAAAAGGAAAGCTCCCGCTCCTCCTTTTCTCTGGGCATTGCTGCTCCTTTCCTGTTCCAATCTATTTTGGTTATTTCAATTGTTCTGGAGGGCTTGGCCTAGTAAGTGAGGCAGTTAACATCTGCACCTCTATGGATGAAAACATCTATATTGCCATACTCTTTAACTCTCTCACTCCTCTTGAAAATCTTCTGGCATCACTCATGAGTAGAGAACAGAGCTCGGTTAAAACACAGAAATAAAAACTCAAAGCATAAGTCTGCAATTCAAAGCCCAGTGCACTATCTCATAGGTAGTCACTTACTAACCCTTTAAAAGTATGCTAGTGTTTTACCTATCATATGCTGCCCTGTATACTTACCTAATATTTGTGGATGTCTGGAGGTCTTCAAGAAATGGCCACAACGTATCAAAGGCAACAAGCAGGAGATGCACTGGAGTCGCTTTATATGGGCTGATTAATGGCATGAAGCTTGTGCAGTCAGGCTTGCGTATCTCCGACAAGTTAGATTCCCTCCTGGTGGAAAACAGGCACAATGACATATCAGTGATGACACATTAATTCCTCTGTATCCAAAATACGTCAAAGCTTCCGTGCACCTGCAGATCAGTGGCGTACCATATAACCTCAGGGCTGAAATTCAAAAGCAGGCATGGATTTTCAGTACGGCAGGTATACCAGCAAGTGCACCTTCAAATGCATGTACTGTTTGTGAGAGCCAAGATCCTCTTCTCACTTGCTGGGAGGTTCTCATTCCTTGAGAAAGGGTTAATGCGGGATCAGAGAGTGCTGATTCAGCGTGGGTAAATTTTGCTAGTATTTATCGGAAATTGTGTGATTTTATTTTCTCTTATGCAGTTCTGGGTATTTCATGCCCATTTCTTTCCATGGATGCGCCAGTCGGGATGATATTGCTCTGTGACAGCAAGATATTGTTCAACACTGTGCTGAAATTCAACTAACCGGTGCAAGGTGACTTGAATGAATTCCAAGGAACTAAGGATATTATTGGCTTCCCAAGGGTGAAGTGACAATGTTGTCAGCTCCTTGGAAAAGGAGGAATACACATCATTCATCGGCAACGTTTGAGCTGCTTCAGGGATGACATAAGTGTACCGCAAATGAACCTCAGCGGAAAGCCTGTGTTATATATATGAGATGTGCATCTGAGGCCTCGAGAGATGGGGCAGAGAGAAGCAGAAAGAGTGCCTGAGTGTGCACGACAGGAGCCAGGGGGATTGAGAACTGCTAAGGATATACACAAGCCCACATAGTAGCAAAAAGGGATCACTGTCCTTCCTGAAGATACACATGCAGAAATGCTGTTGCCAGGAGAGAAGGAGGTAAGAAGGCCTATCAACAGCTGAACAGGCGCCTAAGGATATTTATGCAGAATTCTGCAATGACCTAACCTGTTTAGTATGACTTTTGCTAAGTGCATATTTTGTGCAAGGCAAATGCTTCAGATTGTTTAGTTTAAATATTTCAGAGTGTTTTCTCCCTGTTCACAGCTAAAAAATGAAGGAAATACAGTGTTAGTAATCTGAGATTTCATTATCTCAACAATTCTGTAGCTGCATGCAGATTGCTTCCAAACAGTGCACCAAAGGACAAAGCTTGCATTTAGCCAGCTCTTACCTATGCTATGGGACCCAAGCAGAGAGGAAAATGTAAAAAAGAAAAATAGGCATGTATAGCCCTGATATCAAAGGCTGGAGGGGGAGCCAACCCACGTGTAGAATTTTTAGCTGTACCACAAAGAGCAGTTTCAATTGACAGAATTCAATAGAGCAAGGCACACTACCGAAATGGAGTACAGGTGTTTCCTTCAGGCACTGTCCAAGGACATGGAGAGCTCTGTTTCTGCTCTGTCTCGGGTGGAAGAGGAGAGATGTGAACGCCTGCCACGTCCTCAACTTTTGTTCCAAGCAGGGAGCAAGCAGGTAGAGGAGCCTGCTCCTTGGGCTCTCCCTTCTTGCTTTCTCTGTCTTTTTTTAGGAGCCATTCCGTGTGATCCAGGTGAGGTGTCCTGGGGCAAAAGTTTGATTCTTTCAAGGACTGAGTGATTCTGTCAGAGCGGTGACAGGATTGCAATGTCTGTGAGATTTTAACAACAGACGTTTAAGGACCCGTACAATTAGACAGTAAAGCAATGGCAATAAATGACAGTGGCGCATAAATGTTGATGTGAGGAAATTAACTGCTTGCCAATTTATTCTTGTTGTTAATACGTTCTCTTAGCCAATGCAATTGTTTCAATTTTGCGCACCTCAGTTGTGGGCAATGCGTAGTCTGTTCAAGACAACTGAACCAGATCCTCAGACAATGGGAAACTGCTTTGCTCAAGTCACTTATTTGGAATGTGTTTGGCACCATTTGGGGAGCTCTTCCTCTGTTACATAATGAGTCTGGGGCTGAATATCATATCATTTTTAAAGCATTCCTGGCAGAAGCACAAATTCACCAAAGAGCAAGGTAATATCACAATAACATTTCTTCTCAACTGCTATTTTCCATTAAATAACTTCTCCAGGGACAGCCTCCTAAAGACTCATCTCTAACTACAGACACACAAGATGTAAGACTACAAGGCTACAAAGGCAGTCTTCAGCACTGTGGACCCCTCTTCTGTTGGGAGGCTCTTCTGGATTTACACTTATGTGAGTGAAGAGATCATGAAACACATAGCTTGGATATTGAAGAATTCTTGCTGCCTTGTCCTCTGCGTACTACACTTTTAATATGTGTTTGTTGCTTGGTTAGGAGGTCAGCATGAGCTCTTCTGGTTATACATTGTTTCTTGACAATACACAAAGGAAAGAAAAGGGAAAACAATAACAAACCCACAAAAAAAAAAAAAAAAAAAAAAAAAAAGGAAAGAAAAAAGAAACAAAAATCAAATGGACCTACTCATCACTCCCCAAGCTCTTAGCTATCATATCTCCTGGGTAAAAACAACAGTCAGACTCCTGGCAAACATGACTCCCTCCTATCTAAAACTACCTCAGAAAGCATTCCAAAGCATGTCTGATGATGAAAAACCAGTTATGCCTTCAGAATTGTTTATATTTACATGAACAAAGAAATAAACCATGGAGCAGGAGCTCTGGGATTAAACACCATGAATCAGTGATAACACAAGGCCTAAAGGGAGACATTCTCCTCCATTTCCACTGCAAGCTGCTTACGAGTCCTCAAAAATGTCCTTTAGAAGTGAGTACGAACACACAGGCAAATTATTCTAATACAATAAACTCTGCCAAACTCAGCACTGCAAGGTTGATGCAAGAAATTGATTTACTTGGTGTGAAACTGCCTTTGGCAATCATTTTTGCTCTCTGCTAGACAGAGGATGGTAGAAGCTATCTGACTAACTTCCGTGTGACTCAAGTGTGCACAGGAGACAGTGCTGCATAGGATTGCCATCATGCCTGCTTTTACATCCACGTGGCAGTATATGGATTGCAAACCCTGGTCTACATGCTGAGCTAGTACTGTTGGATGGCCAGAATCTGAGAACTGACTTCATGTTTAAATGACTTGGAAGGTTTTACGTGTGTCACCAAGGTTAAGTCACCAGCCGGAACTGGAGAGGTAAAGCTGTTGTTTATAAAGGCCTTTATCTCACCTCAGTTGGTGAACAGAACTAGGAGAGTGCTCTTTAGCAGGGGCAGAATGTCATTCTTAAAATACTCTCAAAACATAGGCTCATAAGCGAAAGGATTGATTTACTGTCGGAAATATTTGAGCGCAAAAAAAATTAAAGCTTGAGGCTTCTGTGGATGCTTGTAATGGGTGTAAATTAAAACACAGGAAGCTCCATCTCCATGCAAGGAAGAACTTCTTAATTGTGAGGGTGACAGAGCCCTGGCACAGGCTGCCCACAGAGGCTGTGCAGGCTCCTTCTCTGGAGACCTTCCAAACCCACCTGGCTGCCGCCCTGTGCCCTGTGCTCTGGGTGTCCCTGCTGGAGCAGGGGGTTGGACTAGGGGATCTCTAGAGGTCCCTTCCAACCTCAGCCACTCTGTGATTCTGTAGTGATGTAGAAAAAAAATCACAGGAGCATAAAAGGATGGATGCTACATCATTTTTCTATTAAGTCAAGGACTGACACAGATGGTGTGCCACGTAATTTTGAAACCAGCCAGGAACAGATCCCAGGTGGCACAAGTAGAAAGACTTTTTTTTTTTTTTTTGTTACTAGTGTGTTGTTCTACTTTGCACCCATTAAAGATAGTGAATGAACAGAACTATCTCATTTATAACTCATGGCATGTGGACAACCAGAACTTCTCTACCTTATATGCTCTGTCAGTGTAAATCAAAATCACCTCCTCTCAGGAGAGCATTCATAAGGTTGATAGTTTGGGTGGTCAAAACTACTCACTCATGCTGGGTGAGGATGAATAGCAACCATTAAACCAACACATATTCAGAGCTTGGGGTTATTACTGTTATTTTTTTCTGATGTTTTAGCACCTTTGACACAAGCAAGTAGGATCCAGTTTTGTTTCTGTCACAAATTTTGTCCATGACCTTGGCAAGACAGTCATCCTCAAAATTAGATGGCGCTCTCCCTTGTGGATTCAGCCTACTTGCAGCAGGATGCTTCCTGTCCTCAGCTCCAGAGATGAGCCCTGATGGTCCCCATGGCCCCTGCTTCTGTTACATGGGAAGGGCCCCAGCACAGAGGCACAGGGCTGAAGGTCACCCAGGGACATAGCAGAGGTGACTGTTGCTGAAGACTTATTTGTGTTGTGGGGTATAATTATAACAGGGTACAAAGAACAATAGAACTGAACTGCAAGTTCAGATACATGTCATAAAGTGACATGCACTTTGCTCTTCAAGTGCCAGAAATCACAACGGATATTCAATCCCCTACCCTTGCTTCCCGACTCGTGCCCAGGCCATGAGAAGACACTCACACTGCCCACCCCAAAACCAGCTTTCCTAGTCTCCCAGGAGATATGTGCCCTGGCTTAGTTGACCAGATACCTTAAAGGGAGCCCAATGTGGCTACCTGCACCACATAGGACCTAGGAGGTGGTGGAACAAAGAGGACCTAGGAGGTTTCATCCAAGATGGTTGTACTCTGCAGCAAAGGTGTAGCTGTAGCAGGTGAAGGCCATGTGGAGAATGAGCCCGCAGCTGCAGCTAGTACAACCCTGAAGGGAATACAACTGAGTGGAAGGAGCCCTGAGAGGTAGGTTGAAGGCTGAGCTGAAGGAGCAGACATATGGACTAGCAGCTCAGTGTCAGACCCAGAAGGAGCCATGGAACCTGCCATAAATGCAAGTAGAGTGGTGAAGTGTGCAAGTATGGACTGCATGGGACTAGAAGAAACAGGACCTGATGAAGAATAAGCTCACAAGCCCTTGCTCCTCAATTGCTGCACCAATTGTACCACAACAAAAGGTACAAGTGTTCCTTCCCTCACTGTCCCTATGAACTCAGCAGATATAAGCAAGAAATTGGACTAGAGGAGTCATAGCAGGAGAGTATACACAGAGTTTTTGCTCCTTAGATTACCTGGGTTATTTTGTTTAAATGGCTTTTGAACTGTTGCTGGCTCTGTAACCCTGCACTGGAGGTCCTGTAAGATATGTAAAATCTCAGCTGGAGGCATTCTTTACACCCCTCTTTTTCTTTAATATATGGAGCAAAGATGCTAGGACTGTTTCAAGGAATTAATCTTGAACAAGTAGCACACAGAAGGGGAAGAAAAGCGGGCATAGGGCATTAATCTGCAACTGGAGAGCTTCTGTTAAAGTATTCTACAAATTTCTGGCACAATTTGGTCAAAACTTTTTAAAAATAGCTATAAAACTCCCATTCAGGTGCTGCCTGAAGAAGTCATTTGCTTAGGATTTTTTTTTTTTTTTCTAATACAAATCTAGCTAAATATCTTTGTTTTTCATGTACACCAAGAATTGCTTGCAATCTGCTCAGGTTGACAACCAGTTTACATCTGCTTGTGATCTAGCCTTTTGCCACTAGCCTCAGTGTAGATCATTACCTGGCATGCGTCTGAATATATGGACTGCAAAACACACCTAATGAGGCCACACTTGAGCACTTATCATCCCCTCTTGGCCAAGAAGCAGTTGCTGAGCAGCCTCTCCTGGTAGAAGTGAATTACTGCTTTTCTGGAAGAACTAGGATTGAAAATGTTTAACTCCTGCTAGGATCACTGCATTAAAGTTTTGTTCTCTCTCACCTTACCTTGTTGCCTGTGATAATCATAAACAATTCTAGGAATACACTGTAACAGCTTATCTGTTAATAGGTTGATGAATAAGATCTGAAAGGTCTTTGGAAAAAATCTGAGAAGATGCATCATCCCCTTCCTTTAAGCAGTGTATGACCTAAAACGTGTCATTAGTTGTCACACACAATTCTGTGAATTTTATCTATTTGCATAGAATTTGAAGTTCCTTCTCAACCAAGTGCTCAAGTACTTAATCATATTCTCCCTTACTGGAAAAACATTTAAGCAGGCATATTGCTTTGACTTCTGTTTAATTTTCTGCTGAGTGTGACCATCATGCAAGATTGTGCACAGTTAAGCCTTGTGGACACTAAAAGCTTGAAACTTTAACTATATGGAAATAATTATAGCATACAAAATGCACCAGCTAAGTTAAATGTGTTTTAGTAAAGCAAATTGAGACAAGGTCTGCCCATATTTTAATGTTACAGTAGTTTTGCACATACCGCAGTGTTCTTTGAGCTACTCATGAATTCTGAAGATTAGACCAATTAAACAAGTATCAGAAGTAATGTAAACACTGCACCAGTGACATCTCATCAACACAGTCCACTACTACTTGTCCCAGCACAAATGCAGGTGCAGCCAGAATAGACTGAAGAAATACTAAGAACTGAAAAAAGAAATGGAAAGCACAGACTTGGTGTAATGTGTCCTCTTAGCGTGGGCATTGCCAGGTAGGACTCCCCTGACAGCAAGACCACACCAACTGGTCAGTGAACAACAGCTGGTTCTGTCCCTACACTGAAAGCAGGTACATGGCAAAAATCTTTCCTCATCCTTTTCCACCATTTTCCCTTACTGAATTGCCTCTGCAGGGACTTGAAATTTCTTTTTAGGGGAGAAGAGGCAGCAGAAGGAAAAAGAGAAGCCATGTGCTGAACCATGCAGCTAAAATGCATGGTGCATTTATAGGCAGAATAAAGTTTCCTAGACTTAACACGTTGATACATTGTCATGGTTTAAGTCATTTGATTGTAGTATAATTTTTCACAAATATTCTTAAAGCAGTTTGCAGGATCTCTTCATTGTAAATAATTATTTTTACCATTTCAGTAGCAGGCAGTTATCAAGCACTCTTTGGGGGATCACAGGCCATCATATGTCCTTTCTAAGCAAGCTTTAATCTTATTCACTGTTGAAAATATATTGTTGGTGGTTGATGCAGGTTTTGTTATACTAAAATACAAGATGAGAGACTCTTGGAAAACAGTGGTGTTTAGTTCACGGTCGCTCTTAATGTTCTCTACGAATCATTAATTCTAAGAAACTTACTTTTATAGCAACCACTTTCTTTTTGCAGAATATCCTACAAGTATTGTCCATTCCTTCTGAAGAATGTCTTAATTCTAGCAATTCATCCTGAACAAATAAGAAACGTTCTTTTTAAAATAAGGAAGTTTGGGGAAACTATTGCCACCTCCCCAAAATATTTTCTTTAATCATTCTAGAAAGCATAATGCCTACTGCTCTTTCACATGTATCTCGACTTGCTGGAATATTACTATCATAGTCATAATTACAATGCATGTAAGGATATAAATTGCCCAGCTAAAAATACATATGGTAATACCTAAAGCAACACTTAGCATCAGTGATAGTTCATGATTTGTCCAGCACCTTGTGTGTCCTGGGCCAGTAGAGCTTACGTAGAATCACAGAATGATTAAGGTTGGAAGGGACCTCTAGAGATCATCTAGTCCAACCCCCCTGCACACGCAGGGTCACCTAGAGCAGGTGGCTCAGGACTGCGGCCAAGCGGGTTTGGAAGATCTCCAGAGAAGGAGCCTCCACAGCCTCTCTGGGCAGCCTGTGCCAGGGCTCTGGCACCCTCACTGGCAAGAAATCTTTCCTTAAGTTCCTGTGGAACTTTTGGTGTTTCAGTTTGTGGCCGTTTCCTCTAGTCCTACCAGCGGCCACCACTGAGAAGAGGCCGCCCCATCCTCCTCACTGCCTCCCTTGAGGTACTGATAGACACTGCTCAGGTCTCCTCTCAGCCTTCTCTTCTCCAGGCTGAACAGGCCCAGCTCTCTCAGCCTTTCCTCACAGGGCAGATGTTCCAGGCCCCGGATCATCCTCGTAGCCCTGCGCTGGACTCTCTCCAGCAGCTCCACATCCCTCTTGAACTGGGGAGCCCAGAACTGCACACAGTACTCCAGGTGGGGCCTCAGCAGGGCTGAGGAGAGGGGCAGGATCCCCTCCCTCGACCTGCTGCAGACGCTCCTCCTATTGCACCCCGGGAGAGTCTTCTACTTTAGTTCTGCTCAAACTCTCACTTTACCTGTTCTGTAGGGTCAGAAATCCCTCTTTCCTGCTATACGCTTTCTAGTAGCTAAGGTCACAGGAGGAGAGCAAGAGCAATAGCACCTACGAGTGCCAATACATGGCAGGCCAGCCACCCCCTACCAGGGATATCAGTGCAAAACCAGACCTCTAGCATCACGTCACTTGTTAGCAGTCTCAACCCGGGATGTTTATTTTATGTGTGCAATCCAGCAGTCATACAAAAGCTCAGAAGGACCCCAAGACGGAACGAAAGAAACGTTCCTTCAGACAGGGTTCTGCGGTGAACACGAGGTTACTGAGCTGCCGGGCTGCTTAGCTTTCCCTGAAGGTCAGCTCAGGCCCTGCCCAGCTTGCATCACGTGTGATTGAAATGAGGTACCCTGTCTTCAGAAAAGGTCTGGGGGCAATCCAGCAAGGACGTGGTTACTTAAAATCTGAAAACAGGAAGCTGCATAATCAGAATTCATTTAAGATACTTATCTCTTCTGGAGATACGGACAGACTTACCAACCTCTGAGGTCTTTATAGCAAGAGTGGAGTTTTTCTGAAGTCAAATATAGGCTCTGTGAATCACCAGTTGAGTAACAGGATGATGTAACAGCTATGATGCATTTAAAGACAAATGAGCAGATCCAGTGGACCTACGTGAATTTCTCCTCTTAAAATGCATGAACATTTTTTTCCCAAGACTTCAATATTTAATTTGGGAAATCTACCTCTCCTTTTTTTTTAATTTGTATGGCAAGCTTAAATCCAAGCAACTGCCCTTGCGAAAGCTGTATTGATCAAGTAATAGAGACAGAAGAGTAGTTGCTTATCAGCAAAGCTCAGGCATAGTAGAAATAAAAATACTGCTCATCTTTATTTATCATCTCTACTGTCCTTTTCTGCGTCTTCCTAAATGGCTGTTAAAAACAATTCTTAAGGCTTCACGCTTAATAGAAAGCAGCATCAGTAAAAATTCAGGCCGAGGACAGGAAACAAAAATGGTTATGATGAAAATGGCATTTGAAAACCCTTTCTTTTAATGTCAGTGTGGATCTTCACATTAAGTGATACGAGAGGCTTAAGGCAACGATGTAAAGCCATTAACGGTTAATGTAGTGGGACGTGCTCCTTTGTAATTGCCTTCTGTCATTTCTGCAGTGTCCATGGGATATTTCAAAGAGACAGGGCCCAGTTTATACTTCCATGTCAATGGATCTTCTCAAACTTAGAGGTCATTTTTTTTGAAAGAATTGTCAAACTACATTGCAGTAATGCAGAATTTACTTGGAGGGGCATCACCTCTGGTCTGAAGAAGAAAAAAAGGACCTACATGGTATTGAGTTACAGCTCCTAGAAAAGAGGAACAGTAAAAACACAAAGCAGTGCTCTGACTGGTGTGAGTAAAATTCAACTACCAAGATGAAGGGTTTGCCTCCGATGAAATCAGTATAATTGCCCTCCCCCCTTTACTGAATCCACTGAGTTTGGCCTGCTGACTCTTCTAACAGAGGAAAATAAGCACTCAGAGGCAGAAGTGACATGGAAAAAATAAAAAGGAAGAGTAAGCAGCATTACAAGATACTAAACAGCTCTGAAAGGCCAACAAAAAATGGAACTCGAGCAGTGCTGAAGGCTTTAATCTTAAGATAAGCTCTTTTAAGAGATCAAAGTTATGCTTTTGGAGCAGACTATATAGGTACTTACCATAATAATTTTGGAGTATTTGTTTTTATTGAAGAACGCCAAGATACATTCCAGATCTGCTAAATATTGCTGAAGAGATAAATGATACCAGGAACTGTATTTCCTAATAACTTGCATCTGTTTAAAGAACCTGTTTATGCAACTGACCCCTACTTTTTCCATCCTCTCATATTGCTATTTTGCATTTCTATTGCCTTACTATCTATAACACTGAGGGTTTGCACGCACCTACCACACATATCAATCAGTGTCAGCTCCATACTCTACCTGGCTTTCCATCAGCTGGAACAGATCCAGATCTGTGAAGTACTGGCCATATCCAAATATAAACCTAGCAATGCCTTTGCCTACACCATCATTTTAACAACATAAGCATCAGTATAAACATTCTCATAGGACACCCGAAATGTTTCTCCTTTTATTGCTCAGCATCCTCTTGAGCCCGGTGGCCAGCAGGGTCTCTGCTGGTCAGGCAGGAAGGCTGCGATGGAGCTGAAGGACTGCACTAAAATGTACAGGCCTACTGTGTGCCTCCACTTCCCCAACCGTACAGTAAGGATAATGGCAGTGCTCTCTGCAGGAAGGCACTCTGGCATCTAGAATTCATCCAAAAGATGTACTTTTGAAACACCTGTGGAGGCCTGGACCCAAGTCACTTAAGAAATACTAATTTCTGAAAGTGTAACCAGTTTTCCAGACACATTAGGAAGTACATCTCCCACAGTGTGCAGCCTACCATACCATACCATACCATACCATACCATACCATACCATACCATACCATACCATACCATACCATACCATACCATACCCTTATCATAATTGCTCGGTTTCTAAAGGTGCTAATACAGTACATAACCCCAGCCAAGCTCACTGGAAAATCTTGAGAAGGCTTCTAAACTGACTGGGTGCTCTGATCTATGTCCGTTTTCAGAAGTTAATATAACTGCATGCTGGTGACAGTCTAACGTGCCACTAGGGCAGCCTCAATGGCTGCACAAACTACCTGCGCACTTGAGGCCCTGCACTCCTAGGGCTTTGAAGTGTGTGAAGGAAGAGCGTGGTGCTAGTTCTGCTACTGCTAAACCTCCTCACAGTCACAGCCCCTTTCACTTAAAAGCAGCTACAAGCTTCTCTCAGGCTGTGTGCTTGTACAAGCAGTACGAAGGATTTTCAATGTGAACAGAGAAAACAGGAAAAGTAGGAAAAGGAGATGCCGAAAGATGAACTGACCTGCAGGAGTCTTTTAGTATCAAACAGCTGCCAAGTGTTGAAGTTTTATTTGAACCTTTAAAGTTTAAAGGAGTTCTTAATCAAAGAGCTGAGAGCTGCTTTGTATTGTTACTTACTTTACCTTTGAATCAAGGTAGAATTTACTGAGTTCTGGGCAGAAGGACAAAAGGCAGTCCGTATGCCCAAAACCGAAGCAACATTTCCCCGTGCTTCTGTCTGTATACTCATTTTCACCTCTCTGAAGGCTTTGGCTCGTGGTCTGTAAGTCAAATTTGGCACTTGAGCTCCTAGCAAAGAATGAAATCAACAAGTGAGGAGATGATTCGATACATAAATAAAATTGCAAGAAGGCAGTTACATCGCATATAACCACCTCAGAAATCCAAATTCAAGAATATCAAACTATTTCATCATCTGCGGGACAGCAAATACTTCACTGTTGCCCTTCAGTAAATTCTGCTTTCTTCTAGTCACTCTTATCGGGAAAAAAAGGTCCTTTAAATAGTACATTTGTCATATGGGAAGTTTCCTGCAGCTGTTTATAATCTGTAATACTAGACTGTTTAAAACACTCTCGGAAATGTGAATTGGAACCTAAACATCAGTTAATATCTGATTTGAAAGGTTATTACAAAATTAACAGGAAAGCAAGTGCTATGATTATAGGGGAAAAACACACTTCAGGTGGAGTCATTCTTGGTTAGGAACGGGAGTTTTGGGAACCAGCTAATGTTGCTCCGGGTTGATGTTGTACTGGTGGCTTCCTGTAAACTCTGTTAGTCAGAGTGTCACCAGCCATGAATCTGCTCTCGGGACTAACCTGGAGACATCAGGAACCTGCCTTGGTATCACGAAGGGGAATGGATCATCTTTGACGTTTTCCTTGGGCTGCAATTCCAGCTAGTTCCATGGCGTATGATCGCCCTGGAGCTCATTTGAGCAACATGAGGCCTGCTATTCCGGCAGCGTGAGAGAACCTGGGGTAGGATCGAAGCTTGAATTATGGCAGACTAAGAATATCAGTAATAAAAATCAGACACACTTAGGAGTAGTTTTTACATAATCACTTTCTTAAAAGTGACAGTTGAGACCCAAAAGCCTGTGAAGCACAGACTGCAAAGCAGAGGAATCTGTAAGCTCATCGCTTCCAACCTATGAAAGACAGCATCCCGAACAAGTGAATCAACTTCTAGGTTTTCATGCTTTGTCATCACAAACTGTCAGTAACTGATCTCTAGCTGTACCCTATTTCTCATCTGTGGTTCATATTCTCTCCAAAAATATGTCAAAAGATCCTTGATCACTTTTAAGAGCAGTGTTTAGAAAAGTTGAGAAAAAACCTATTTACCTTCCTTGAAAACGGGGAAAAAAAACCCTCCTTCCTGCCTTCTTCTGCTAATACAGAACGTCAATAAACTAAGATAAAGAGTTTTGAAACCCATACAATTTAATTGGAAGCTAATTCACATGAAGTCTTGCTAAAAAGATCTTTCTTCATTCAAAAAAAAGGTACAGGGTAAGTCAGCTTCCATCTTGAAAGGAGGGGCTGCTATATGTCATAATAGTTTGATAAGCATCATGTGGCTTGTACGATTTATGCATACATAGGTTATTTCAGACACATCTAATTCATAAAATTCTTTAGAACTTTTTTTTTTTTCTACTTTTGTTTCTCTCAAATACAGAACCTTCTGCTTCATGCTGAGGGTGCATCTGTAGAGTCAGGCAGGTACCAAGCTTTAACTTCTATTTTGGGAGGGTGTTATCTGGACTAGTATTCTGAGGTAGAGAAAACCAACTCAAGGAATGGATTAAGGAATTTATTCATGTATTGTTACAAATTAGCGTTTTTTTTTTTTCCATTAAACATGTTTAACAGGACAACCTTACTTGCATTGAAGCCTTTCAGCACTGTAATAAACTAAAATATACATGTTTGGTGCCATATAAATAATGGTCTAAAAATAATTCTCAAGCACATATTGAGGGGACAAGAATTGTAAGCAAAATAACTCAAGTTGAAATAGGCAATTCTCTTCAACAGTGGTTTCTATTGTTTCATAAGATTATAGTCTTTACACTGACAAACTATGTACAAACAATACCACAAAACTACTTTAACTGCAAAAATGTAAAAAATTTACACAAACATGTACACAAAGAGCTGTTCTTCCATTTGAGCTACCCCACTTTTAAGAAATCCAGTATAAATGCATGATTAGTGTCTAGGTACTTAATTTTTAATGTATTTTTATTATTTTTATTGTAAACAAGATTCAGAATGTAGAGCAACTTAAAACAGTTGTCATAAGCTTAAAACATGAGGCCTGGAGACTATGTGCAATATGGATCCAAACTGAGTTAAATACCCCCATCTTTTCTGAAAATGCTTATATTGCTGTGAGATTTTGGATATCTGAAATTATGCAACTATTCTACAATGACTGCTGGATTTCACTGTTTTACAAATACGTACACTTCCAATAAAATTAATCACATTTGCAGGTATATGGATCGTGTTCAGTAAAAATGGAATTTTGCCTCTTCATCACAAAATAAAAAGGCTGTTACACCCTTCTTGGCAACTAAATTGAACAACTGCAAGTGAAAGTTAACAGTGGATAATGGCAACTAGCCATTTAATGAGAAAATAAACCAAAAGAGACACATCCATTAAACATGTACGAACCCACTGGTGACTGACCTAAAGCTAATCATCAGGCAAATACAGAATACACTGCGTTGCTAAAAAGTTATGGTATTTAGGAGCTGTCAACAGCTATTTGAAAGAAAATGGAAGCTGCCTTTGAATGGAAGTGATGATTTGTTGCTCTCAGTCACTAGTGAGATTTTTCTGAAGGGGGCCTTTTTTGTTTCGGTTTTAAGAGATGACTGTCTTCTTTCAGGTACTTCCAGGGCACTTGTCACTATAATATCTGTAGTCTCATAATGCTTAAGAAAATGCCATATGACAGTGCTGGGGCCGTCGATTTGGAGAGTATCAGGCTAAGAAGTAGTAGAAGTAGCAGCACTGGTCAGTTCAACACCACAGAATTAACATGGACATGGACTGTGCCTGTTTACACACACTAAAATTACTAAAAGTTCTAATACCTGTTACAGTTGATTTCCGTGGAAAATTCAAGTACAACATTTTGCAGATCTCATGCAAAAAGAGACCTAAAGCAGTGTATCTGTAGGCTTCCTCAACAGATATATTTGCAGTCATGACAAGTATGTCCAGAGTCAAACCTCATTCTGACTATTTTAAGTACCTCAAAACTCACAATATTGAGCAGACAATTTGATGAATCCTCTTTGCATATATCATATATACTTCTTCATTTAAAACAAGCTGTTCTATACATAATAAAACAAGGTCCTTATGTAAAAGCTTTCATTTTTTTTCAAAAACAAAAACCTTTTCAAACAGTGCAAGCTGATGCTACACCTGAAAAAACAATGCAAAAATTATGTCCAAAAAATTAAGAAACGGCTTGTAAAAATAAAGTGTTAGGAAAAAAAAAAATTAAAGTCAGTTTCACTGAACAGGTTCAATAAAGTGCAATAAGTAAATGCAAGGATTTAAATAGTGAAAAGTGAAGTTTAATGATTTGTACGATTTGTCTCGTTGACTCTAAGAGACTGTCTACAAAAATGTTTTACCTTGACAACATGCCTTCATACAAAAATATTTTCTAACAGCAGTGCTGTACAATCAGATCATGAGAAAACAGAGAATGAACACTGAATTGCCCCTTCTTTTCAGCAGTGCCAAAAAAGATATATATAGGAACTAAATAGGCAGATTTATGCTATTACAGCATACTCCAATAACTGGACGAACTGGGCCAGCCAAAATGATGCAGCGTATGCGGCGAATGAAGATGATGCGTGACTACTTACTTGTGTTGGCTCATCGCCCCTTCTTGAGAAAGCACTCAGGAAGTGCCAAGTTACAAACCTCAAGCTCACTCCTGAAATGTCACCTTTTGTCTCTTAACGTTAAGAAATAATTATTGAAGAAAAGTGTGAGCTGCAGAAAACAGTATTAAATCAGAAAATATTTCATGTTATTAAATCCTCAGGTGTTTGTTCTCTGAAGGACATCTCCTTCTGCTTATAACACTATGCTTAACTGAGCTAGGCAGCTTTTTAATATGCCGCAACTTAGAAGATTTCAGGGAATGAAAATAAACCTTGGAGGGCCATGTGCCACTAACACAAGGACTTGTTTGTAAAATTGTAATTTTTTTTTTTCTGAAAAATAACAAACTGCACCACAGCAGGGGAGATACATTCAAATCATTCAGTTACCCTTGAGCTAGATTCCGCGGCATCCAGGAATAGCTACTATAATATCAGGATGAGCAGGCAGTAACTCAGTCTCCACATCCTCCCATTTGTCCTGTAATACCAGTCAGTGAAGTTTCTGCTGCCAGCAGGTGTGTAAATAAAAACCCCACCTCCTTACGATCCCTGGAGATTTAAGTCAGATTAAAAGCATCCAGTGTCCCTCTTTGCAGTAGAGGTCCGGACACAGCATATTTGAAGGGCTTTCCTTACTACAAGAACAGGAGTAGTACAAACTGATGTTTCAGCCAGTCACCAAAACTCTTTAGGGTCTTCTGATTCAAAACAAAAACAAAAACAAAACAAAAAAAAAAAGAAAAAAAAAACCTGCAGAACAGCCCCCTTAATTTTGGTCCTCCAGATTTTGCTAGTACAAGGAAAGAAAGTTTAAGAAAAAGTAACTCATGGCATAGCTAGTACATTTCATTGCCCAGAAACTGTGTAATGTCATTGGCTTAATAAAGCTCTGAGGAGATCCTGGTCACAAATTTCACTGAAAATAATGTCAGTACCAACTTTGTCTTTTGAAGGTTTTTTTTTTCCTCTTTTTACATCCTCTGATCCATCCTCACCCCAAATTAAATCACTCCGAATACTCAGGGTCTGACAATACAAAATTTAAATCACAAATAGTTTGTGTTGTGATAGCAGCATGAGCAACACTTTGCAACAGTATGATCTTTAAATAAAAGCAGATTATTAAAATATAGTCTTTACAGACTTCTACCTATGAAATTATGAAATAATTCTTTTTTACTTAGAATTTCTCATTCTTAGAAAGAAATTTTTGGCTACACTTGTAGGTAAGTGGTAATTTTCTGAGGAACAGTAATTTTCAGCATAGTAATCAGTGTAACTGTAGACAAAAGTGCTTTTACATCTAAAGACCAATTTAAATGAATTTATTTTTCCTTCTGTAGAATCTTCATCAAATGATGCTCCTTTCAGTAATTTGTGTAAACTTCTAAACCACATAAAGGATAATGCACATTACATTTTATTCACAATATAAAAAAAGCACAATATACAGGCCATATCCTTTAAAGTGCAACACAACAGAACATTTCTGCAACATTCAGGTTCTTCAGAGACCCACAGAAGTAGGAATTTGATATTTAGGAACAAATTCTGTTCACAGGGGATTCAACACTGGATCTAAATTCATGGTTATCAAGCTTGCCCTCATTGTAAATGCCACACTAAAAGCAATGCTTATGACCACTAAACCATATTATCTGCTTTCGTATTACACAGCCCTTATTAACTCATGTCCAAAATGAAAGCTTTTCTGGTTTTGTCAGTGAAGAGCTCCTATAAAGCCCTTTAATAAAGGCAGTTTTTTTAACTCTGCTGAAAAACATCTCTTTTAAATTATACTTAATTTCACCATACAGGCTACTGCTTCAGATGTTAACTCTACCATGAAAAATATGGTAAATGGAACGGAGCAAGCATGTCTCTGAGTTGGCAGCGCATGCTTTGCTATGTTTGGCACTATCTACCAAATGTATTGGTAACACACAGCGGAACCAAGTACCAATTTGCTTTTCACTTCATTAATATTTTTGGTTGGATGTTTTGCTATTAAATAGTTGAATAACCTTGTGTGTTCCTGAGATGAGCATAACAAAACAAAGTGAGCTCCATCAAAAGCTGCCAACAGGACATGACTTTCTGCATTTCCAACCTTGCTACCTGCCTGCTGAGCCACATCTACAATGTCAGTTTTCCCCAAGGCGCCATTTCTGTGACTCTTCTTGACGTACATCTGGCCTAATCTGGTTTCTCATTCCACCTAAAACATTTGAGGTTGCCTCTGTTGCAACAATAAAAGGCTTCACCACAGTTGGCGGAATTTGGCGGAGGACTCCTCCTACGGCGCCAGTTACTCCTCTGTTTTCATGTTCACGAGCAGCAGTTTCATAGATGGTATGGGCTGTGTCTGTTATCCCCTTTGAAAAATAAGCAGAAATTAGTCACACAGAAAAAGCAAAAACAACCTCTACTTTAAATGGCAACTTAAACTGCTCTGCAATCATAACCTTTGTGATTTGTATCCAAAATGTACAAGTATAATTGGATAAATCTAACTCAGTACTTCTAGTGAAGCCTAGAATAACACTTTCACAAACTCCCAAAAAAGATATTTCATGTAACTTCTGGCAGCACTCCTTATGAGCAAGCAAAAAAGCTGAGAGTTCACTGAAGACTCCCCAGCTGAGATCTAACTCCCTCGGTGCAGCTCGCTAAAAACACTGAATGTACAATACACAAACAAGTTAAGATTCTTTTAATACACTTTCAAGATAAAGATGCAGCTTTCATTTGTTTTACATTAAAATTATGCTTAGGTTCTAACCACCTCAAAATATAGCAGTAACTAAAGAGTCAAACAAGTACCTCAAAATTACAGTAAAGTCGCATATCGCTAAACTTCTGGATACCTGGTAGCACCATAAGCTACTAACGAAAAACACTGAAGTCCTATTCATTCTTATGCACGTAACATCTGGGCTTATTTCTGCTTCTTGGATTTTTCCACACCGGCTTCCAGTTGTTTTAAGGTTACTGATGAAGACAGTTGCCTTTAAAAATTACACCCATCCTCATTTAGTACTAAAAATTTCTTAGCTTAAGCTAACACTTGACATTTTATTGCTTCCTTACGAGATATAACTTAAGTTTATTACAGAACAATGATATTTGCACTCACCTCTTTTACTACGCTATATGCTTTGGCCACACCTTCCCGTAGGTCTACTGGTTGATGAGCTAAACGATGTCGAGGGAATCGTTTGATCTTTTTGGATTCAATGAAAGTTGGCCCTGGAGATACCATGTCATATGCGGTTTCTGCAGCTGCCTAAAGATAGAGAGCAGATGCAAAATAACAGCAGCTCTACTACAGTATCAGATCGTATTTCTAAATTATGAATAGAGTGATGTAATTGAAATAGTAGTATTGTTAATTCTACAAATGATACTGATTTACAGCAGTTTGAGCCTTTGCACAAGAACTTCCAGAATGAACACAACTGTAGCTAAACAGTTAAGTTCCATAATGAAAGAAATTACGGATGCTGTAGGACTTGATGGCTTCCTCCTGCCCCGTCAGTGCTAATACTTCAAAGGCACCCTCTGATCCATACAAAAAGCTCAAGATAAAAAATAACAAAAAAATCCCCACGTTTAAACAATAGCATGCTTGTCTTACGAATAAGCAAATACAGAATTTAACTCACATGAATACCACCGTTTCTGACCATGTTTGTTCAAGCTTAAGCACATACAGTGTTTGCAAAATTAGCTGGTAAAACAGTATTTTCATTAGGTATCTATTTTAAATAATATACAGCTATAATCTCTTCAAAACAAGATTACACTAGCATTAAAAACAGAAGGCTTTATAGATTTCTAGTGTATTATCATATTTACTATTGCTTTTAAACACAGATAAGCCAATATTACCAGAAAATATTGTGAATCTATTACTGGAAAATACAGCTGAGCCAAGAACTCCCCTTCCTTCATATCAGTGACTTTTTTCCAGAGTTTTTTAATCTTAAGCTACAAAAAAATCTCTCTACCGATAAAAAAACATATTTTAGCCAAAGCAGTGACAACTACACAGGGAAAACAAAACAAACAAAAATTTAAAAGTCTGGATGTTGGACAAGATTTTAAACACAGTTCCAGACATTGCATTTCATATCACAAGTCTCACCTCAGAAATGAGGTGAGAAATTTTGCTAATTCTCTGCTTTCCTATTTGTATAGCATTCTTTACACGGAGCTCCAAGCTTAAATGTAGCATTAAGATACATAGTAAGTATGTATCTTAATAAAAATCACTTTACTACTAAAAGTTCTCATTTTATATGCATTTCTAGAAGTAATATACTACACACCTGTATAGTTTGAACCATTCTGTTTGTTAGCTCCAATGCTGCCATTGCAGTGGAAGTACCAAAAGATGCAGCTCCTCTTTGAAAGCCCCTCACAATGCGACCGTCCTTTCGGTACTGCTCTATGGGCAACCACACCAAGTCCTTCAGGCCTTGGACTGCAAAGGAACATTTAGAATGCCATTTAGAAAGTTCTTTTGAATTTGAGCATGCCTTGAGAAGAAGTAAAAATAAGAGCTGACACTGTCAACTTTTTTAAAATCAGTTCCACGCACACTTCTATAGGAATGAGAATTAACTTACCCAACTGCACTAGTGAATGCATTGGCCCTACTCCTCCCAAAATTCCTGGTAGCTGGTTCTTTTTAATATCATTAATCCATTCACCGATGGCATAAGAGAACAATTTATCCACACCTAACAAACTGAAATAAAGTGATTTTTATTAAAAAAAAAAAAAAAAAAAACACTGAATTAATTATTCACTTGAATCAAAAAAAGTCATTCAGAAAAAGGGGAAGCTGTTTGAGTGTCATATTCTGTTGCTTTTGGCTAATACAACTGTTTCATGGTTACATGACTCAAAAGAAAAGTTTAAGCGTGCAAGACGGCATACAACTTCATTGGAAACAAGCATACAACTAAAATTAAGAGTTTAGCACCAAAATTAGCACACATACATACTGAAAACAGAGGATTTTCTTGAACTCTATATATTCACAGACATTTCTTAATTCCATTTTTTTCCACATCCAAAGAACTATGCCCATAAGCTAAAATAGACCTAGTCAAAATGAAACATGGGTTACAAAAATTATTAGAAAGCATCTTGAATTTTATAAGTGCATCTAATGAGAGATTTTGCGTTTTGCTTGCAATATTCACCATAGACTGGTCCAATCTGCAGTACTGATGTTGTTCTACAATTTGATAAACTTACCCATGTCTGTAGCAAAGTCTTTTCAGCTTTAATTCTGAGCAGTTTAATTGAGCAAGTCCAATGAGAATCCCTGCTAATGTCCCCTGTAAATGAAATATTACATTATTAGGAGAGTTTATATGCTCTGGGCAGCCTGTAACTGGAAAAAAAATTTATCATCTACATCTTCTGCATGCATTTTTATCTAAACTGATCCCCTCTCAATCTCCTAAGTGAAACTAATTACAGCCCTATGAATTATGTTACCTGAAAATTTGGAAAAGAAAAAATGTAGCTTATTCAGGTACTCAGATAAATCTTTCGGTACAAAGAAGGCTCTTCAGAAGTATGATGTAGCTACTATTTCATGGTACAATTTCTTTGGCAATAATACCAGTTCAAGGACTTCCCATCTCTACTTACCCATATTTTCATACTCTTATGCCATAAGAGGTTATAAACTTTGTTGTGCAAACAGAATATTCAATATCTGCTCTATAAACTGGATTTAGCAACTAACTGGTAGTTATTAAATCCAGATTTTTTTTTTTCTTTTTATCTACAGCAGATTCTGAAGCCTCTATATTGCTGGACTGCAGGGGAAGGAAACAGAAACAAAAGAAATGCTTTATGCTAGCCTTAAACAACAAAGGAAAATGAAACATGTAACCAAAGCATCAGGCAGTGGTATCATCCTCTGAGACATCACAGCTGTGTGATTAGACTTCCAGCCAGTTACTGAGTTGATCAACATGACTTTTAAGTCTCATTCTCAGTACAGATTAATTATACCTGAAAGATCTGATCCGGGTTTCAAACTGAGAATGAAACAGGACTAAATTTTACTGCAATTTTAAGAAAGAAATACTCTGTGTTTCCCATGAGTTCATCAATAATGAGTAGGGAACATAAAATAAATCCCAAATGATGGGAATTTTTTTTTTTTTCCCTCTACAGCATCAGCATTATAAACAAACCTGATCCATGGAGACATGTTTGCCATGGTAATCAAGCCGTATTGGAACCTCTGATGTAAACCGAAATTCTCTGGAATATACAAAAGAAATTTATTGTGAGGAACATAAGAAGGAAAAAAAATGATAAAAAATAAATTAATGGTTTCCTATCCTCCCATAGCCTCTTCTGAAACCACAGTTCCTCTAGATAGTTAATGCTAGTGCTGAAGTACATTACAGCAAGTGTTCAAAAACACAACAAATTGAGTTTTTCTTGCTTCACTAAATTCAAACCAAAGACACATTTATAATAAGTGTAGCTGTCCTGCAAAAGTAGCGCTATTTTTGTAGATGAACATCTTTTTTTTTTTGAAATGAAATTCTTTTTTCTTTTTTAAGTAAACAAAAAGGCTGAAAATTTAGTCCTGCAACTGGTACTTTTAAAAAATTCTGCTAGTGATATATGTGATAAAATAAAATCACGATCATTCTTTCACTGTTTGGTTTTGCAGTGCTTACAAAAGTGTCCATTGTTATAATATCTATCATCTGAATAGATGAGAAAAAAATTCTGCATAACAAGATGCAATTTTTACAATCACTTTTTGCTCAGAACTATATTCAAAACATATTTTTATGTCATAGCTTTTCCATGATAACATTTTTATTGATATACTTTCATTCCTGGTTATAAATCAGATCTAATTTAGATTTTTGGATCCACAGTACAAATAGCGCTCTTTTTATTTATTCGTAAAATATCATACTTATTCTGTAGATAGGACAGCCTTGATTTCATTTTACTTTTGGTGCTCAACAATGCACAAAAGTTAAAAAAAATTCATTAGTTACTTGTTCATGTCACTGGAAGACACATTTGCTTTCCATAATCGTAAGTAAAAGACACATCTTTTGTAAGTTCTGAATGGCTTATCGTGATGCTTTCTTAAAGCATTTAGCACAAAAGCTGTGCTTCTCTGGAAATCTTTAAAACTAAACTTTACCTGAAAAATACTGGCTGATCACTGTATGATGTCATTTCTTGTAAGAAATAGTGATCATCCACATTAACCACATCCATAGAATCAATGCTACCATTTTCATTTGTTTGCTTGTGTGATGAGAAAGAAATTACTGGACTTGGGTCCTTAAGGCTGCTGACATGTCTGGGAAAACTGCAGGTAACTTCAGTAGCAGCAGATTTCTTAACTAAGAAAAGAAAAAAAGTTATCCAGAATAAACAATCTGATATCTTTCATAGTGATTACAAAAATTATTTTAATGCCAAAACTTAGGAAATTTATAGGAATTACTACCAAGACTATTAATAACATTCTCTAAGTATGATAATATTTTAATTATCATTAGATATTATTACAAGAAGCTTAATTTGAGGTTTATGGTAAAAAGCCACTGCTTTTTACTTAAAAGCCTCCTTGAAATGTTCTGAAGTTCAAGAAAAATTTTGCCACTTTTAATTATGCAGCAGCATAAATAATCTGTTTTATTTTAACAAGAGCATTGCTAAGTACTTCATAGCCTATGCATTTCAAGATGCTGTCTCAAAAGAAGTAGGTAAAGTATAGCTGCTAACAAATTCACGGATACAGTTAGTAGAGAAGTACACTTTTCAATATAAAAATTTTGCTTAAAAATCAAACTTAGTGCAGCTGAATGAATATACTGCTTTAAGAAATTACAAACATTGTCCTGTCTATTTATAACCTTGAGCTATATTCCTTTCCAAGGCATTACACCTAAAGCAATGACAAACATATCTCTGTATGCAAAAAGGCTAAAAATAATGCTTTTGTTCTATCTCATTATAGCTCCTAGTACCATATGCCCACATTCTGCAAGTTTTTCAGAATTTCTTATGAGATAAGCTCCAATTTTAGTGAAAACAAACTTACCGTATTGTGCACCTGAATTTCAGGTGTTTAAACTCTTGAAATTATCACTAAGATACAAAACCATAAAATATTGCCAAAGTTTCTGTGCTCTAACAAATAGATCATTAATGTTGAATTCTGATCACTAGCTGCTTTTATAAACACATGTGAGATTCAGATACATGCACTTAGACACATGCACACACATAAAAGAGAAAGAAGCTCTCTCCTATTATTCTGTCATACCTTCAGGATCTGGAGTCACTAAAAGTTCAACTTCTGTAGACAGGCTAGTGAAAAAATCCTTCAGAAAAAACAAGGCATCCTAATGACAAAAATACACAATAATCAGCTTAAAAAAGAAACATCATCAACTCTCTAAAAATATTACCCACAATTCCAGGTCTTGTATTTATTCCTGTACGGATATGAGTCTGAAAGTATTTCTTTATTTTGACCCTTTTGTGTCCTCTAATAAATGCAAAGGTCATTTAGGAATCTATGAGAGAACCTAGAAAGAACCTGTTGGTCATTGCTCCCTATTAAACAGGATCTGATTCATAAGCTACTGAGCTGTTTTAAAACTTCAGCTTGCTTTCCATCATCTCTGCTCTTATTTGGCCCAGTGTTTTAATGGCTATAAACTCACTCCTAACTTCCAACCAAAAGGTATTCAAAGTGAGTTTATACTCATTTGTACTGATACTGCCAATGCAGACAAATCTTTCCAGATCAGATCTCACCAGGGTTTCACTAACAGTTATTAACGCTTCTCTGCCACTACTTAATGTCTTTTCTGACAAATCCCATTTTCTTTTTTGACAAATGCATCACACAGTTGCCTTTTTCATCCTATGACTAATGATGTCTGGGCTTCTTTTTCGTTTTTAGGTTCCATCTGATAAGCAGACAGCTTAAGAAGTAATAACAAGAATTTCTAACATAAGTGCATGGAGCACTGCACTTACAGGAAAGACTGGTTAATTTTGCAGAAGTTACAAAGGCTACTTCTTTTTATGGTTCAAAATTCAAAGCATTTAGAAAAGTTATGAGAGGGAACATATTTTGTCACAAGGTGGCATTATTTCCATGCCACTATTCTGTACAAAATTATTACAAACCATATAGAGAAACACATAGCACAGTGACAAGTTGGTATCCAATATTTGTTGCAGGAAATGGGCAGTAGGCATACCACTCCTGATTGTGCTTTTGAAAAAAGCATCTCTTGGCAGAAAATAAACAAGAAATGTGTCTACAAAGAATAATAATCACACTTTAAATATGAATACACAGAGAAACTGTTTTACTTCATTTCTTTAGGAAGCACTTTGTGCAAAGTATTTTTGTATACTGAAGCAACACGTTTTTTCTTTTCTTTCACTGTAAGAGCTGGAGCAAGTCCTAATACTGACATAAAGAAATAAAGAAACATAAGGAAACAGAGATCCAAAGATATGTGTGGCTGATCATAAATCAAGCCTAAAAAACAACACATCCCCCTTCGCACCCCTCACCCGCTCCCCACCCTCCCCCCCCAAAAATTACATTTTGTTTTGTATTGGCATTACTAACCTGGTCAATGTTGAGGCGAAGCGGCATCAGTGAAACACGTAAACAACATTCCTGTGGGGATCTGCCAGACTCCGGCCGGACATGCAGTACTTTAACTGTTAACTGAAGAACATTGGCAAATTAAATAAAAATTAGCAACATTCGCAATTATTATTCTCAGACCACTACCTAGGACAAACATTTATTGCAAACCCCCTGTCTTGCTAACAGAATCCCAAATGCCAATTACAAAGCTAGCCTTGAACTGAAGTAATTTTTATGGAAGTTATAAAAACTTCATAGAAATAAGAAAACTCTAAAAAGCAAAATTACTATTTTTTTTTTATTGAGCCACACATTTTATATTCATGTACTTTAGGACAACATTTCTTTTGAAAAGTTTAAGCACACACTTACAAACAGATGTGTTCCAAACCAAAACCAGAATACTAGCAAAGTATTCCTGTACATATACCCTTTTTTCTAAATTGACAGAACATCACAAACATTAATATCTGAAATACTAATATTGAAACTGCCTTTTTAATTAATTTTAAATGTACTAAAAGTCCAGAAAATAACTAGCAATGAGTGATATCATATCAGTATTCCATGACCTCATGTTCCTTCATCTGCAAGATCAAGAAATGTATACAATTCTCAGTTATAATGTTCAACCACAGTAGATATTATTAACTTAACGTATTTCATAACTGTACCATGTTTGAATGTGCTTTTCTGGGCATCTCCTTACTACAGTAGAGATAGAGAAATTTATTCATTTGTGATGTAGCCAAGCGATCTCTGATCTCCAGGTCTTGAACAATAAAAACCTGACGTGACACTGGCTGCTCCAATAGACTGGATTCACTTGCTGGCCCACTTGAGGGGTACACCTCATGCTGGAATTTCACCTTTGTTAAAGAGAAGAAAAACAGTGTGATCAGCATTAGTGATAAACAGGCTTTAGTAAGACATTACTACTAAATATATATATATACACACACACATACACACACACATATATATGTATAGGGACTTAAGTTTATAGGAATAATAATAAAACCGATCAGATTTTTGCACACAAATCTCATTTGGTGGACATACTCATACTGATCAAAATTAAAGCTAGAACGAGTCAGTGTGAAATAAAGAACGGGTTTCACTTTTCATTCATTCATTATTCTGTTTTTTCCTCTCAATTCAGTTGCAGCTCCTCTTCTTCCTTGCATCATGTTGAAGCTTGCACCAGGGAATCCAGCAATTCTTGAATCCTGCACCTAATATTCTTAGAAAAGTAACATTTCTGTTCTCTAACAAATAGCCTTCTCATGTTACTGCTTGCAATTTTACTTTCCTTTTTCTTTATTACATTAGCTCATAGAAATTCTAATCCTTTAAAACTAAATTGTCCTGTTTTCCTCATCTCTTGATGCATTTCTCATTTCCAGTCAGAAACTTGTGGCTACCTACGTATCAATCCCTCTCTTAGTAATTTCCATGGCATTCTTGGCAGCAGTATAAGGGAATAGAGCGCACACAGCCAACAGAACAGTGACCTCCTCTGGGCAGATACTATTCACAAATAAAGACTCAAGGCTGAAGGCTTTTCTATTATTCACCTTGCTTAACTGAATTTCCATTAGGAAGTCTGGGTTTCTTCCTCTTCCCCCACATGCTGTACTCCGTCCATGCCTTGTTGGAGTATGAGAAGGAGAACTATGGGGACTACTGTGGGGGAAAAATAGACAAAGAGGTACATTTTCCTAGTTTAGATTTCAAGTCAGCTCATTTGTAATTCTAATTGTAAAAGCACACGTTTCACTGGATTTTGCGTAGCATTATATTGGTGAAAAGATAAAAACACCAAAACACCCCAAAACATCAAAACCACTTCTGTTCTTTCAGGTTAGGAAATGGAAAAATATACTATGGTATCTAGAACTAAACTCAATGGAACTTCCTTGTAGAGAGGGAAGGATGGACAGAAGGAAGAATAACGAAGTTCATGTCATCATTCAATCTTAAACCCAAGGGAAAACTAGGTATCTTTAAAGTTCTGATCTAAAACACTTACATGAAACTTTTAGCTGGAGACGTTGGTGGCACAGTTCCAAAATCTTTTCCACCATAAAGATGCCAAATAAGAGAGATTTCCTTCACAACATAGCGTACCAAAGGAACAGGAAAGTGAAGGGGAGCTTTGCTTGTATCTGCTTTTTTAACAGGTTGGCTGAAATGATTATCCTTTATGATAATTGCATCATCCACCATTACTTTTACTACTGGCTCTTCCTCTTTCGCCTAGTGGTAAAAAAAAAAAAACACACACATAATATTGAGAAGTTGAAATCTTTACTCAGATGCCTAATTCAACATGAAATGAAAACAAAACTAATCTATACTGTCTTCTGAAATTAATACAACACAGACACAATACCTGTTCTCAGTTAAGCAATGATTCTTACAAAGTAACGTATAGTTGCACATAAAAGTAAACTAGAAACTGAAAAGTTGCTGGAAAAAATCATCTGAACTGCAAAAGAACTGGAAAACAACCTGGTAGAGACTGAGCCACCATATTAGCATTTTAGAAGTAGATAAGCTCAAAGATAACCAGGCAAATATTGGCTTCTTATTAGGCATCCAGCCCTACTTGTATCTATTAAGAGAAAGGCAACTACAGATACTATGAAGAACACAAATATTTTCCACTTTCAGAGAGTTTGTCTATAGTTCTCTCAATCTTTTCATGCAGTGGAGATATGGTGGTGTGAAGTGACACATAAGCTTTTCTCTGAGCTTTAGCTGAGCTCAGGCTCATAAAAGAAACGAAAGCTTAGACTACATAAGAAATGAATGAAAGATTAAAATATGTGCAAAGCTATTATTTTGATAAACACCATTTCTGCTTGCAAACTTTTATAATTGTGCCATTATTACAATTCAAAATGAATATATGAAATCATGAATAAAATATAGTAAAAAAATGCAAGTATACTCTAAAATAACAGTCATAGCAGAGAATAATTATATAATGCAGAGATAGAAAAATATGCATATATTCTAGAATAGCTGTATTCATGTTTAACAGTAACAATATTTGAAATACTTTCCAAATAGAAAGATTAATTTTCTCTTATTTTGCCATTACTAAGAATATCATTGAGCAAACAAGAAAAAATAATGGTATCTAACTTGTGCACATCTTGCATAAGCTTTACTCTAATTCAGTTTTTACACAGGTATCGTAATAATTATGAAAGATTCTTACAGTAACAGAAACTTTGGGTGCAAAAAGAATGCAGAAATCATCACTTTCAGCAGGAACATCTCCCACTGCCTCACTTAACAGGTGATGAGTGAAGGAAGAGTAAGTGGGACTCGACTCTTGTGAAACATTTCCACTTTCATCTGGAAACAGGAAGAGATCTGAACAAGATGGCTCGCGAGTTTGGGAGCTGTCGTCCAAAACTCCTGCAGGAGAGGAAAAAAAAAAAAAAAAAGTGAAAAAAAGTTACAAAATATGAAAATAAGAACAAAATAACAGAATTCCTAAATGAAAATGTTACCTAAAATTAACTACATCATAAAGAGAATATGGTAATTATTGAGGCTGAATCAATTCCTCTGAAGTACAGTTTTCAAAACTGTAACTACTGTATGATTGAAGGCAATTGCAACATTTGTAACTTGCTACTAGAAGACATGAGCTTAAAAAAAAAAAAAAAATACCCCACAGGTATACAACAAGCTTTTTCTTTCCAAGTTTCTCATTCATGCAGTAAGGCCACAATACCTATGACATTCAATACTACATCTTCCACCATTAGAAGGAAACTATACATCAAAAAATAGAGATTATCACTATTTGCAATATAAAATTTGTTTCTAATTTTACTTTGGATTTATCTTTAAACATGATGCAGAAGCTACAATCCTGTGACAAAACCAATTACCTCCTCCTTCCTGCTAACTAAAAGATTGCTTCATAGATCTAAATTCTTTCAGTGACTTAGTTAAACTGCTCCATCCTTCTGGATTGCCTTCATATGCAGAATAGAGGTCTTTAACTCTTCCACACTTTAATATGCTCTATCAATTTACATCTTGATGGTGACTTATTCTTAGAAAATTTTGGTTATTGACAGAAACTACAATAAAAATCCTTTCCTATTGTTTTCAGCACCTTAGTTTTACATTATATGTATATATATAAATATATATATATATATCTCCTATATATGACCAGAACTTTAAATTACTAATTTTCTAGTGCTTTCCCATCTGTAGTATCAACGTTATTATGACATACTCATATTTAACTAAATAAAGTGCCCCTTTTTCAAAGCACTTATGTCTCCAGAGGAGCCTTACCATTAGACTCTGGCTTCATGGGAGAAGCAGTCTGGCGTGGCTCAACTTCCTCCATAGCATCACTCATCAAATCCCGTAAAATCTGTTGCTCTGATTCAGCAAGGACTGGTCCTTGGGAAGATGGCTGGCTAAAGATATCTGCCTATGTGATAAGAATTAAACATAGTTACATATTAAAGACAACTGCCTTATGTTGAGCAAGAATTTGCTAAATAGCTTGGTTCACAACCATTAAAGAGCAAGGAGTAATACTCTAACTTTATAAATAACAAATTCACCTGAAACTATGTTCTCCGTGATCTATAAACTAGCTTAAAACACTGTGGTTCAGTTTATTTAGATCATCAAAATTCTTAACTAAGAGCAGATTCAGAGAGCATTCATATAGGAATGAAGTACAAGAGGTAAAGAGCACAAAATATTTTGAATACGAAGTACTGACCAAGGCAGAAAAAAAGGTAACAATTTACTCTCAATTATATTTTTAAACTACACAAAATCAGTTCAGTTATTTACAACAATTCCCATATTACTTGGGAATAGAATCTGAACATCAAAACTGAAACATATTACTAAGAAAAGTGCAATTAAGTTCATGGTACTTTGCCAATTTATACCTTCATTTTTGGCTTGCTGACTCCAGATTTCATCTCTGTCTTTGCAGGTGGATGTAAATCACCATAACTTGCGATATATTGTATAAGATTCATTAGTGCAGCACATGAATCAGAGCAGGTACGAATATGGATAATATCGCTGGAACAGTGTAGCTCAAAATGTGGTTTAGTCTAGATAGCAGCAATAATAAAACAGGAATATGCTTAAAATAATGAGGCTCTATATAAATAGCAATTTATACCTAGATATTTTTAAATTAAGCTAGTTCAAAGAGACTTTAAAAAAAAAAAAAAGGTAAACTGAACCCTCCACCCCACTAAGCATAATAAAATCATTTTCAAATAATAATTCTGTCATTAATATTTTACATTTTATTTTAATTGTGATTACAGATACTTACTCTTTCTCCATCAAAACCAGATTTTACTGTTGTAATGGTTAATTCCAGCAGTCCCATATCCATAACACGAACATAATCTGAAGGTCAATGAGTAATTAAAAAGAAAGAAATATTAGTACTTAAAAACAAAAATAATGCTTACTGTACTTTTGGGGTCATGAAACCATTAGAACTAAAATGAGAAAAAAAAAAAGGAGGGGGGCTTTGGGGTCAACATTTTTTATATTTCTGTTTTTTTTCCTCTCTATCAGAACCACTCAAGTTCAAAGTTCAGCTACTCAAAATAAAAACAAAAATATTCATGGCCCCTCTCATGGCCATCATGTGTACAGTGGAATCTTTAAAACATTTATCTTCATCCTATCCACATGAGTTAGAGAAACACAGCAGAGAAGTTAAATGTTAAAAGTTAAGAGTTAAATGTTAAAAGTTAAGAGAAGTTAAATGACTAAGCAGCCTAGGAATGTTTCAGTCAAAAGCCCACTTACACACTTTCACACTGTACAAACCAATCAGTGCCATGAGTAATTTATTTCCCCTCTGTCATATTTAAACAATGTAGGCACATCTTTATAGTCTCCTTCATTAAGTATCTCTTATCTAAGCAAAACACACATATTTGTCACCATGGGGTTTAACCATTTCTATAATATAACTGTGAACTATTGATTCAAGTTCCTTAGTCCTAAAGTTGCTACTACATGAATGATAGCAAAATAGCTGGTATCTTTCTGAAAAGGGTACTCCCCTTCCATGCCATACAACGTTCTCCAACTTAAACTATTTAGAATTCATTTTAGAGATGTGTTTCTATGGAAATTTCTCTGTCTGAAGATTTTCAAAAATGAACTTTTTTTTCCCCAATTACCCAACATGCAGCTCTAGTGACAACATTAAAGACTGTGGTTTCTGTTCTATGACATGGTGCTGCACTTACAAATACATGTTCAACTTGCCACTTATTATCTTCTTTAATAAGCTTTATATATAGATACACACACACACACACACACACACATATATACACATAGACATACTGAATATTCTAACAATTTTGTTTCTGTAGGCTCTATCAGAAATTCAACAATGAATCACAATTATATCTTAAAGATCGTTACCTCTATGAAGGTTCACCGTAACAGTATTGCACTTGTCAGACAGATGCAAAGCAGCTTCATCTAAAATTATCCTTAAGGGGGAATAAAATAAATAAATAAATAAATAAATCATAAAAAGGAAACATTGGACAACTTACCAGGCAAAACAGACAATATTGACAATATTTAACAAATTTAGGGGGAAAAAAAAAATAAGTGTGTGTATGTTTGTGTGTATAAATATATATTCAATATTTTTTAAATCTATTGGGAACATAAAAATAAGTATTTGCTCTGTATTTAAATATATTTTGAACAAATTAAAACTCCTCATTTTGACCTTCCATAATTTCCAAATCCGTAAGATAACTGTAGAGTATGAATCTAACCATCTTAATTACAATAACTAAGTAATTTTTATTTGTATTTTAATATATCCATTTGATCCTTATTTGAGAAATTAATAATGTTTTTGATATATAGAATCATCAGACTAAAATTTTTTTTCTTCTTCAAATAAAATAACAGAGACATTTGTTTCCAGTACACATGACCATTTGTAAGTTCTTAGCAATAGAAACAATTCGGGAAATGATTTAAATCTGTACAAGTATAACAGTATGAATGTTTAACTGAAGTTTTAAGAAAGCATTACATTAAGTATTTCCTTATTTAAAATACTATCTCAATATAATATAGATAGCCTCTATCATAGCACATCTTACAACTGTATTAAAGGCTTCAGAGTTGATAGTTATTATTTGGTTTGCTTTTAGTAGCAATAATAATAATGTAATTTACCCTAATAAAATAGAAGGATTGCACATAAACACAGTATATTTCAAAGACTCAAACACATTTGATTATGTATTTTCTTCTAAATTAAAAAAGCAGATAGGCATTGCAAGTTTTACAGGAGCTTCCATGTTTCACAAACACACAAAATTGTACCTGAGAGTTGAAGAGGATTTATCTATTGCAACACTGCTGGAAATGCTGAAAGTTTCAACTGTAAGTAGAGACCTGACTGGCAAATACAAGGGCCTAAAAACAAANCAGAACCACAAAAAAAGTCTTATAACATTCCTACCTAGAATTCCCCAGCCCTTGGCTAGTGCTTATCCTACTTTAAATATCTTAAACTGTAAGCAACTTATGTTAAGCACTTTTTCCAAACAAGTCTAGATAAATACTATTTACAATATGCTGAAGCATTCCTAAAAGCATTCCCTAAAGAATAAATACATGGTTGCAGTATCAAGTGATATATGCTGAGATTTTATTTACCTGTAATCAAGAGCACAACTCCACAGATGGACATGAAAAGTTGTAACTGTAGCTGGAGGATTATATCCCAAGACAGGCTCATCAGAAATATTCAGGAAATATAAAATCTAAAAGTCACGAATATATTATTATAATCCTTCAATACGTGTTAATTTAAGAAACAATAATAAATTATAAAAAAAGAAAGTCCTTAGCATCAAAATGCTTAATTGGTAGATATTTAAAGGTGTTCCCACCCATCTCAATACAGGAAAGTACTGAATGTAAACAGGGCAAAAAAAATACATGAGCCAAACAGCACATTAGAAAAATATGGAAAGAACCTGGCCACAGAACCCTAATTGGCTGGTTATCCAACTCCTCTTATTCTATTTCTACAGCATTTTACAAACAAACTCTCCTTCATTGTTCTTTGCTGCTGTTATGGTAGTGTTAGGAAAACATTTTTGTCTATCAGCTGTTTATTTTGTATAAAGAAAAGGGGAATAACGATTTACTTTGCGAATCATTAAATCTCTCAACTCAGCTACAATAAAAAAGATGAAAGTTTGTCTTTAAACATTTTTTCTGAGCATAGTACACACCAACCCTGTTAGTCTCTTCAATCCTCTCTATCTAATGTTTGAATATTTCTGCCTACTCCAAAAAAAAAAAAAAAAAAAAAAAAAAAAAAAAAGATACCCAAGCACATTTCAGGCAAGATTCTCAACATAGTTCAAGAGAAAAAATGCTCACAGTAGCAATACAATATGTAAAGTAGGCTACAAGAAGACATAAAAGCACCACACAGAGAAGAAAGGAGTGACACATCTGAGCCTAAAACACTAGGTTCCTATAGTACAGCTCCACACAGACACACTATAAAAACACGTGTCAAAATAGGCATACCATATATATTGTAGCAGGACAGCTTGAATTACAGGGCTTAGAGTCTGTAATTCAGCGTCGTGTAACATGCAGATGCACATAACTATACTGCTGCTCTGCTAATGGCATGTCCTAACTCATACACCTCCACCCACAGCTTCCAGGTCTAGGTTCTCCAGCCCTGCCCGCTAAGCTGTACCTCTGAATCCACACGTATCAATATAACCCCTTTAAAGCAGAGATTTACATTACAAACTTTTATGTAATCAGCTGCTTACTAATTCCCCAAAGTCTTCTTTGCCATTAATGCTAACACAATCAATAGAAAATGGGAAACTGAGGAGGAGAAACTGGAACTTGAGAAATGAAGTTAGCAAATGGGAGAAATGCTGAAATAAAGAAACCCCACCAAAGCTGCAAATGGTTGTTTTAAGTCAAGGGTCATCTAAGTACTTGGATAAAGAGAAGGGCAAGAAAATAATAAGCATTAGGCTATGGAGATTTCCTATATGAACTCCACTTTTTAAATTCCCTCAGGTTGCTTTGGCAAAGGTTTAGGTTGATGAGATGAACTGCAACAAATGAATACACAAATTAAAATCTGAGAACAAATCAGTAGTCTATCAGTGCTATCCAAGAGACAAGAGGGAAAAAACAAACAAACAAAAAAGCATACACCTACAAGAAAAGAGTAGGATAATGAGTCAAAGGCTAACACCAATATTTCTCACTAAGGGAAGCTTGATATTTAGAGCAAATATTAAAGCAATGACACTGACATTGAAGATGGAGTTGAGAAAACTGTAATAGTAATCTGACCTGTTCGTGCCAGCTTAAACCTGAAGGCAGTACTCTGTGCTGAAGGGTAGCTCCTCTTAGTCCAACAGCAACTAGAAATTCCTGTACAAGAAAGTTGCACAAATTAATTTACATTAAATACATATAATTATTTGAGATTCAGAATATGAAACAGTCTTATTTCTAGACAGTTGGAATATCCTGGAACAGAAACAAAGAAAGGCCTGGGCCAGATTTGGAAACTGAGAAGACATCCTTTCCTAAACAAAAAAACCCTAGCTAATACAGTCTATTACTTGTTGTAACAGTAGAACTTAGAAATGACAACCATTTTGGTGGTGGGGGGTTAGGAAGATGATCTGTTCATTCATGCAGGGATTCTCCAGGAGTACAAGCCTCACAGTCCTTTATTGTGCTCTTCAAACCCGAGTCCACTGAGCCACAAATTTGCTATACTAGTCTGCAGATTCCTTCTCCAAATAACTCCACTAAGCCATTTGTCACCACTAAGCCAGCTAACAGCTCATCTTTTAGCCACGCTAATGAATGCTACTGCCAAAGCCAAAAGAACTACTCTTATTGCCAGAGTGCACCTCCAAGTAAGGAAACAAAGTCTGCACATTTATGACACTGCCAGTGAGCCAAACAAAATTCTTTTAACTCTTTATATTTATTCCTGCCTGGTTTGGCACCTGATTAAAATTCAACTGAAGAAAAACAAGTTAGAGTGAGAAAAAGACCAACTGACCAACAAGTACATTCATTAAAAAAATAAAGTGAAGCATTATAAAAAAAAAAAGTTATGCTGATACTTCAGTATTACAATCCATCTAAAATCTGAATTTAATAGAACATTATAGTTTAAGCAAGAAAGCGGCTCTGAAATCATGATTTCCTTATGCATGGTCTTTGTAACTCCACACTTAGTGTTTCCAGAAAAATCGAGACAGTCAAATAAATTACAAAAGCGAAAACTTGAAAACACAAACCTTTGTATTGTTCTCTAATTTATCTGACTGTATTTTGACTGCAACAGTCAGCATGTTCAGACAGTCCCCTCCCACACCATCTGATGTAGTCCTACTAAGACCATCCTCTTCACAGAAGCAAATGGTTGGTTCTAACCAATGGGGCCGTATTGTGCTGGGCAGTCGGACTTCAGACAAAGGGACAATCCCATCCACCAAACCTGCAGAGACATTTTAGCATGAGTTATCTGGTGCATCAAAAAGCTGATAGGAATTTAAGAAATGCTAAGAAAATCCTTTAAAGAAAGTGATTTTCATTACCATCAATCCATGTTAGTCATGCACACTTACAACT
>VZSV01000014.1:6963411-6991413 GCA_013398735.1 Nothocercus julius
AAAAAAAAAAAAAAAAAAAAAAAATTTGAAACTGCCTGAATATTATATTATTATTAAGTCCCGTAATAGAAAGCACAGATTGCAACTTAGATTAAATATCTGTGTCTGTACATTACTATCTGGACTGGGAAAGTTGAACTTTGATTTCTCTGCTCTCTGTGATAAGGTGATATTAGTCACAAAGATGTAACCATTGGTTTCTTTGTTGCAGGTAGTAGCTTATGCTTTTGACCAAACCGATGACAGTTTGCAAACTCCCTACCATGAAACAGTCTACTCCTTATTGGACTCTCTCAGCCCTGCGTATCGAGAGTTTTTCGGAAATGCATTACTGCAAAGACTAGAAGCTTTGAAGAAGGATAGTCAGTCGTGATTCATCCTGAAGTGAGGAGATTTTATTAGCGCTAAAAGGAATCTTTAGTATAAGGTACTGAAATCTTTCTTACAAACATAGTCACAAATGTATCTTGAGCCTTGTTTCTTGCATTAATATCTTAACTCATTGTAGCATTGATATGTAACATTTTGTTTCAGTGGGCTTGTTAGCTCCAAAGGCCGAAAAAGTCACTGAATAAATTGTAAAAACTTGTTTTTTTTTTTTGTTGTTGTTGTTGTAAGCAAACAATTTATTTCCTAAGACATTCAAAAAACATGATCTCTTTTCAAAGTGTTATCCATGTTTTTATTATCCAAAATTCTAGAAAATGTCTTGGTGAGAGCTGTTCAGAGTCTGAATGTTATATGTACAAGTAGTCATCTCTCTTTTTGTGCTTGCTGATTATTTTCAAATATGCTTTTTAAAGTAGAAGTTAACTACTTGTTTTACCTAATTAATGGGAACTACTGTTTTGCACAGAATAGAGTTTCAGCTTGTTTTGCTGTGCTTAAATCAGAAATTTTTTGCTTCAATAACGAGAAGGATGGCTCTTGAACACTTGAGCATTGCATGTATATGGTGACAGTGAGTTAAAAACAAGTCTTACCTGATCTGTCCTTGTCTGTGACAGCTCCAGCAAACTATAACAGTAATGGGATGTACCGTTAATATATGAATGTATTGTCTCAACTGCAAATGAGCTAAGCACAGAAGTAAATCAGGGTGTAAGGGGCTACACTTTCATCCAGATGATATATATATGTGTGTATATATATGTACACACACTATATTTTAACTGTTGGGAGGCTCCACTTTAGCCTGTTTACTATTCTGAATGTGTTTACCTGATGTACAGGATACACCCTGGAGTATTTTCACTTCAGCCTTTGCTTTCCATAATACAGTACTTTAGTCCCATGTTTTCCCTTTTCTCCCTCCAGTGTACAGCATCCTCTTTTAATGAATACTGAATAAACACTGTAATATTAATTACATTGTATGGGTTTGCAACCAAAGTCTGTATGAAATTTATATGACTTATACCAAACTGGAAGATGTAACTTGTATTTTCTACTTAAGAATTGGTACTAATATCTTTATAAATCTATTGTTGTTCTTCAGGTTTTCAAGTGTGTATTGAATGGTAGACATTTTGAAAGTTGCAGTTGGCTAGGAATACTAGTGCTATTGAAAAAAAAAATTAAATTCTGTGGTAATCATACATTTTATATGCTTTTATTATTCAGTATTTGTGTATCTTTATTTAAATAATGCTGCATTTATTCCATGCTCTTAGATCCCTGGATATGTGCTTAGAGATGGATCATTAGCTCTTGTAAACTCACAATTTCCACTGACTTCAGACTACAAGAGCTAATGATTTACATAGATAATTATCTACATTGATTTACAGCAGCTGAGGATTGGTCATATTAATTGGAGAAGTCTATTAGAGCACTTAATAGATTTGACATAGTGATGTTATAACAGAACAGCTTCTGTTCTTCTGAAGTCAAAACTTGTCTTTTCTAGAGCTTAATTTAATATTTAATTCATTATCTTTTTAGGTTGAAATTCCCGGCACTCCTGCCCTAGAGTGTGCTTTCATGCTCTAAAAACTGTTTGTAGGCTCTCTTTTGCACACAGCTCTGTGGCATGTGGTTAGTCCTCTGTGAGGAGAATGTACTTTACTGACTTTATATTTGAATATTTTCCCTTGCAACTATTTATTTGTTAAATTTCAATGACTAAAGCATTAAATAAATGCAAAAGTGTGTTGTAGTTTTCTTGGGGGGAGAGGACTGGAACAAACCAAGGTCTAGGTCTCCATAAACACAGTTTTGATTTTAAAGCATCTTTGGCTGCAAACTCGCAATTAGTGAAACTTTGGGAGGGGTGGGGTGAGAAAGGTAGGGGATTGTAAAGAAGAAAGTGGAGAGGAAATGTTAGATGGGGAAAATGACCAAGGTAATGGTGTACTGCTAGATTTTTTTTTTTTTTTTTTTCTGAGATGCTTTTAAAATGCTATGTCTAGTGCTTATTATAAACAGAATTTCAAAGTATGTGTTTTGTAAGTGCTAGAAGAAACTTCTGTTGTCTCTTTTAAAACACTACAGTGCAACTAGCTCAAAAGAAATAAAGCGATCTCATTCCATGATTTCTAATTCTGGGTTTACTAATCTGAAGAGAACACAGTTCCTACACCTGGAATAGCTGCCTCTGTGGAGCTTCTTCAAAGTGCTGACAAGGGCTGTATTCTGTAAGTCTCCTTAGACAATTTTTTGTTTTCATGATCTGAACTGACAGCCCCACCTCATTCAGCTGTTAATCCATAAATTGCACATTTCCTATGGGCAAGGTAATGCATTATTAGTAGAAAGAAAAATCAAAACTTGGTATCTGACAGAAGGTAATCTATCGACCAGTGGTAGCTTGTTAAAAAGCCTGAAGGGCTGCTGCTCCCCTGAGACGCTGTCTGCCAAGGCCCTGAAGGATGGTGCGTTTAGCAATGCCTTAGTGAAGGTAGGCCCGGGTCCCCCCTCTGCCTCAAAGTGGGGAGCAAAGTTTCCTTCTTTAGGGACATGCCCTGCAGAAAGGGCTTAAAAGAAGGTGCGTGCTAAATGCCTGTTGATGGTCTCTGCCCTTCCTGAGCCTTGGAAAACTAAGGAAAACCACCTTGTTGGCAAAACCTACGCTTCAGCGAAACCTCTTCCCCCTGAGAGCGCTGAGGGAGGAGAGGCAAAACCCGTAGCAGCGCTAAGGCCACTCTGTGTGCAGCCCGCGCGTGAGCTGCACGTCGCAGCTCTCCTGCCTTGCCCTCGAGGAGGAGCAGGAGCAGCAGGAGGGGGACGCAGCAGCCCTCGTCCCCAGGGCCGGAGCGCCCGGGCGGAGCTGGGCCAGGCGGTCGCTTAGCGACGGCCGCGTCCCCAGCGCGGGCCATGGCGGAGGCGGCGGCGGCTCCCGTGCGCAGCCAGCGCGTCTTCCTCAACCACCTGGACTCCTACTGCGGCCGCAGCATTGGCGAGGTGGCCGTGGCGCCGTCGGGCACAACTCGGGGGCTGCTGATGAGGGCAGGAGGGCATTGGGGGGCCCTGCGGGAGCGGGGAGGCCACGGGGCACCGCGACGGTCCTTGCGGATGAGGCCCTGGCAGTGGCTGGGAGCAGGGGTGGCTGCGGCTTCGGGGCACAAGTCCCCGAAAGCTGGAGGGGCGTCCGTGCCATCCCGGGGCTGGGCTGAGGGAGGCCACACACGAGCCGACGTCTCGTGTGTGTTGCAGTATTTGTCCAAGTGCGTTGTTGGGGCCTCGCTGGAGGAAGTCGTAGAGGAGGAGGAAGAGGAGGAAAATGTGTCAGATGCTGAAGTTCCTAACTCAAAAGGAGGCCACAAGCGCAAGGGGGGCGTCTACCAAGTGGTGGGAACTCTGTCCAAGGCAGAGGGCAATAAACCATCCTTTGCAGTGGAAACCTATGCAGTGAGTAGTAGTCTTCTTACCTCGGGTCACCACTGGACAAGACTAGAAATACTGTGAGTCCTTTAAAATAACCCATGTTAGGGTTCTCTTGTTGCTGCTGGAAGTTCTATACACATATTTAATTATCTCTGCTTCCTACATAGTCATCCACTCCCTGTTGGATCTGATCCAGCAAATGTTACAATTAGGGGACTCACGTACATAAAAGTGTGACCACTTTGGACAGAACATAATCTACCCCGTGAGTCACCAGCCTGTTATCTTTTTCCCTGAAAAAAACACATCAGGTATCTCTCTTACCTCTCCTATGTATTATAGCCCCATTTTAAGCATATTGGTATTTGAACCAAATTCAGTATCTTCCCTTTCTAACTATCCACTGAAATCACTACTCTCAGTAATTACTAATCGTCCTGAATTCTTATGTCTTTGTGCAAAGATATGTTCAAAATATAGCTAACTAAAGGGGATTCGCTTTTAGGAATGTGGTTACTTAAGGTTTTCTGACTGTACGATTGCCTTTAAGTGTCTCACATTGGTTATCAAGAATCTCTTCAAACATTTGAAAGTTCTGACAGGAACATCTATACGGCTGAGCTGTTCCATCAGAAAATTATGGCTAGTAGTGTTTAATCTTTGTTGCTGCTCTCATGCAAAGTGTTTCTTGGAGCGATACAAACAGTATCCTATCATTTCTGTTGAATGGGATTATTTTTTATTTTGTAAAGAAGCTGACATTTTTCTGACCTTCACCCCTCTGTTAGCTGATCAATGTTAAAAACACTGGGAATAAAAATGAGTATCTTTTTTTATACGATTGCACTAATCGTAAAATATCCTAAAATTCAATTTAAAATTTTATCTCTTTTCAAACCACATTATTTTTTGTTGTAGATTGGATGTTTCCATATTTAACTTATGCATCATCCTTACTTTTATATGACTGACATAGTTTGATACCAGTCTTATAGACTTATGAATTATTCTAACATCCTCTTCAGAAATCAACATGAGGGAAAACTGCATTCTATCAGCAAAGTCTACTTAAAAAAAGAAAAGGAGTTTTGTGTACATTTTCTCTCTTTCTTTTGTTCTTTCTCTTTCTTTCTTTCTTCCTTTCTTCCTTTTCTTCCTTTCTTCCTTCCTTTCTCCCTTTCTCCCTTTCTTCTTTTGTTTTTCCCTTTTTAATGAAGGTTTCTAACTTTTTTTTTCCACAGGTCTCTTCTCGAGATGAACTTCTAAGTTACTTGCTTGAGTGCGACATCATTTTATACAATATCACTGAGGATGCAAAGCAAACTGAGGAAGCAACATGGGCTGCCTCTGGTTAGTACAGCCACGAGCTGAATGGAAAGTTGGTGCCATACATATATACACACACACAGATACATATATAATTATACGATAGACTAAATTATACTCTTGTATTCATAGCATCATAAGTTCTAGGGGAATCAACAAACTATAATCTACATTTAATTATTTTACTCTAACCTAAAATAAGATTTTTTTTCTACAGTTCTTTGGGGTATTCTGTTTCCATGGAGAGAAATAAACTTTTATTGCAATGTCTCAGCAGTCAGTAAAGATTAATCATTTCCTGATATAGCTGGTTTTCTTTTCTATTTACAAAGTTAATGTAACTCTTTATTGACATTTATTATTTGTTTATTTATTACATGTATTTTATACTAAGCCAAAGAAGGTGTAGTTCGTAAAAAGTGGATATAATGTAGAACATTATAACATAGCTGCTTGTATGGGACTTTTATGTAATAGCAAAAATACTATTTAAGAAATAACGTTTACAATAAAAATATCCCTTTCTTTTATTATACAGCACTTCGTACAGAGATGCAGCATTTTGAGACACTGAAGATATTCATTCTCATTTCAACAATAATGACCTGGGCTAAAAGCAAACCCCTTGACCCAGTAAGAAATAAAAAACCCTACATTTTCACTGAAAGCTTTCTATTAAATGCAATATGCATTTAAATGGTTTCAGTATTCACCTCAATACCAGTAAATTAAGCTCAGCAAGTCTGTTTTTCTTGTCATCCTTGCACCTGAACTACTGCTTGCTGCCAAAATTGTTACATTTACTCCTCCAGACAGAGATCTTTAAGCACTGGGCTATAAAGAGTGGGGAGACTTACGTGCAAAAATCAGGTACAGTTCGGCAAGAGGCAAGATCTTTGCTAACCAAAATACATGCAGTCTTTCAGTTATAAAAAAAGTTTTTCATGTTTACATAATGTTATATATAGGTATAGACTTCCGTGTATTTTAAAATATAAGATATATTCTAAAAGTTTGCTATGTAAATATCAAACCATTGATATTTTCAAAACATCTGAAGTATCAAGAATTTCAAATAAAAACATTTCTTTTAAACCATTTGGCCTTTAAAAATGTTGTTTAAGGGATGTATAAAATTCATGTTTTTCTTTCCTAGGAGGATTCAGAAATTGTTTTTACTGACGAAGATTATCGCAGAAGAAAATCTCATCCTAACTTCACCAATCACATAAATGCTGAAAAACTTGTTCTCAAACTTGGAAAAAATGTATGTAAATACTTTGCTTAAGTATAGATTGTTGGGTCTTTTTACTTTGTACATTATCTTAGTGACAGAAGTTATCAGTAGTTTTTTTTTTTTTAAAAAAGGGTACGTTATTCTCCTGATGAATCCAAATAACACCTGTTGTTAATACACCTGTTATTAATAAGTACAAAGAAGGCAGTAATCTCTTCTGAAATATATGTCTATATAATACAAAACTTTACATTCCAAATTCTGTCTTTTTTGCTTAGGTAGTAACTAAATAATGCTAACCTCATTAAAAACAAACAAGCAGGCAAACAAACCAAAAAAAAGACTTGTTTCAGTAGCTGTTTCAGAGAGAATGAAAGTTGGAGCCTCTTTGGGGAAAGGAAGCTCAAAGGTAAAGAAGGTAGAGGGAAGGTAGAGGGAAGGGAATCATAGTTTTACAGGAAAGTAGCATCCCTCTTGAAATATTAGCGTGTCATGTGGTCTCACTGAAATGCCTAGAAAATGTTCTGGTCAGTAATTTGGACCTCACCTAGCCATGCTCCTGGACAGACCAGACACATGGAGCAGAGAGCTTGTTGATTTTAATCCACCCTTTTAATTCATTCTAAAATTGTGGACAAAGAGCTGACCCAGAATATCTAGCGCAAATATTATCTCCTTATATGTGTTTTATATTCATCACTTTATATGCATTTTATATTCATTTCCCTCACCTTCACTTGTCTCTGCCTGATTAGACTATTAATCTTCCTAGAGAATAGATCTCTTTAGGAGCTATTATAATACAAATAACAGCAGTGGCTCAGATCTTTCCTCATGGCTGGAGGAAATTGACACTTGTCTCTAGAGTCTGTGAAGGCTCAGAGGGAGAACTGGAAGATAAGAAAATGCCCTGTGTGATGAAGTCATTTGGTCACTCTCTTTGTGTGCTAGCAGTCTTCCAAGGGAGGTATAGGTGAAAACTGAAAATTAGTTAATTTTGCCTCCATAACAGAAATTTATGTGACTAATTATGCAGGAAAATAAAAGACTACTTTTACTCTGAATTGAATATACAAATTGTTGGCTTTTTTCACACTATGCTGAGAAAAGAGCATTAGTAATTGTATTCGCTTCTTACATGGGTTCAGCAGTACAGAACACCAGCAAAATTTGTATTAAAGCTTGGAAAAAAAAAAGAGTAGTAAATGACTGCTACTTTTCCTGCACCAACACAGAGGTCTAAGATTATGGTATAACTCTTATACTTATGATATCAGAAACATGAAAATTGCAACAGGGTCCACTGAATTTGATAATGAGTCCTGTCAGCAACAGCACATAGATAAACTATTGGCTCAATTATGTTTGAGTATTCTTACGTGCTGAATCACCACATAACTAAGCTAATAATACAAGTAGCTTTTATATGTTTGCAATGCTGCGTGTCAGTTTAGAGGAGAGTGTACGGCTACAGATTGTTCTACTAAGTACTGCCACTTAAATATTTTGAAAATATGCCTCTTGTAGGCCTTCTGGATGGAGCCCTTTTTCCTCCAGGGCTTGTATCAATGGGTATCCTTGCCCCTGGTTTGTTCTTGGATGTGCTTTGGAACAGGAAGTCTCGTAAACATCTGTTTTCAGCAAATCAATTATCCTGCTTCATTTATAATTGAAGATTTCTGGATTACAGTTCTTACTAATACCTAAAATCAGTGGCTTCTGAAGAAAGATTCTTCATCAGTAGTGTAAACACTGCAAAGAGCTCAGAAGAAAATGCTAGGACTCAGCAGCCATACCAGTCATACGGACAAGATTTTGCCCCTAAGACTACAAGAGTTTATTAGCCTTTTTTTTTCTTACCTCCTTTTGTTGTGCAAGCCAACAGCTCTTGTTACTTAGGCAAGATTTCACCCCTCTCAGACTATTTCCTACCTATACTTTTCTTTAAATTGAGGGTGAGCTGTGAGCTGAAAGTCTTTGCTTTCACCACAACTTTTACCTGTATCTCAGGGGATCCAGTCTACGTAGCTTTTCTTTGAGAGAAGCCACTGTCTCCAAGGTCCTGCTGAATTCAAAACTCTGCAGGAACATCTACCACACATAGCAGAACATCTCCTCATTTCTCAGTTGAGTGTTCAATGGCACACTAGCTGACAAGCGCATGAATTTTGACCTATTTCCCACCTCAGTCATTTTGCTAGGAAAATAAAATAAAATAAAATAAAATAAAATAAAATAAAATAAAATAAAACACAAAAAATCCACAACCACAAAAAAACCCTAAACACAAAACAAAACATCTGTCCCACTACTGATTATAACGGCTAGAATGTGACATCTAGTGGCTTTAATGAATATTACACAACTTGAAGGTCTTTACCAATGATCTGGACATGTGTTGAAAGTTTGTATTCCGGAGAGTTACAGTAGAGAGTGCCAAACCAGTTTGTATTTCACAAATGACCCAAACGAAATTATTGCAGAGACAGATGCTAGGAAATAAATAATAGTTTCTTTCTGTCATAATATTAACCAAGCAATCTAAGTCTAGGAACTCTTTTGCCGCTTGTGGTCTCTTGTGATTTTAATCTGTTTCATATAATTACTGTAAAGTTGTTGCATTCAACCGAGTTGAGATACAGTTTTTATTACAAAGTTTAACTTTATAGATAGATACATAAAAATATACACCCAGATACAAATGCATTGCTGTATATCTCTTCGCATGGGATGCCTTAATATTTTGCTTTGCTTCTGTAATGAAAGATTGGCTGACTGATTTATTACACTTTAACGATGATATCAAGAGGTGCTTTTTTTTTTATTTTTTTTTTTTCCCCTCCACAAAATGTACATATCAAATCAGAGCATTTACTGTCTAAGGTGGTAAATGCAGGTTAATTATTTTTATCCAGATAAGATAATATACAGGATCTTTACAACATGAAAATTATTTAATGACTTTGTATCAATTTTAAATATCTCAGTATGATTGGTCTAATTTAAAGGATCCTCACTTCAAAGTTTTTATTATTAAGCTGATTTTAAAAGTATCTATATTTTATGTATACCCATCTAAAACACTGATCGAGCAGTAACATTTTACATAAGAGAAAAATTTATGGCAGGATTATCATAATGGTCAGCACAAAAAAATTTGCAGATTGATCCTGATCTGTCCTTAGGAAGATACTGGTACAGTTCACTTATTTTGTTTAAAATTTTATCTCAAAATCAATGTAAAGTGCTTATAAAAGTACTGAACCTTTATTTCCCACCTCTTCAGAAAAATCAAATACAAGTATAATGCTAACAAAGAAAACCTTCAAGGGTTTTCAGAATCATTTTCCCTGAAACCAGACTGTTGAAGCACAAGTTATCCTGTTCACTTCATTGAATTACATACTTCCAGTTTCTCAATTTTTTTTTTTAAGGATTTCAGTTAAAATTTTGACAAATTTGTTCTGATGGCAACTCTATTTTTGAGGAAATATTAGCTGTATGACATATAACTAAAAGTTATGTTAAAAACATAATCTCACTCCGATGCTTGGTGATATAATCTAAGCACTTCTATAGTACTTGAGTACTCAAGTTTCAGGGTAAGGCACTGTTCCATTTACAATACTATATTTTTGTAAGAATGTTCTTGTTGATTTTATTTCACAGAACAAGCAAAAATTTACAACTTACGTTGTTGCTTCAGGACTGCAGTATGGAGCTGGTGAAGGAATCTTGCATTACTTTTTTAAGGTAGACATCCAAGAGAATTCTGAAGGTCAATTTAAGCGTAAACTGCAATGGAATGGAATGCATTTCTAATAGCTTTGGTATCATAAACTTAATGTTTCTGTGAACAGAACAGATAATTTGTTCTCTTTGAAATTTGTTCTAGCTACAGTGAAAGTCATTTCCTTTTTTTTTTTTTTATCTATCTTTTTCTATTTTTCCTACTTTTTGAACAACATCCCAGTATGCATTGTGTGGTGAAAATAGGTCTGCAATATGAAGGGACAGCAGGAATTGGGGAAAAAAAAAGAGAAAAAAAAAAAAAAGTCTTTCTTTTCAATATTGTATTCTTCTTTTCCAAGCTTTTTTTATTTGGAATACAAAGTACTAAAAATAACCTTTTTAAGACCAAGCACACAAATATTCCTTTTTTTTTTTTTTTTTTATCTCTAGTTAAAAACAATCTTTTCCTTCTGATTTCACTCCCCATTTATATTTTCAGATGGCTTGGCTTAGTGAGGCTCCTGTTATACCTGTTTTTGGAAATGGAAACAATTTTATTCCAACTGTTCATGTTCTTGATTTAGCAGCGTAAGTAGATAATGAAAAATGCCTGAAAAATAAATTATCCTGAAGAAAATGATCAATTCCTAGCTAAGTAATTAAATCTGCCAGGAGAGTACTGAGACTTTCAGATTTGGGGGTTTTAACAAAACTAGTTGTCTCTTCTGGTTGAGTCAAACAGAGATTTTAGCTTCTTTAGTATTAAGTAGGCCTTCTCTGGAACTTTTATCTGACTCACACCTGTGCCTTGCTTTTAAGAAGTTATTAACAATACTGAAACTAGAACGTAGTATCAGTCAGCTGGCTCAGGGATGGATCTTGGGCTTTTCTAGAGACGTAGCTTTTTATTCTTGGGACTTTTGGCCAAGTAGATTATCTAGTTTTGTTTCTTATGAGGGACAATGTATAGAAAATCACCCTGCTCTCCAGGATTCTGTGTATCCTTTGTCTTTGAAGTGTTTCTAAAATGTTTTTAATAATACAAGCCCAGTCTGCAAATCTGTTTCCCTAACTATTATTACTCTGACTGTACTTGCCATATTTTAGGATATTACAAAATATAGCAGACCATAAGCCAAAGACCCACTACATAGTTGCAGTAGATGAATCTATGCACACTCTCAAAGAATTAGTAAAGGTAAGAAAATTAATTCTTTTATCTGATATTTGTAAGGTTTTGAAAGCTGTAAATTTCACTGAGGTAGATGTCTCTGAGTCTTCCTGAATTGTCTTGCATAACAAATGATATAAAAATTATATAGTTCCATCTATATGGATGCAGAACTTCTTTCCTGTGAGGGTGACAGAGCCCTGGCACAGGCTGCCCAGAGAGGTTGTGGAGTCTCCTTCTCTGGAGATCTTCGAAACCTGCCTGGCTGCCGCGCTGTGCCATGTGCCCTAGGTGTCCCTGCTGCAGCAGAGGGGCTGGACTAGGTGATCTCTAGAGGTCCCTTCCAACCTCGACCGTTCTGTGATTCTGTGATTCTATGAAATAATCTTTCAATTCTGTAAGACTTACGTCCTTTAAACAAAATGCATTATCTGGACCTGGTTCTGCAAATCTAACTTTGGCAAAAGTCTCAGGAGCTTCAGTAGAAGAGTTATCTAAGAATGCTCTGCTGAATTAGATATTGATCTGAAATTTGCAGTTCTGCCATTAGAATTTTTTTTAAAATGCTTTTCCCTTGATTTGGTAGGAAGATTTTGAGATTATTTCTAAACTGTACCACAGATGTTTGGAAAAGCAAAACATCTTGCAGTTTGCTGAAGTGAATATAAGGCAATTAGTCAACATTCATTTGAAGAAAATAAAGGTCAAAATGTTCAGTGGCTGTGGTCAACTATAAGAACATAAAAAATATAAAAAATGTACCTGTTACATAAAAATGCCATAAAAGAGGTTAAAAATATTACATCCTTAGAAAAACGATGCATTGAAAGTTTGCATTATTGGAAGTGTAGGGCCATGGCATACCACGCATAAAGAAAGCCTGAGAAAGTGAAAATTGCCATGGTTAAACTGTAGGCTGAATGAACCAGGTGACAGCCTTTTAAATATCTTGTTACGTCCTGACAAAGAAAATACGGCAGAATATGTGTAAAAAACACAGTAAAGCAAGAAAAAAAAAAAGAATATGAACTGTCAAAATAAAAAATAAAAAAATCAAAATAAATAGTCTGTCTTCAAACACTTAAGGAACAAAAAGGCTGCCAGTAAATCTACTTGGCCAATAGATGGTTATGGTATAAAAGCAGCACTTAAAGAAGACAAGTAAAAGCAGCACTTAAAGAAGACAAGAAGCAGAGATCCTAATATTTCAGAATCTGTTTGTGGATGACTCATTAGATCAGTACAAAGTTGTATAAAATCATAGCAAAAGACTGTAAAAAAAAGGTTATAGAATGAATTAAAAAAAAAGGAATACTAACAAATCACTAGAATCTCATGGTATTCACCAAAGAGTTGGGAAATAACACAAGGAAAAATGATTTAATTGCTAGCTCACATGTACAACTTCCTGCTTAGCATTGTCCTGGCACTTGAAGACTGCTACATGATAAAAGTGACGCTAATATAAAAAGAAAGGTTTGGGGAACCGCAGGCTAGTATGCATAATACCATAGGCTAATAACAAGATATGTTATTAGAAACTAATAAATAAATGCATTAGAGGATAGATATGATCTATCTGGGAAGAGTCAATGTTGAAGAAAAACCATCTTTGGAAACCTACTGAAGTTCTTTGACATTACCAGCAAACATGGACAAGGATGACTGAGCTGAAGTAGTCTAATTTCTCAAAGGCTTTCAAAGTAGTGCTTCACCAGAAGCAGCTGAGAAGCCACTGGGCATTCTAGGAAAAGAGAGTGGGTCTTTTCATGAGTATGTGATTGTTCAAAAGATATGAAATAGAGGGAAATAGTAAATGGACAGGTCTTGTAGTGACAGGAAATAATCAGTAGAGAGTTCAGCAGTGAGCAACCTTAGCTGGCACCTATCCTTTTTTCAAAGAATCTGAATTTACATATATATTATACTTCTTTTTTCTAGTGTATCAGCAGAAATCTTGGACCTGGAAAAATAGAGATGATTCCAAGAGAAAATGCATTCCTGATAAAAGAGTTAACGGTTTGTATTTTTTTTTTCTTTTATTACTTAAGAAACAGATATAAACTTAAAGTATAGCTTTATGAAAGTATTATTTTCTTATTTATTTCATTACAAAAGTAGAACCCTAAAACATGACTAAAAAAAGTATTTTAAATTTATGAAATAAATAAACTCAAAATTTAACCAACCTAAACCAGAGAATTCTGTGGAGTTACAGCCTGATTTTGAAAAGCAGAGAAACGCTCATGTCAATGCTGCATTGAGCATATGGGAACACTCTAACAAAACCAACACAAAATCACAAAAAATAAGAAAATGTTAATAATGAGGTGCTACTAAGGCTGAGGAACACAGCACATGTCAATTATATTCCTGCATTTAGCTGAAATAAATTGTACAGGAGCAACAGGAGGGACAAACAAAAAAAAAGAACAAACCCTACCTCTTCCAACAACAACAAAGAAACCCCTGCTTATTTTAAGATGATATTTGATAGATTTATGAAAAAGATTATTTCCTGCAATGATATGGAACCTCTGTATAGTGCAAAATAATTGGGTAGTACTATTCCAGTAGTTGATGAGAATACTTAAATATAAAAGCACATTGAAAGATCTTAAAATTAAAAAAAAAACTTAAATTTTCGGTGCAACCCCCTTCTTCTCCTATGCTTTTATTCTTTTCTGTTCTCTCCAGTCCATCCCAGTCTTCAGTTTAAGATAATCAACATTGCGCTTTTAACATGCATAGCTAAAGGTCTCTAAAACAAAATGTGCTTTCACTTCCTCAGCAATCACATTTGGATATGTTGTTTGTGAACCTACGAATGGAAGCTATTTTTCTGAAAGACAATTTCAACATTAAGTGGGTTGCTCAGACAGGATTGGTGGAGAACATTGAAGAAATCATCAAAGAATACAAGGAAATTCGAGGATTGTTGGTAATGTTTTGACATATACTATTTTAAAGTGTTCCCTTTTCAAATAGATGTGATTACATAAACACATAGATTTATTCCTTTAAGAGAAACACTTGGAATACTGATAGAAAAGCTAAATAAGTGGACATATAAACTGAAAATTAAATAAAAGTTTATAGAGAATACTAGTTAACAGTATGATCAGCTACAGTTTTCTTGCTGTTTGGTCAAAAAGTGAAACATGTAAGTGAAAATAAGCTTCCTGATGGAGAAGCTGCTGCTTGGAACTAGCCCCTTCATGCAATATATATGGCATCCCTGGTATACTTTATTTTTAAAATGCAATAAGTGTTTTTTTTTTATTATTTAGGCTTATTTATTTATTTATTTTAATAACAGATTTGGTAGTTAGGAGAGTATTTTGTGCCCCCTTGTTATACTCAGTGAATGAAAATATCCAACTGCCTTATAACTGTCACTTTAGCTCCCTCCGTTTTGTAGTGCACCGAACATGTTTACTGTTTTCTGTTACCTGAAAGAACTTCTATTTATGTAGAAGCAGTTATGTAAAAGTACCGAAAAATGCTAGTAGTCACATACTTATTGCTTGTCTTCAGTGTAATAAAGCCATTTAGGGTCTAAATATTACTAAGATTTTATTGGGTTCAGGAGACGTAAAACAAAATACACTTATATTGTTTGTCGAAAAATGTTCGTTGAAAGTACTAGCACGCATCAGAAAAGATTTTCAAGTCTAAGTTTGGGTTAAACTGCCCTATCTGTGTGTGCGTGTGTGTATGTATGTAATTCAAAAAAAAACAACATAAAATACATGCATCCCAAGTAGGAGACAGAAGGGGATAGCTAGACCTCTCTTTCCTAGACCACTGCTCTGTCAAAATTTCAGGAGTTTGTACTTCCTGAATTAGGACTGCAAGTTTATCATGTATGGTTTTGAGTTATTGCATGCTATATTTGCTAAATGTATACATAGTGGTTACAGTTATTCAACTTCTGTCAGGTTAGCAGGCTGAATCTTTGTTAAATGTTTAACTTTGTAAAATGTTTAAAGTTAAAACAACCACTGTGGTGACTGAAACTCCACCTGAGCTGGGAAATACAGCTATTGCATTTGGATAGTAAAATATCTGCCACTTTGTTTCAAAATTCACTGCATCTTGAGGTTTAAGAGACTATATTTTGTTCTGTTTATGGAGTTTTTTGTTTGTTTTGTTTGTGATAATTTAGACCCTAACAGTGTTGTTATAAGTTAATCTGTGAGTTTAGTAAGTAGAACTACGCTCTTTCTTCAAAGGTGAAATAGTACCATTAAATTAAATAACTGTGTAAATGAAAATCAGTAGAAGTTTTAGGAGATATTCAAGGAGATGATAAATACTTAGTGTAAACTAAAATGTATCTAAATTTTAATTATTTAAGAATAATTATTAAGGATAATTATAGGGGAAAAAAATGTTCCTTTTAAATAAAACCATCAATCTTGTTTGAAAAATGTTACATCTTTATCTTTCTTTTTCAGCCTCTCAAAATTTATATTCACGGTCCTCCTGGAGTTGGAAAATCCAGCATTGCTGAAAATCTCTGCAGGCACTACAAGCTACATCACATTAAAATAAAAGATGTGATTTCTGAAACAATAGCAAATCTGGTGTGTTGATAACTGTTTTCAGTATTGTTATTGTTCTATTGTTATTAATTTTCTGACCTAAAAAAAACCTAAATAGTTTTTAGTAATGTACTTAAGAATAGAAAGGGTTTTTTGGCATATTATCACCTTTGGGTGATTCACAGGTTTTTTTAGTGACTGCAGGTTGCTCACTACCTTATTGTACAGGAACATATTTGAAATTAAGATGTTGAATGGAGTGGGTTTTTTGGGGGGGAGGAGGAGGCAGGTGGAGGAGAGAAGTGGTCCTTCTATTATATCTGTATATAAAAAGAAATTTAGCATAGTATTTCTGAGTATCTTCATATTGTTGTCTCTAGGAGAAAATTGTGGCTCCAAAAGAAGTAGAAGCAGATGATATAGGAGAAGAGGGAGAAGATGATGAAGATGAGAGTGAAAATATAGAGGAAGCACGAGAGTTATTAGATGAAATCAAAAAAAGCATGGAGCAAAATGGGAGTAGAAAACACCAAGTGATAAAATGGGATTTAGGTAACTAGTGCAACCCTATATAAACAGCAAATAATGCAAAAAAATCGTCCCTTGGATCTTGTAGATACTTTTAAAAGCAAGAATCATGCCTTATCATTTTGTATTTAAATATAACTAAAAAATCAAATACAATTGTGAAATTAAACAATTAAATTGAAATGCATGTGGCTGTACCTGTGTAAGAAATATTTTGATTCAGCTACTAAAAGCTATATATTTACTGTGGTGATATTTAATGGTAAATGTTTCATTTGTCTACTTTTTTGTACATTTTCTATATTTATTTTACACTAATACTGATAAATAAGGAAGAAATGAGTATTGATAATCTTATTTTTAATTACATCATCTTAACTTCTCAGAAGAGAAAACACAACTAATGTAATATGAAGTAAAGTGTTAGTGAAATATGTATCATAATTACAAAGCAGAAAAATATTCCAGTGAGAAAAGTAGTTACTATGCAGTCATATGAGATTGTTTTTAAATTCTTTACACCTCATTTTACTTTATACTCATCTCCAAAGAGTAAATAGCAGTAACTCAACCTACAAAGAGTTGTAAAGTCTGAATATTGAAAAAGTGCCATAAAATTGCCATTACTCATAAGTACTAATTATTGTCCATTTATCAAACAAAGTCAAGTGTTTTTTAACTTAGTCTTAACATTTTAATTGAGGGATACCCCAGATACCTCTTAAAATGCATTCTATCACTATAGTTTCACCTGATCAGGATCAGATATATCTGCAAAAGTGCAGCTGTAACTCATCTGAAGATCTCAGGAATGAGATCTATGACAAAATCCCTTCTGCATGTCTTGCTTTATTATTTAAAATACTAATGTCTTCTAAAATTGTAAAATATTTGGTTGATTACAATATTTTATAAATACTTATTAAGACTTTCAAAAGCTGAAGAATAATAAAGGAGGAAATTGGAGTCAATGGTTACTAGAGGAGGAAAAGTCAGGACAAAACAAGCTTTCTTTTGGACACACATTTGCTCAGCAACATAAGTTAGATTAATAAATCACCTCATACCTTGGTCTATTCATCTGAAAGTGAAACCCATAGTTCCTATTTCACATTTGTGTTGCAAAGCTATTTTTAAGTCTTATTGCTTACTATAGATATAGAATTTGGCTTTGTCACTTGTGTTTTGTCACATTTTTTACATATATGTATATAAACGCCTCTTTCTTTTTTCTATTAAAATCTGAAGAAAGTTCAAAAATGCTTGGAACCCTATAGCATTATTCTAAATACCCACTTCACTTTTTAGCATCCTTAGAGTCTAATATATATAGCTTTCTAAGATCTAATATATTTAACTAATTGCTACACATTATGTAGATCTCTGGCAACATGCAGCACAGTTATTCAGACTGTACAATTATTCTTAGAGCCTAGATAAAAGCTTCTTGGATAAATTAATGAAAATGTTAATGAAATACGTTCAAATATCTCCATTCTATAAATCTATTATTTGTCTTTGTGTTTTAGATCAAATAGAAGGCCAATATGTTATTAAATTCACAAAAGATAAGCTTAAAACTATGCCTTGTAGGAATCAGGGATATGTTTTGGATGGATTCCCAGAAACCTATGATCAGGCAAAAGAACTTTTTAATTGTAAGTACTGCTGCTCTTGTTTTTACTACTGTTAATGTTGTCATTATCATTATATTGACACACAAAATTCTTGTTCTCACAGGCTGTTCAAAATTTCAAAAGGATTGCAACCAATTTTATTTTATTTTTTTTTAAATATAAGAAAGATATTTTTCAGGCTATCTTTGCCGGCAAAGTAATAAGTAAATGTATGAATATGGAAGATGCTGTATTGTTTGTGCTGGACTGCTTCACCTAAGAATGCTGCTAAGGCAGAATGTGTTCATAATATTCAAGGACTGCTTAACAAGGGGCCCGAGCCAATAGCCAATCCACAGTCCACATGGGTATCTCCACAGGGGCATCTCAGCTTCAGAGAACAGGAGTTCAGTGGAACTCCTCAACATACACAGTCAGAACATTATTCTTCACACTCTGAGCAAGCACTATCTGTCTATGCATTAGAACAAAGCATCATCTCCCTGTGTAAATAACGGTGTGAGCTGACAAAGAAAACAAAAATCACTCCCAATTATCTTAGTAAGGCAGGTTGTAAATTACCATGTTCAGCTGATGCTCGTCAGGTCCCTGAGCCGACTGACACTCAGCTGGAGAAGACCTGATCACTTGGAAGCAAAAAATCATTTAATTATATTTAAGTAAGCTGTGTTCAGAGCCTTGGTTCTGTCTTTCAAGAATACCTGGGAGAGGCCAAGGTCAGGACAGTGGTATGGACCCATTTTTAAATTGTATATATATTTGTGTACTTCTGTATAGGCAAATAACTATTAATGTCCCATGGGTGGTTTTTGTGGTGACTGGCAGCATTAATGACCTCTCTATTTCAGAGTCTAGTTTTGATTAATTACCAAAACATTAGTAAAATTTGTACAGATATAAAATGATGTTCATACTAGGTACTTTTTTTGCAAATGCAATGATATTGTTGATTCAAATGACAGTGTGGGTTTGTTCTTACTTTTGTTTTAGTGGAAGATGAAGATGAGGAAGAGGAAATTAAAGGCAAAACATATAAATGTGATAAATTAATCACACCTGGTGAGTTTGACATTTTTATAAAGAGAGGAGTTTCCAAAGTATTGCTACCACTGATAAGAAGTCTGAGATGCCACTGTTCACGTTTTATTTAACATAAAAGAAATATCCAATTCATGTTATACTGTTGCCTGTTTATTTGTAAGTGAGCGATCAGTCAAAAGAAGGATTTGGGGTTGATTTATTTATAATTTTTTCTTTCTTTCTTTCTTTTTGTGAAAATGCCACATCAAAAGCTGGCTTGTTGTGATTACTGCAGCTGTTTATGGAATGAACATGAGTGCCTGAACTTGGCATATTAAAAAGACATCAGTTTATCTTTAGTCCTTTGTAGAGCTCCTTGTACTGCTTACTATGATATCTTGAAAGATGTAGCCAAACTGATTTTGGCGGGGGGGGAGGGAGGGTAGCAGCTTTGGAGTGCACGTGTTTTCTGTGACTGAATCTGTAAGTTTCTCACTGATGTCAGAAGAATGATTTCCTTTTATTTTTTTTCCCCTATTAAATAAAAAGATTTCAGTATTATTATATTGAGTAGTATATTAGACAGAAATAAATGGAAGATATTGTTACAAATACATGTGAATTACTATTTAACAAAGCACAAATTCTTTTGATTTTTGAACTGATAAAACAGAGCAAGATAAAGCATAATGAAACTGTAAATATAAGACTTCTGAAGTATAGTAGGGAGATAAAATTTTTGTGTATCCTTGAAATCTTTCTGCTGTTCCTAACAGCATTTTACAAATACAACTGATGCTAAGTTTTATGGCATGTGGCATAGTGTGCTTAAGGCACACTACAAATAATTGAATTTATTTGAATTTATTTTAATTCAACAGAGATACCTTTGTTTATGAGATTAAAAATCACAGTACAGTGTAACCCAAATTTTGATAAACAAGTTGTTAAATTTCCCAGTGTCACTTGCTGCTTTGGCTGCAGAAAAGAAGTGCTAGCACCACTACTGCTATGAAAGAATTTGGTGAAATTAGGACCTGCAGCTTCTTTCCAAACAGATCTCATCTTAATAAATACTGATAGCAATGTGGAGTGTGGAAATGGAGAATTCAAGACATTTCATAATGAACTTCTATATAAAGATATATGCAATTTACATCTACTTATGTTAATGTAAAATAGGTAATAAGGAGGAAAAATAATAATACATGCCACAAAAAGTAGTTCTCAGAACATATATTTTTCTTCACAGAATTTGTTATTTCTTTGGCTGCACCTGATGAATTCCTTAAACACAGAGTAATAAATCTCCCAGAGAGTGTTGTTGCTGGAACTCATTACACTCAGAACAAGTTCCTGGATTCTCTTCACTTTTTCAGAGAGTGTAACACAGAAGATGAGACTGTTCTCAACTATTTTGATGAACTTGAAATACATCCTCAGATTATTGGTATGAAATAATTAAAAATTATATACACTCTTTAAAAATAATACCGTAAATGTGCATATAAAACCATATTTATAATAATATTAAATATATAATAAGCATTTAAGAAAATCTGTAAAATGCTTGTATGCGTTAGGAATTCTGAGTCATTCTCTTTGGTTCAAACTTTTTAACTTTGGTTCAAACTGTATTGATGTGATAAGTGATTTCAACACTGAAATACTATGAAATATATTTTTTTAAGTTATCTTCAGATGCCATCACATTATAGGCTAACTAGTAATACAAGAAAGAAATTAGTGGGCAGAAGTTTTCTACTGCATCTGTTTTGTACTATACTTGGCTGTAGGAACAGATAAGGTGACAGCACTCTAGGGAAAACTCTAGAGGCATTAATAAAAATAAAAAAAAAAAAAAAAAAAGAGAGAATTTGGGAAACCCCTGGAAATAGAGTCCAACTGCAAATACTAAGAACGTCTCTATTTGAGATGGGTTATGAGAAACTAATTATGGAACAGCCTTAATGATAGTTGAATTCCTTTTTTCTTTTTTTTTTTTTTTTTTTTTTTTTTCCTTCAGTAATGTCAGTCATTATAGGGATTATTTTGAGAGTAATACCATACTTGTGTTGTTAGGGAAGTACACTTATAGACAAAAATGTTAATGTGATGATTTTAGATTTAGAATTTTTGCTAAATTCATGTTCTGCCTTTCTGCTTCCAAATATCTAAGTGCATATTAAACCTCTGCCAAGGGATTTTTATATTTTATTCTCCTTATTCTCTCATGCAGTTTACTGTTAAAATCTATTTTACCATCCTACCATATTTTACCATTAATGTAAATATTTGTTTATCTCTGCTCTCTTCAGCAGATGCTAATGTTTTTCATATCAGATTTAAACAGAGACTTGACTGTTTTCTTAGTCATATTCTGAAGGAAGTTGGCTGGTTTTACTGACTTCAGGGTGGATTGGTTGAAGAATTGCACTTGATTCTTTAAATATAGTTTTGAATTAATCAAAACTTACTTCCCTGTTAATTTTAGAAATTTGTAACCTATGGTCATATGAGTTGATTTTATTATTTCTTCTGAGTCTGAAATACAATTAGTACAAAGGAGTGGGCTTCAAGATTCTCGAAGCCCTTATTTTCTGTAGTGACTCACTACATGAATTCTTTGTCAGTTATCTTTGCATTTTTTTTATCTGCAAAATGAGAATGGTGAGAGAAGTATGTTAGATAATTTACAAAAAGGCATGTTAAAATTATAACAGTAATTAGCTTTGAAATTTTAATTTGAGCTCCTTTTTGGTGCTGGTTCCTCTTGATTAGGGCCAATGTTAACTGTATTATTATTGCAAGACCTGTGTCTTTGTAGATATACAATTAATTAGGATTACTGGAGCAGTTTTTTCATAGAAATGTTGCTTGGCTATTTGAGAAAAGACTGCCATATCCAAGAACTCACACTCAATGCAGAGTTCTAAGTACTTTACAGGTTTAAAAATAGTCATTTAAAGTATGGCTAGGATTTCTTTTGCGTTAGTTTGCAATGTAAAGAATTTGCCATGTAATTCATATATCCAGGTGCAGCTAAAATTACAGAAATAATGAACATCTTAGAAAAAAATATTTTTTAAAAAAATTTGGAATACTTCAAGAATGTAATTCCTGTTTTTTTTTTTTATTTTTTTTAAGAGGAAATTGATAAAGAAACTTCAGCAAGCAGTTATTTTATCTTCCTGCCTTGAATAATTAGCAGATTTTTAGACCTCAAGTCCAAATCACAACTGCATTGTCTATTGGAACAATGGTTTTAGTAATGGACTCCTACCTTCTGTCAGAACTAGTGCTTAGAAAGTCAAGAGAGGCATCCTTTGCCAACAGCTTTCAAAATAACTTCATAAAACAGAGGAATGTATACTAAGGACTATTGGATTCTAATCTAAATTCTGTATTTTTTCTTGCTTTTTTCTATTTCTCTGCTTTCTCTTCTTAACCATTTCTGTGCCTTTATACTCACAGTCCCCTACTATGTTTACCTCTGTATTTTTAATCTTCGTAGGCCTGAATTTCCTCCTTTTCTTCCTTTCCATGCACATTTTCATACCCCTTCTGCCACATGCATTCACGCTAAATACATACAGAGCCCAGAAAGCCCTGCAGACAGTCCCCATTTTTCTGAGTGTTTTTGCAAGTCTGATGTCCAAATAGCCTTCAAAAGTTAAAAGCAAGAACGAATGAAATGAAAGAAGTCTTGCTCAACCCCTATGCCCCTGAATAAACCTATTGATTGGCTTGGTAGTTATAATAAAGTAAGATTTTTTTTTTTTTTTAAACTGGATATAGGTCTATGTTCAAAAACAGTCTATGAGTGAATTTTGTAGAGATTGTTGCCCAATTCTATCAATGTATTGTGTAAAATACATTTACACAAATGTAATTTGTAAATATGTAAAGTGTATTTACAAAGCATTTTGTAAATATGTATGGCAAAGTCTGTGGGATTCAGAAGCTTACAGTTCCATAAATTTGCATGACCTGACATAAACCTGACTGAAGGAACATCTCAGATGCTTTGATGACTTGATTTTCAAGTTTCAAAACATAGCCAAGCTACAACTGCTGAGCAAAACATTTAAAAAAAAAAAAAAAAAAAAAAAAAAAAACTTTATCATCATCTTGGAAAGACAAATTATTTTAGCTGAAATTGTTAAAGGAACTCAGGTATAGAAAATTTATTTTATACAGCAAAATGTTGACTTTTAGAGACACCTGAAAATAACACCTTATAGTGAAAAATTCAAACAATATGTTCACCATGTATTACAGTTGTTCACTAACGATCACTGATGATTGATAAAAGCCCTGAAAATTTTCTTTCTTGTATTGTTTAAAAGATGTAGTCAAGTTGGAAGATCCTGAGAACAGACTTATTATAAAAGAGATTATCAAAGAAATCGGAGAACCTCGGAATTATGGTTTGACAGATGAAGAAAAAGAAACCTTAGAACGCAAAGCAGCTGAGGAACGCCTTGCCAAAGAAGCTAAAGAAGCAGCTGAGCAAGAACGTAAAGAAGCTGAGGAAAGGGCTGAAAGGAAGGAAAAATGGGTAGAGTGGGTAGGTTAACGTATATTTCTGGGAAACCGTTTGTATTTGTGTGATTTTAAAAAGTAGAGGCAAGTACTCAGGAAATGTAAGCAACGATTCATTTTATCTTTGAGACTGCAGATTAGCTACAATCTCTGGATAGAATGACTAGCTGACTTATTCAATATCACTCCTAGATTGAACAAATCAGGTAATTCAGTTATATTAGAACATGGCTTTTGTGCCATGCTTGAGTGCAGAAGAGCAATTTCTTTAGTTTTCTTCAGTCTCTTCTGCTTGCTGTATCTATATATGACTCGGGCTACTATTGAACACAATGAGAGAAGAGAGGACAATAAGTTTGAGTAGTTTTCTGGCTAAAACCGTTGCAGGTGCAGATGCTATTAACTGCTATTAAATAAAGAAAGGCTAGCTCAAGTTTTTTGGTAAGTTTTTTTTGCTTGTTTTACTTTGAGTGTAATCATTTTATTGGATTTGACTGGAATACAAGAATAATTTTAGCTGATGTAAAAAGATGTAATCCACTGGCATTTTAGTGCATTGAGTTCTCTTCTGGGGAGGGGGGAAGCCAAAAAAGAAAAGGGGGGAGAGAAAAAAAAAAAAAAAAAGATTTCTGAGACATTTTGTGGTTCCTTAGAGTCAAGTATTTTTAAAACTCTCCTGCCCCCAGTTGAAAAATCCTTCAATAAATTATCTGCTGTTATAATAGCAGTGATTTTTGAAGTGACACATACTAGTGTTTTCCAGACACTTTGACAAATACCTTATAGAAATGGAACTATGTAAAACAGAATATATTTCCCTTTAGGTGTAAAAAAGGAGAGAAATAAAATAATTTTACTAGGTATGTTAGTTTTCATCATGCTTGGTTCACTTTCCTTAGCAAGCACTATGCTCTAAATTTAACAAAAAGTTCATAATGGTGCTATTAAGTATGTTTTTTTTTTTTTTTTTAAAGTCCATGGTTTCTAACTCCTATTATTTCTTGAGTCCACCATTATTATTTAGTCTAGTGCTATTTGGTAAATGTTATTCATTTTATTCTTTGGTTCACTATTTATAGAACAAACGTCTGGCAGAAGTGAAGAGACAAGAAGAAGAGTTACTGGAGGCCCAGTCTATTCCATTACGAAACTACTTAATGAAGCACGTCATGCCAACACTTATGCGAGGGCTAAATGAATGCTGTAAAGTCAGGCCAGAGGATCCAGTCGATTTTCTGGTAAGGTGGTTGTATGTGTGTCTGATTTTTTTTTTTTTTTTTTTTTTTTTTTTCTTAAATATATTTTAGAAAGCTTCATGGAAATATTCACTTAGTTCCAAAGAATCTCTCACAATATATGGACTTCAATTCTTTTTCTCATTTTCATAATTACAATTAATTGATGGTTAGTACTTGCAACTCAGGAGAGCAATAATTGCTGTTAAAGCCAAAGAATACTGTGACTACTCTTTAACAGCGTGGTTGACACTTCGTAACAACTAAAGATACCTAGTTTTACTATGCAGTGGTAGAAGAACCACCACTATTAGAATTGGTTGCGGCGTGTGAGCTCTCTCCCTGCCTTTCTAAGTACTCTATATAGGGGCCCACAGAAATAGGGATGAGTGACTGGTGAGTGCTAAATACCTGTAGTAGTAGGAGGATGAGATTTTCCCTATTGCAAGAACTATCTTATCAACTGCTATCTACTCCTTTGGGTGCAGCAATCAGACTCTAGGTTACTCCCACCCAGGACTTGCCACGGAGTGCAAATGCTGTGCTAATAGCTCGTGAAAGGGATGGGCTCACTGCTACTAAGCTGGAAAATGTGGTGGGTAGTAGTCATGAGGAAAAGGTTTCACTAAGATCTCTGTCAGAAACCACATCCTAGAGCCTGTTAATACTTCCCGATTTTTTTTTTCTTAAAGCAACTGTTTTTGTTAGTTTATTTTATTTTTTTTTTAAATTGGGCACTTAATCATATATTTGTAACTTTGAAAATCTTCTGTTTATAGGCAGAATATCTCTTCAAGAACAATCCTGAAATTGAAGGAGATAAACCTTAAATCCTGACAGCGGTATATACTGTGAAATAGAATACTTCTAATGCATTTTACCATAACAATATTTAGTTTTTGAAATGGTTTTTGCTTAGGCTTGTTATATAACCTAAGTTTTTATTTTCCATACTGTATTCATGGTACTGTTATTCATATAGAGTTGTATTTGTTCTTTAATGCATCTTCTACCAGAACAATATTTATTAGACATCTTTTGTGCATCCATATTTATTTGAAACTGTGATCCATAATATCTTGAATGAGAAGATTCAAGATCTCTATTGAATGGGGAAATATATATATATATATACACACACACACACACACACACACACACACACACACCAAAAAAGAAAGGTTGTTTTAACTGAAAGTGAAAATAAATAGAAAAAGCAAGGTCTCTTACTTCCTTTGCTCACTTAAAAGAATAAAAAAAAAAAAATTACCTCACCAAAAACCTGTTCAGTTCTCCAGCTGTTTTAAGAAAAATAAACAAATGAGAATTTTTAGCAGGGCATCTTCTTTTTGCCTATCAGCTAACCACAGACAAAAGGCTGTGAAACACAGACCTCCTGTACCAAGGACTGTCTGGATGAAAGCTTTCCTAGTAAAGATCTACTATACATGTTAGGATTCTCTTAGGTACCATATATATGGGTACAATTCTCATGACATTTACTATTTCTTCATTATTCAAGTTTATTACATGTTTTTCATAAACATTTGCAGTTTCTAGCTGGTCACAGGTCCTTTTCAAACTATGGTCTGGCTGCCATTCCCCTTTTCTAACTATGGTTTGGCTGCTATTTCCTTTGCCTATAGGATTTCATACACCTTTCAGAGAAACTGCTGATAAAGCTATGCTGATCTGAAAATGATTTTGATTGTTGTAAAACATATGTTAATACAATATTTTGCAAAAACAGAAAGCAAGGACTGTTGGAGACAGGGGAGGGGAAAAGAGAATAAAACCACTAGAATTGCTACATTAAGCAGTTTAGCTGTTATTTTTAATGTAGTCCTATCTTGGCTGCCTTTACGGTCACTAAGTCATGTCACTGATGAGAGGCATGAACAGAACTCAGAACTGTCACTTTTTCTTTCTTTCCTTTTCTGTTGGTGTTTTTAAGTGAGGGAAGATCTATGATTGTTATATACTACTCATCCAAGTTGTCGTTTTTCTTATGAGTCCTTTAGAGATGGGTTTATAATTTCGTCCCTCCGCCATTAGTGCCCACGGGCCTCATCGCCACCCGCGCAGGCAGCGACCGGCATGGGGCTGCCGCCGCGCGGCGCGAACCCCACCGCGCATGCGCGGACGCGCAGCCGTTAGCGCTTTGTTTTCAAAGCGCGGCTCGCTGCCCGGCCCTGAACTACGACTCCCAGGGTGCTTGCCGGCCGCGCGCCCCAGCGCGCATGCGCGGGCAAGCCAGTGTGCGCGCCGTGCGGGGGTGGCCGCGCCGCTGCGCAGGGTCCCCCCCGTTCTAGAAGGTTGCCGTGGTAGCGCCCGGGCGCCATGTTAGAAGGCCGGAGGGGAAGAGGAAAGTGAAGCGGCGGCGGGCAGGCCAGGCCAGGCCCGGCCCGGCGAGCGGCGCTCTCCTCCCCCGGGGCCCGAGCCCGGCCCGTACCATGATCACGGCCCCCGCTTCTCGGCGGGAGGAGTGACCGGTCCGCAGGCAGCAGCGGTGGGGGAGGACGAGGAAGCAGAGGAGGGAGAAGGGGAAGACGCGGTGGTGGCGGCGGTAGAGGAGGAGCCGGAGAGACGATGCCGTTGTAAGTTGGGAGCCTCGCGGAGCGCCCGAGAAGCTTCTGCCCTGTCCCTGCCCGCGCGGCGCCTCCGCGCCGGGGCCCTTTTCCCCGCTTTCGCCCTTCCCCCCTTCTTGTGCTCCCCCTGCGGCCTTGCGTTCTTCCGGTGCCGCAGTGTGAGGGGCCGCGGGGCTGCCGCTCGCCGACACTCTCTTCCTCCCCCCTTCCCCGGCGCCGCGAGCCCGCAAGGGGTGCTCAGGGGCTCGCACCTTGTCGTTGGTGTTGCCTGCTCGGCGCGGGTGCCCGTGCTGGCCGAGCAGGGGGTGCCCAAGCCCCGGCGGGAACGCGAGCGAGTGGGGAGGAGCCTCCCCCGTTTTTCCAGCTGCTCGCAAAAGACGAGGCGCTTCGAGAAAAAAACAAAACAAAACAAAAAAACACACACACACAAAAAAAAAAAAACCAAAAAAACCCTCATTTTCGCTCTCAAAGATGCCGCCAAACCCGCTTGCCGCATGGAGCGCCCCTCGCCCCCCTCCCCCTTCGGGCGGGAGACCGCGGCGCGGGGGCGGCTTCGTGTGTCCCGTACCGGGGCCGCCGTCGCGGCGGGGGCCGCCCGGCCCAGGGGGCCC
>VZSV01000014.1:6995073-7010603 GCA_013398735.1 Nothocercus julius
CATAATATGTTTTGAGTTGCCTGTCAGACCCTGACAAGGTCTATCAATCTGTTCCTGCTGTTTTTAGGATTGACTAGTTGAGGTGGGACTTTCTGTTGCTATTCAGTGTTCTTTGCTTTTTGTTAATGCTTAACTGCGATGACTAACAAATTTTGCTTATCCCCCCACCAGAGATTTGACTCTTTTATCCTTCTAGCTGTAAAGCTAGCACTGAAGGTAAAAACTAAAATGTTCATGTACTGTTTCAAGGCAAAGTTTTTAGAGTATAGGGTGGTCTTTATGATTTCATGAACGAGGTAAATACCAAAATTCTGTTTCTGATGATCAGTGTTTTCTGGCTAAAATGTAAGATGAACATGGTGTTTCATCTTTAATGTTGCATGTACAAGTTAAGTTTCAACAATAATTTATTTTTCACTTAAAAAGCAGATAATAAAAAGCTCTATTTAAAATTTCTTGGCTAAATGTGAGACTGTGCAGGGGAAGAGGGTATCTACTTTTGTACTTTAGCTGTGCAGCATTTTTGAGGATTTACTACCCCTTAAATGCATGAATATTGACTATTACTGCATGAATATTAACTATGAATATTATAATGAATATTAACTATGAATATTATAATGCATGAATATTAACTATGACTAGTTAATTTACACTTTAAATCAGTTTATATATAAACTTTCTTTGCCTAGTACCATTTTTTTCTATAACTTAGCAAAGGCATCCTTCAAGTAGCTTTCAGTGTGCTAAGTTAAACTTAGAAAAGGCTAAACTTCAATTGATATAAATATATGAGCTTCAGTTTAAATAGTTTTAGTCTAAAATGTTAGTATTGAAAAGAATGTAGTTAATGTTGATATGCAAGCATTGCTGCATCTACTGGACTTCTAAAAGCTTCTAGAAGGCAGCTACCTTGAGAATGTAACATATTGTTCTGCAAAAAAAGTCCTCATTTAATGTTTCTCAGAGATAGAAAATACTAATGATTAGAGAAAAATAGTATTTTATGGAGGGCATATTCCCAGCTGCAACAGCTGTGGAAAACGAGACCCTCACTACATTTCAGAGGAGTGTCTACGAATATTAGAGATTGTTCTTTTGAATTTGGTAAAAATAAATACCTGTCTGAAAGTGCTCCTATGATAATTATCACTCTATGCAATGCTTGGATGCAAGTGGTTTATCCATCTTGGGAACAAAATAAATAGAGACAACGCTGCCTAGACTTGTATCTGTATTTATGGTGTATATTTTCTGTGCAGATGACTAAACCACTTTCTGGAACTTTAGACTGATCCATTACGGTCTCTGCTGCTAAGTCTGGAAAAGAGCTAGTAGCTAATGTTGAAAAAAATTAATTTGATCACTGGCTACAGGAAGTGCACAAACTTCTCAAACCTCATGCCTTGTGTTAATTGTCTGTTGTTTGGATGAAGAGCACGCTCCTCTGGGATCGTTCCGCTATACATACACACAAATGGTTTTCATAGTTTCCTTGCGTATCAATCAGTTAATGCTAAATGTAGGTAGGAGGTATTTGGAACTTCTGCCCAACTGTCTGCTGGTACAGGGGTATTAGAGGTATGTGATACCCAAGCTGGACTAGCCTTTTGTGAAACAGAGAAACGGAGTTGAGAAAGATGCTTTCTTTAGTCTAATAACTTGTACTGGATCCTGAGCCTTCCTATACAGGTGAAACTTGTATAGGGCAGTCCTTTGTTGCTGACAGGATCCTATTTTTGTTTTTGTAAAATACACAACAGCTGTATTTTTTTCTTAACAGTCCCCACAGATGCATATTGACTTGTTTTTATTTATTTATTTAAGCTGTCCTTTCTGTGAATGATTTCAAAACTTGTATACGTGCCCTGGGACTGTGATCTGTTGCTACAGAGGCTTTAAGATACTGCTGGTTTAAGGAAATCATGTCCACATGCTTCTTTTTTGTTGTTGTTGTTTGCTAAAAACAACTTCCAAGTGCTGTGGAAACAGATCAGGGAAATGATCTAATGTTGTCTGTCTTTTATGTGTTGTAATTTGGGGGGCAAGGAAAAGTATTTTTGCTCTTCTCCCACTTGCTTCAAGTTGCAAATTCTTTAAAAGGTTAATAGTGTGGCCTTACAACCAAGTATCAATGAAACTGAAGAGGACTGAGTAGAAAGGAACAGGCAAAAGACAAGGGGTTTGGTCAGCAATACTGAGTTCTGGAGTCTGCTTCCGTGGATCAAGGCTTGAGTGACCTTTTGGTCATTGAGACTTCTTGAGAAACCTAGAAATAATGTCTATCAAGCTGAATTTTTGTCTACTACTTAAAGGAAGCCTGATATCTGTGTCAAATTTGATAAAGCTTTTAGTTATGGATATGTGGAACTTGCAGTGAAACTGGGAAATTTTACAGAAATAAAGCTTAAAATAATTATTGCTTTAGCTTACTGATTTTAAAAATATAGAATCTGGAAAATCTTAATTTGTCAATAGTTAGAAGAGGGGAAAATTGCAAGTTAAGTCAAAATATCATGTACAGGGAAGTTTAAGTGTAGTAAGATGTGTTGTTTTATTTTTTATTTTATTTTTTATTTTTTGTAAAAGATAAGTGACTGAAGTTCACTGGTTGAGCTACTGTTTGTATTGCTGTTAAAAATAATTCAGTAATTCAAAAGTTGTATTTAATAGTTTTCTTTGCCATTTATTAGAATTTGTCTTGATCTTGTCTTGAACGGCTTTTTAAAATGCTTTGATTTGCACATCAAGTCCTAAAATCTATATGATTTGTTCAATCAGCTTCTTTGGCTGATAAAACCTTGCCGTAAGCTGAAGGAAGCTTTTGTCAAATCATGTTTTCAGAAATGATTGATCGGGTTTTGTTTATGTGTTCAAGTTTTTAAAGGTTTTTAATTCTTTTTTGTTTTATTTTATTTTTTCCCCTTTCTTCCCTCTTTTTGTTAATGGATAGTTGCACAGGGAGAGTAATAGGCCTGAACTTTCTTGGTAAGAAGCTCACATTGTCACTGAGTCCTTGACTGCATGCAAAGTTTGTGTTTTTATATAAAGAGTCTATCCTCATGGAAATGAAGAATTAAATTCCAAGGAGGAAAATCTCACAAAAAATCCTTCACCTTTATACAGTAGTAGTGCTACACTTACAAAGAATGAAACCTCTACATAAACTCTAAATGTGATTTTTTTTTTTTTTTTCCCCACACATGAGAATTTTTTTTTTTAGCATAAGTTCTGTAAAAATTGAAGGAGACTGAACTGATGTTATGCCTATTGCCCTAGTAAAATAATTCTGTTCAGAAAGACATTAACACCACTTTTTCTGATTTTATGCGAATTAAAATATTAAAGATATGTATTACAGTTTAGTATGAAATATAATATGCTGATGAATGAGAACAATCATATATAGGAAGATTATAATTTTTAAGTACTGAAGGTTAAAACCTCTATATAAGCATTGCTTTAGCTCTCAGGTAAGAGAGAAAAGAAAGGGTTTTGATCTAATAGCCATGTTTTAATTGCTTGTTTTGATGAGAGGTCATAATGTTTTTTGTTTGTTTCTAAATTGCTTTTGTTTTCTTTACAAAAATTTTTCTATGTACTTCAAAAAATCAAAGGTAGGGACTGATATTTCTTGTTTAGAGAAAAGTTGCTAAAATAGATGCGCAAAACTTGTATTTAGTGCTGAAAACCTGTCAAACTAATACAGATTTGAGTAGTGTGTTTTTCTATATCTGAAATATAGCACTAGCTAGGCTGAATGTTCTTAAAGGTAAAATTTGTCTAGTTTACATGTTAAAACTTGTTATATCTCTGAATATATTTCAAAAAATTTTTAATAGATGACTACTTCTGCTATTATCAATTCACAAGTCTTAATTATAGACATGCAGCATACAGTAATCACTGAATGTACACACTTTATATTATGCCGGAGTATGTTCAGTTTTAACATATTCCGTCTTGACAGCCTTAAATATCAACTTGATTCTGAAAATAAGGCTGTCTTTGATTATAAACATCACAAAGATACGTAGCTGTTATTAAAAAAACATATTATTGCTTGTGTACCCAAGATGCTGTGTAGGAAGTCTATAATCAGATTCACAGTGTGCTGCTACCTTCACATCTTTTTCTGCTAAATTTCTTTTGATAGATACCTAATGTGAACTATCCCTTGAACTTAGATGATGGTAGGACACTGCTCGCATCTGTGGTACTTGGGAAGACAAAAGTCTGTGGAAACTCCTTTCCCCACAGTTCTCCATACAGCAATATTATATGCTATATGGAGGCATCCCTATGAATCATTGAAGCAGGTTTGCAGCTTGGGTTAAGCTGATGTTGTTCCTCTCCCATTCTGCTATGCAAACCTGCAAGGAGGTCAGCTTAAAGATAACTATATGGTGCTGTTGAGCTCAAAATGTGCAGAGCTTCCTCATGTCTGTGAATGTTTTGAGGGTTAAGTCAGCTAATGTAAAAGGTCATGGATCATGATAACTTCTCACCTTGCAACCAATTTTTGGAGATGGAGAAGAGTAATCCTTTTGCTGCCATTAGTATGAAGAGTTAATATAAATTGTTTGGGGATGTAGCTGTTAATGTTAGCTGCTTCCTCCCCCCCTGTTTCAGTTTGTGTGTCTGCTAATCTGATGGGAATAAATAAAAAGTTATATTTTGTTTCTCTTGGTAACTCTATCTACCTTTATTAGTCCTGTTACAACCCAGGGATCACAAACACAGCAGCTACAGAAGCATTATGGCATTACCTCACCGATCAGTTTAGCTGCCCCCAAGGAGTTTGACTGCATGCTTACCCAGAAATTAATTGACACCCTAAAACCTTATGGTGTATTTGAAGAGGAAGAGGAACTGCAACGCAGGTGAGTAAACATTCTTATGGTGGTTTGATCAGATGTTGAGGTTCATGTAGTTGTTTGTTGAACCCCAAGCATGTTTGTTTTAAATGATTAGTGAAATGTGAAGTATGAAGCTTGAACCTTATCTCCCTATGAAGAATATCTCAGTACATGGAATGAGAATGTTGTAAGAATGACTGTGTATGTGTATACATATACAAACAAGAGCTATAATTTTATCTGTAATGCTATTCTAGTTGACTCATAATGCTGATCAGCATCTTGGTAAATAATGCTAGTTTGCTAATAAGTTCATTATATGTGATTCTGGTGTTTTATCATAGGATTCTAATTTTGGGAAAATTAAATAACCTCGTAAAGGAATGGATTCGAGAAATCAGTGAAAGCAAGGTACGGATGTGTTCTACATAAGTGCTTGTGTAAAGACTTGTAGGAAAATAATTATGTTTAAACATGATGCATCTTAGTTTTGGGAAGACTTGATCAAACTGGGAAAACAAATGCAACTGTTCTGTAACTTCATTTATTTCCAGGCAAAACTGCCCATTTAGAGTTGTTATGCAGGTAAACTAAATACTGGAAAATTGATGAATTGTGCTAATGGTGCGATTTGTAAAAACTAACCCCCTTCTTTCCCTGTTACCTTTCTCTCCCTGCTGTTTTTTTTCTTTTCCTAGAGGAATACAAGCTTGTAAAAGTTAAGATAGGAAGTGTGTTTTTAGCTACCAAATATATATATGTGTGTGTGTGTGAGTGTATAAAATATATTATTCTTTTCTTGAGTACATTCAGGATTATTTCTCTTTTACATTTCTCTTATGAACTGGGCATTTATATATTTTCATGGCTAAAAACAATATATATGTATATACATGTGGGTTCTTGAAAGTAAAATAGCAAGAGGAACTTGCATATTATAAGACCTGAAGCTGCTTAATCTGTTATTCCATGATATATAACATGTGAACTTAGCAGTTTAATTACCTCCTTTATTGAATGATTGTTAATATAGAGCTTCAAAATGTAATGCATTCCATCCACTGCTGTAGGTTCAGGAGTTCTTTAAAGATAAAAATAGAGAAATGTTAGTAACCTTATACCAGCAAAGGTACCCCAAAAATTCTCTGATATCTGAAAAGCAGACTTTTGTATAAAGCACAGAGTATCATAGAATCATAGAATGCTTAAGGTTGGAAGGGGCCTCTAGAGATCTCTTGTAGTTTTGAATTAAAGAAGTTTGATAATCATTGATATGGTAGTAATATTTTTCTATTGATTTAAAATGGGGTCCATTATTAATTTCCCTGTCAGTCTGAAAGTCCAAGTATTAAGCAAAATGTTTAATGTCCATAGTAGCTCTGAAATGTTGTTCCTGAATAGTAGAGTAGATGGAACAAATACCAGGTTTGAGGCACTAATGTCTATTCTAGCTGTAATATTAGCTAATAGTTCCCAAGTGGCAGACATATGTCTTTTGTTTAAATACTAAATACTTACATCAATGGTAATTAAACCTGAAAGACCTCTGCATTGAAGACAGTATATTTATATGGAGTGCAGACTCAGAAAGATTTTAATCTTTCTAACTCAACATCAGTTTTCTGAAATGTTTCTTTGTTTGCTTTCTTAAAAATTGTGTTTCACTGTACTTTGCTGTGGTAAAATAACCAGACTTATTTGTTCCATTTAGAATCTTCCACAGTCTGTAATAGAAAATGTTGGAGGAAAAATTTTTACCTTTGGATCCTATAGATTAGGGGTTCATACAAAAGGTAAAACTTACTTTTATTATAAGAATTCTAATGATATATGCATAAATGTTGTGCTTAAGTAACAATATCTTGCTTTGATTTTTTTTTTTAATTTTTATTATTAGATTTTTGTGAACCATCTCTATTCCTTCATTCTAAATAAAACTGTGTCATGTTTGTAAAATAGCAGATACAAGGATCTTGAGGATTTATTGTTGAAAATGGCTATATATGTGTTTAACAGCTGAAAGGAGAATGTGTATATATGTCTGGTTTGCTTAATGGCTATGAAAAAACTTTGCATTTGGTTTGGCTTGGAATGACTTTTCATTGTACATAACTGTAGGAAGAATAATGATTTTTTGATTGCAAAAAAAAACATTTCCAATTATGGCTGCCATTTTATATTTGTGAAGTGTGAATAAACTAATTGTGCTAATAAACACTTTCAGGTGCTGATATTGATGCCCTTTGTGTTGCACCAAGACATGTTGAAAGAACTGATTTTTTCACGTCATTTTATGAAAAATTGAAACAACAAGAAGAAGTAAAAGATTTAAGGGTATGTAAATAGTATGATACAGCTGAAATAATGATGCTGAGAGGTTCATAGTGGGGAGAAAAAAGCATTAAAATAAGCAAAAATCACTTTTATTGTTAAGGTTGCAGTGAGTTTTTTCTTAACTTAGAGCAAGCCTATCAAAATATTTGAAATAATTTGAGATCCTTGTAAGTCTTCTCTGTTCCTATTTACTGGATGTAAGAATAATCTGCAGTGTCTGTAGCAGCAGGTAGATGTAAGTGCAGGTGTTTGGCCCTGGTCCTTTTCAAGATAACTTTTGTGTATTTTTAATGAAGGTTTTGCAAGCATAAAAGTACATATTTTTTTTGTTAATACCTTTTATTAACCATTAATAATAAAAAAAACCCTTCTATTTTGACTGTCAACTTTGCATCTGAAAATGAAGGTAACCTTTATATTTTGCCTCTGTTCTATTATTAAATGCTTGTACAAGACATTTAACATGTCAAGGTGAATTTTTTCCTGTAAGAGTGAAGTAGATGCTGATATACAATATTCTATTTCCACTGTACCTGAATGAGAAGCCTTCTTAGGTCAGCTAGTGAGAAATTTGTTCTCAGCACTAGCTTGGAATAAAGTTTCTCTTCTTTCTCTTTTAGTTGAAAATTATTACTGGCAAGTGTTAAGCTCTAGTTTGGTTTAGTCCTGTTCTGTCATAAAAGAGACTCTCTCTGCACGTTCACTTTGTGTATTCCATAGCTGGTAACAGTATCAGTGTAGTGCAAGCATCTGGTGGTGATACAGCGTGCACTGAATCAGTTGCTTGAGTGCATCAGAGCCTTTTTATATATGTAATTTCAGGTTTCTAATTAATCTTTTGATAACTCTTCTTTTTGGCAATGATTCAAATTTATGTAGCTGAAGTAGCATGAAGGTTTAGAACGTGCATGCTGCTGAATCTGGACTTGGAAAATGTGTTGCTTTAGTGGGTAAGTTAGGGATACTTGTTAGTTTCCTGTCTTGTTTAGGATCCATCCTGCTGATCAGGAGACTGATTGTGAAGGGTGCTATTGTTCCAGGTCTTAAAAAGAGAAAACACTCTTAAAACTATGCTTAAGCTCTAGCAGTTTCTGTGTTTTACTATTGGGAAGCTGTATAGAATTTCATAATGCTCTCTGCTCTTACAGGAGCAGTCTTCTGCAGATCTGGCATGTTCAGATGTTCATTTCAGAAGGGTTACAGAACTGACCTCAATTAAGTATGTTTAGGAAAGATATTAGAATGGTGGATTGATCGCTTCCAGCTGGATTAGATGAAGTCAGTGCATAGTCGTACAGTTATTTCCTTGTTTGTTGTCCAAAAAGATGCTGAGTCTGAAAACGATAGGAAGAGGCGGCCTGTAGAGTTACCTGCAGGTTGGCCTCAAGTGTGTTCAGAGATGCAATGGGGAGTAAAGAATATTCGATGTCCTGCAGTGACAGAGAAGGAGAGTTAGACCTTGAGGGTAATATTGTCAGAACTGGTCATTGTGAGGTTGGGCTGCAATTAACATCTAGTAACTGTAATGCATAGTACAGAAAAGTGTAGTATTTAAGTCCTAACTGTCTAAGTCTTCAAAGAAATTGCTGAGGGGGAAAAAATGAGCTCAGCAAATAGAAAAGAATCAATACAAACAGTGTTTCATTGTTTAGAGCTGCTAGCTGTTGCTTGTAAATGTTATTCTCTATGCTAAAAATAAAATGTAACTCTCTCTCTCCAGGCTGTTGAAGAAGCTTTTGTCCCAGTTATTAAACTTTGTTTCGATGGAATAGAGGTAAAGAGGTCTTTGTTTTAGTAGAATATGGTTGGAAAAAAGCTTTCAAGATCTCCATAACTTATGTAATCTTCACTAATATGCAATTAAAGTGACTATCTTTCACCTAAAGGGACTGTAAAGTCACTAAATGTTCACACTTAGATACTTGACAAGAGTTATATTGTGATCTGCAGTTGTGTAATTTAAATGAGACCTTAAGATTGAAAAAATATCTTGATATAATTGAAGCTGTATACAGGATAATTTTGTGTGTTTTTTGCTAGGCTCTGTTACCCACTTGTACTGATTCCCATTTCATAGAAATTGTGTTCAGAAGTCCTGAATAATATTAGAATTCTGTAGGGTAGGTCAGCAAACTAATGTGGCTTAAATTTTTGGCTCACTGTACAGACCTTAAATTCAGTTTTACTTAAACACTTTGTATTACAGGTAGTTCAGGGTCTTGTTCAGGTGTTAAATCTATTGCTAAAGAGAATTTTTTTTTTTTTTTTTTAACCTCTGACCAAAGCCTTTGTTTTGGTCTGTCCATATCTATCTGGTCTGCTGCCTAGTGGTCAAGCTCTCATCCAAGTGGATGTGGACAAGGCAGGAAGGGAAAGAAGAATGGCAAAGCTGTGTTCTGTGAGCGCATTTCCCTTAGAAAATTGTTCTGTGGGTATCTGCATAAAATTATCAATTCAACAGTGAATGCAATCAGGACTTTTCAGTTTTCAAAATTATACAAAATAACTTGCTTGAGTTTCGTACTTTTGAAGTATTTTCAGACTAGTGGTTAAGAAAATATGAACTCTGCTTTCAAAAGATACTTTGTTAATCTTTTTTTCAGACCATTTTATAATCTACCTGTTAGGTTCTGTTGGTGGCAAAACAAAACTTCTGTATGCACGTGTGCGCATCTCTNTTAATATGGATTACACAGAACTGTAACTTGACAGAAGAAAAATCAACTTTTTTTTTTTTTTCTTCAGATTGATATTTTGTTCGCAAGACTAGCACTGCAAACTATTCCTGAGGACTTAGACCTCCGAGATGATAGTCTGCTTAAAAATTTAGATATTAGATGCATACGAAGTCTTAACGGTAGGTATATAGTTTTGCACGTTAACTTCTTTGTCAAGTCTTTACTAAGTAACCTAGATCACTTGATACAGTTTAGCTGTGGACTTACTGAAAAATGTAGTAACTTGGAATATGAAACTGAAGTCAAATATTTATAAAGTTGCGAGGGGAGGTGTTTGTGGCTATTTTATTTTTATTTTATTTATTTATTTTTATTACCACATTGACTGAATTTACCCATTAGTGTCCTGTAGGAACTAATGGGACTGTGGAACTTTTGTATGGAGTGTTATCTGCTTTGAAAATATGTGTGTCTTATACATATTAAATGTACACAAGTGATAAAGAGCTATGGAATTATTTCAGTGATAAATTGGAGATGCCAAAATACAGCCAGGTTCAGGTCAGACTTGTAAATCTTGTAGTAGTTTGTGAGCTTGCATAACTATTAACTTTTTTGTAATACTGAGGTTTTTAAAAAATGTTGCTGATATGGGGCAAGGTAGGGGCTTTGGGATATATGCAGGTTCAGGGTGGTTTAAGATATCACTGGCTTCTGATATGAACTGAAATTATCACCTCAGGTGAAATTGGTCATGCCTAAACTAAATTTGGGAAGAAGGTGGGGAATACTGCCACAGCAGTTTCCACTGTTTTGTGAAATCATTTCTGCACTCTTTAGGACTCATACTTGACTTCTGTGTAGCTTTTTGAAAAGGAATTCCTGGTCTTAGAGAACTGGTGATAATAAAATAGCAATATCTGCAGGCATTTATTAACCCTATTCTTGATTAAAAATCTATCAGAAAGGTAACATTGTCATCTATAATGCTGTTCTTAAGCCTTGCAATATCCCATCCAAGTAATATTTATATATTTAAAGACTGTTCTTGTTAGACTCTTCTTTTTGCAAATTAAAACAAAGCTTTGACTTATGACTTCCAGGTTTTCTGGAGGTCCCTGAAGGCTCATAAGCTTTAATTGGTTGCGTGTTCTGTGATGTACTGCTGGTTCCTTGTCAGCAGAATTTAGAAAATGTCTGTCCCTTTCTAAAACAGGTTGTGCTGAATCTCAGTAGTTCATTAATAACAGAAAACTGGGTAGCAATATAAATTCGTAAATGTAGATTCATACCTTGTCCTCATCAGTGTTTCTGTAAAACAGGCTAGTGGGGAGAGGACACAAGGACAATAACAAGGCAAAAATGTTTTCAAATTCAAAACAACAGTCATCAAAATACAAATAGAGTTTCCAGGATGCTGACCAAAAGTTTGATGGCTTTGAAACTGGGGAGGGAATTGGAGCAAAAAGCTTGAGGTGTAAGGCTAACGAATCCTTTCTTTTGGCAGGTTGCCGGGTAACCGATGAAATTCTGCATCTAGTACCAAACATTGACAACTTCAGGTTAACACTGAGAGCTATCAAATTGTGGGCAAAACGTAAGCAGTTTTATTCCAAAATTTCTGAAGCTTTCATTAACCCTTATAGTTACTGATAACTCTCTCTTTTTGTCTTTTTCCTTCTCAATCCACAGGCCACAACATCTATTCCAATATACTAGGTTTCCTTGGTGGTGTTTCCTGGGCTATGCTAGTAGCAAGAACTTGCCAGCTTTATCCAAATGCAATAGCATCAACTCTTGTACATAAATTTTTCTTGGTATTTTCTAAATGGTATGTTTTTTTTTTTTTTTTTTAATTTAGATTACACTAAAATAAAATTGCTTTGTAGACACTAAATTTTAGTCCTGTTTTTATGGTATTTTTTTCAGCTGTTACCAGGTTAAGTTGATAGTTAAGCATTGTCTACTCTTGGTGCCAGAGCTTGGGGCTTTTCAATAAAAGTCATTCAACATGCCTGGTTCTTGAAGTATCCAAAACAACAATACTCAATTTTTAAGTAGAATGTACCGAATTATTTGTCAAAACTCAAACATTGGTTCAGATAAGACCCTTATGTAGTGCTATACTTTTTGGGGCAAATGTCCCAAAAGTTGAAGTCATTCAGCACTCAGATACTTGAATGTATCTGTTAGTATCCCGTTTAGGCACATAGCTTAAACACACCTCGGGAGGACCAGAAGCAGGAGTCTGATTTCTTTGTTTTCTCAATGTGGAAAAAGAGATGAAAGTGCTTCTGGATTACACGCGGTTTCATACTCATGAACTAGTTAACTCGAATTGTTTGAATAATGCCGAAAACACTCAAGAGCATTCCAGGTAAATGTAGAGTGAACTGGAGAAAAGTGCACTTTGCAGATTACTGCTGAATGCTGTTTTTCTGGGATCATATGTGGAGCCCTATATTCTTCATGAGGTGTTGGCACATTTTTGGAATCCTTGCACCTAGCTGTTGCTTTACTTTCTTACTGTGAAGATAATTACTGCAGTTTCACTGCATCTTAAGCCAGGTGGCTTTGTAGTTTTCTTTAAGGGCACGCTCTTTATTAGTATCTTGGAAAACAAAGTTGTTATAGGAAAGCTGTTTGCAAATGCCTTTTAATGTGTTCATTTTTCTATTGTCAGCTTTATGAGGTTTTTACAAATTCCTAATGTGCATACTGTATGAACATTAATGTACAAACACCCAAAGGTGTAGCTGACTTGCATATAAGTAGTACTTTTGTAGGAAGATACCTTTTATTCATGGGACTAGGAGGCATCTTGAAGAATGGAAGTGTTGGCTCTTTTCTTCTTTTATGCACCTGCTTCATTTAGCATGCTTTTTTTTCATGATTCGCATTGGCAAAAGGTTTTAATTTAGTGCGTGTGCTTTGTAATGATGCTGTCATTGCTTCTGTAATTTGATGATGAAACAGCTAGCATGAAGACAGGTGCAGTGCTAATCTTTATAGAGGAGTGTCTTCATTGTAATTCAGTGTAGTTTAGGAGTTCATGGGAGCTTCATATAACCATCTAAACCATTAGTGATAAAGCTGTGACTAAAAGTTTAAGAAAATTCATTGTTCTGATGCCTCGGAGAAGCTAATTATAGCCATGTTATAGTTCTGGGCTACAGGTTATTTGAAGGACTAGAGCTAGAGCAGTTTACTTGTGAGGAAATGATTATTTATCGTAAGTGCAGAGTGAGGAAGGTCACATTCAAAAAGTTTTGTTGTTTGAACACAAATGGTTTTATCCAATAGTCTTATTCAGTGCTACAATCTTTTTAAACAGGGAATGGCCAAATCCAGTGCTATTGAAACAGCCAGAAGAATGCAATCTTAATTTGCCTGTATGGGACCCAAGGGTTAGTGTATTATTTTTTCCCCTATAAGTGACACTGTACAATACATTCGGTTGCTTGGAGATTCCCAGGTGAACTTCATTTTGGGTTTATTAAAGTTAATATTTTGACGGTATGTCTTTATAGTAACCTTCTAAGTACCCTGTGTGGAACAAAGTTAGCTTGCTATTTGTGTAAACTGGTGATGTAAAGAACCCGTACTGAAAAATGTACTTTTTAATCCAGCTCTTGCAATTAATGATCTTAATAGATACTCAAAACAATTAGATATATTCTTTAAAGCAGGACACTTTTGAAAAATTGCTTGTTTATAACAGTTCACTTACTGTTTGACTTGCACTTAAAAATTACAGTTTGCATTGAATTCACTGCAATGCAACAGTCAATTTTGTATGTTTGTATAGTAATGTATCTTTTCGTCTTGGGCCAGAGAAGATCCTAACTTAATTTCTGAGTTTTGAATAGTATTTGCAATGTTGATGTCACTGTCTTTGTAGTCCTTTGTTAGATGTGCCATTCAAGAACACAAAATAACAACTTCCAGCAGACATGTGGTTCATATTCTCAGATTTCAATAGGGCATAGAGTCAATGGCTCAGTTTTGTCAATTTTAAAATACGTGGTGCTCAGCTAATCTTTTTTTGATGATTGAATCCAAGCACCAGAGATTCAGTTGCACGATCTTCATGTTTTATGTTTTTTCTTTTTTATATACACTTTTCTGTTTGATGGAAGTCTACATTTAAATAATGAGGGACAAAGATGGAAAAATGTTCCTAAGTCATACTGTTACCCCTGGGAAAGGGGGTTGAAGTCAGTATATGATGTGAACTGTTCCTGCTGTAGTTGCTAAACAAAATGTGATAAGTTAAGGATAAGTTTTCATCCTTAGCTTTCACCTACAGCCTATGAAAAACAAAATTATTACACTAAAGTTATTTAAACATATTGTTTTCCTCAGTGCTGTTCCCTTTTTGTTTCCCATAAGCTGCTTTAATAAAGGATATGTTAATGCAAATGCTGCTTCCCTCAGGTTGCCCAGAGCCTCTCATGTTAGACTGGCTCATCATTTTCAGTTGTGTTACAAGACTAAAGCAAGAACATCTTTTACAGGGTCTCAGCATAGCTATTTCTCATGTTGTGATAGGGTATCCATGCTTTGATGTGCTCAAAACTAATTTCTATTAGAAGTTGTCCTGTTCAGTTGGTCTTTCTAAATCCAGAGATACCAACATCTGGAACTTGATATGCTGCTAAATTTACTTGATCTTCAAACTAAGATGTCATTAGAATTTGAGACTCAAACTCACTTTAGCAAAGGAAGAAATCCAAATTTATTAACTTGTGTGTATGCTTGAAGAAAACTGATTGGCTGTTGTTATATATAGGTAAATCCCAGTGATAGGTACCATCTTATGCCTATAATTACACCAGCATACCCACAGCAGAACTCTACCTACAATGTGTCCGTTTCCACACGGATGGTCATGGTTGAGGAATTTAAGCAAGGTAAGTATTATCTTATGCTCTCTATATAAATATATTCAAAAGGATTTAAAATAGTTCTATTTTGGGTACCCTCATTTTGCGGGGGGAGATGGGAGGATGTTAAGCAATCTTTTGACATGAGAATACTTTCTAAAGCAGGTAGAACTTAGCCAATCCTTCATGCTGCTTTTCATTGTAAGTACCAAATTATGTAGACTGCTGTAAGCATGTCCCTTCTAAAAACTGAGGGTAATTCATTAGATTGCCTTGTGCTCTGAAAATGAGAGCTACAATTTTTGTTTTTAGGCAGCTTCTAAAGGCTTTAGATTCTGTTTTGCCACCTGGAATGCTAGTGTATTAGTCCCATTTGATTGCAGGTATTGTCCCTAATGACAGTCAGCTTGCTCAGAGATGAGACTTGAACAAGTAATCTACTTAATAGTTACAGTAGACGTGCAAAGATGTTGTCAGAGCAAGGAGAGGCCTTGATAGAAAGAGCAACTACCAGAAGCTCTCAGAGACAATGTAGTAAGTGGCTCATTGTCTCATTTCTTTGCCTTGTCGTTCAGTGACTTGCACCAAAGGTGATACAAGTACTGTAGAAAAAATTTCTACCTTCTTTGGACTGAGCAGGTTTATTCTGTGGCATACCCAAAAGAGTAAATTGAACTATGTTAAACTGCAAAGTGAATTGTATTAAATTATCAATCAGATCACTTAAGCTTTTAAATGAATTATTGTATCAAATGTTGTTTTCGTAATACGAT
>VZSV01000014.1:7016003-7034692 GCA_013398735.1 Nothocercus julius
TTTCCCCTGTTTCCACTCTTCTCATTTTTTTTCAAGTAAGTTCTATGATTGTCACTTACAGGGAACTTTGCTTTTTGACGTTCTTTACCTGAAGCCAGAAAAATACTGGAGAAATAGATGAGAGTGTTTTGCTGACTGACAGGAGGAGGTCAATGGAAGAGATTTTTCTCATCCTTACTGATGATGATCTCTTGCTTTTGAACTTCCTTTGTAAAACCAGCTTGTTAAGAGTTAATTAGAGCGTTCGTAAGCTTCCTTTGTGTTGTTTAATAATCTGACTTGGTTTATTGATCTGAATTAATCTGTCTTGTATAGTGTGCTAGTTCATTTGTATTCTGAAGTAGTAACGTAAGGAGAATGCTGAGGAATTTATTCTCCTTGATACATGAAGTTAGCAACTCTTGTTATTTCTTATTAACAAAAACTTGCTATTAAATGGCATTTACGCAGGGTGGGCTTGGTGGAATCAAAGATTCGTATTCTAGTTGGAAATTTGGAGAAGAATGAATTCATTACACTGGCTCATGTGAATCCACAGTCATTCCCAGCACCCAAGGAAAATCCTGACAAGTAAGCAAAATTACTGTTTTCTGTTGTAGTTGAAGGACTAAATAAAAATTCATTAATCAATATAAATGTTTTTATAAAACTTTGGGCAGAGGAATCTAAAGGTCTGTGCTTCCAAGCTGTTCTGAAGTACTTTGTTCCATGTCAAACTGTTTCTAACCAAAAAAATTCTTTTTGCTAACATGTTCTAATCACATACTTTCTTGACAATAATGCCAACTCCTTTGGTAGATACTGGTACTTGACTGCTGCTGTTTGATCACCTAGTATCTGGTGTAACATCTTAATTACAAGGCAGTGCTGAGAATCAAGTAGAACGTCAGACACGGTGTTGAATGACTTAAGCAGATTTAATGCTATTAAATATTGGTAGTTGGGAGGTATATCACTTGGTAATGACTGATGGTATAATTCATGAGGATCTGGAAAGAGTGGAGAGAACACCAGGCATCTCAAATTGTCTGGGATGCTAATGGTTTCTAGACTGTGTTTTCTTCCTCCAAAACGTAAATATTTTATTTTTCAGATGGAACATTTTAATGAACTTTTGAGAAATCATGTTTTAGTGTGAGGTGGAAAAAAGTAGATGAAATTTTTATTGGGAAGATGTAAAAAGCCTTGTTTGCATTTCATACAGCCTGTTCCAGCCGTGAGCTGCTTGCGGGCAGTGTGCTGCTCTTGGCTTTTGTGTGAAGTTACATGCAGTTTATGCATTTATGTACGTTCCAAGTAGAAGGGACCAAAGTGAGCATTGCATCTTTCCCAGCACTTAGGTAAACAGATAGGAAGTTAAAATGGTGTTCAGGTTGCCGTGCTTTTTAATAATCAAGGACTCTGATTAGCACTTGTTTGAGAGAATTGAGGATTGTCCCCAGAAATGTTTCTAATTAAAAGTCACTTTCCAAATGTAAATAGCGTAGATACCTTCAGCTGCCTGTCTAAATTTGTTCATTGATTGATTGATAAATTGGCTCGTTCTGAAATCGTTTTAGAGGGATATATATATATATATATATATATATTTTTAATGTTAAATGTCATGAGCTGTTAGGATAATAGAATCTTTTTATTAATTCTTTGATAAAGTGTAATAGTTCATTTTCCACATACTCTGTGTAAAGATGAACTTTATGGGAAGACGCTGTTATCTGAAAATTACAGTTTACGGTCAAACTTCAAACTGAAAGTGGGGTTGAAACAAGTTTAAGTGGGGAAAAAAAAATATTGTTTAGTCAATGAATGAATTATATACTTCATTATGATATTATATGTATTATATATGTTCCTAATATTAAGAGAATGCCATTAAGTCTGCTTTAGTTTCTGCTTTCCTATGTTTACCACCTTGCTGCTAGTGGAACTAAAATGTGAAACTGTTGTTTCTTGCTGCAAACTGCTTACTAGGTTATTCAGTTCCCTGATCAGACTTATATGACTTTCTTATATAAAACTTTTCAGAGAAGAATACCGTACAATGTGGGTAATTGGATTGGTGTTTAAGAAAACTGAAAATTCGGAAAACTTAAGTGTCGATCTTACTTACGACATTCAGTCTTTTACAGACACAGGTGAGTCTTGGTTTTTAGATATTTGGATATTGATAAATTTGTTGAATGTTGTTACTTTTCTTTCCTAATCTAGTTTCTGAGCAGTATGATTGTACTGGGCAAAGGCTAGCAAGATTTGGTGAAGGAGTTTAGAGTGTTATTTGAAATACAGTCTTACTGTAATGACTTCGAGTTAAATGGTTTTAATGAAAACAAACTTTAAATGATTGGAGTAATGCACGTAGGTCTCAAAATGGTAAATAGTGGTGTTATCTTTGTTATTAAAGAGGTAGTCTTGTTATATGCAGTCTACCTAGCCTAATCTGCTTTTGCAGTATGCTTTAGTTAATTGTTGTTACATGAAATAAAATTCCAAATTTACTTCCAGAGATTAAAGTTTAGTATTTAGAAACCATAGAATGAAATGCATTTTAGTCTGTGACAGTTAATTCAGTGAAGGGTTTTGAAACTAGCTTGTAAGTTGAGTAGCTTGTACTCTGTGGTGTGTGAAATCAAGTGAAAGTTTGGTTTATTTCTTTTAATTTTTGTTTCAACTTGTTCCCTTTTTGATTTGCCAAAAACATTCCACAAAAGGAATTGCAAAAGGGGCAGAGCGCTTGATGGATTAATATATTTGCAGTATTTTTTAAAAAAGATACTTAAGCATTAAGTATTACATGTTTATGGAGATAAGGGAGTAGGTCAAAGTACTACCTAGTTCAACTCCTGTCTGCTCATTTCTAAGTCTGGAGATAGGGAAGCTGTATGGCATATTAAGCATACCGTACAGCTCTGTGTGTGTGGTTTTTGGTCTGTCCTTTTGTTTTTGTTTTTCCTGCAAGCAATGCGAAGACTTGAAAAAGCTTTGTCTCATTTGTCTCAACTGCTTTTTTTTTATTCATGGGCATATTTTCTTGAGGTAATTGGAATAGTTCATTAAATGTGGTCAAAGTGAACTTACATACATACTGATTTTTGAGAATTTGCTTGAGGATTAACAAGTTGTTTAATTATATGGCTGTGCACTGCGGAACAGAATGGGAGGAGAAAGGGACCTATGTGTTATAGGTGTCATTTATTTTTGTGTTTTTTTTTGTTTTTTTTTACTGTTTATAAATTTAGTAATTTGATAGTGTACTTAATAGACTACAAATTTTTATACAGAAATTGTGCTACAACTTTCACTTATAATTTTGTATCTGACTGACTTATACTAGTTTCAAATCAAAAATTTATCTAAATCTACACAATTTTAAGTAAAGTTACATTTTACCAAAAAAACTTAAACTGATATAAAGGTTTACTATTTAATTTGTAAACAAAATTCCAAAACAAACAAATGGCAAGCAACTTCATTTTTTTGTCATTTTAGATTAAAATAGTTTTGTCTATGTTTTAATCCAGTAGTCATATGGTTTGCAGTTGTGTATTTAGTAACTATTTTAATTAAGACTTTTTTTTCTACTCCCTTATTTTTACTGACAGATGAAGAGACTTAATTTGAATGATCTTGACATTCATAGGTTATGCTCTTGTGAGCCTTGTAAACAGGGTGGGCTTTTTATATCTTAATGAGACTTGATTCTGTATGCTTTTGACAAAAAATGATCAGAGACTCATTCTGAAGCAGAGATCTGATATGCTAGCAACATCTACAGAGGTGATAACAGTTACTTTTTGCATTTCTGATAAGAAATTCCTAATGACAACTTGATTCTTCCAAGAGCTTAAAATTTCATTTTTTTTCAGCAAACGTGTTGTTGCTTCATTTTGAATCAGTCATTTGTGCATTAAGTAACCTCTGTGTGTGTGTTTATTTTTGTTGCTAAGTTAGTTAACCTGTGCAATGATGCTAGACTTGAGCACGTGAACAGATCAATATAACTACTTTTGATGGGGAACTCTGTCATAATTGTAGTAATTAAGGAAAGTTACATTCATCCACCTTTCTAGTAAAAGGAAGAGTTGGAAATTGAGCATTTGTTTACTCATGTATTATCTTGAATCTTCAAGATATGTAGATACTTTCTAAAGCTCAAGGGGTGTGTGTGTGTGTGTGTGTGTGTAGGGGGTGTGTGTGTGTGTGTAGGGGGTGTGTGTGTGTGTGTGTGTGTATGTGTTTGACCCCCTTTCCACCCGCTCTCCCCAAAGTCACTAGCTTAGTTTTGTAGTATGACTGCTTGATCAGAAAATGTTTGCTCTGTTTTTTTGAGCAGATCTTAAAATTTTATTAAAACTAGCTGAATCATTTTCAAGTATGAAATTAGGGAGGAACTGGCATGCTTTCTAGTAGGATGAAAAAGGGAACCCTGATCTCTTTGCCTCCTATTTGTTTGATGAGAATTCTTGCTATGGTCACAGAATAGATAGTGAATAAGGAGGAGAGGAGTTTTTTGTGTTAAAGATCTACAGAACCCTTTTGTTATTCATACATCTGCCACAGCTTCTTTCAATGTATTGGGAGTTAGTGCAAAATAAGACCAAGTAACTTTTCAAGTTTAAATGGTTTTACTTAAAACTCAAAATGTCAGCTTGTAGTGCTGTTTCTTTTACAGCACAAACCACATTGACTTGAGCCACTTGTGAAATGATGAAGAGAAACAGTAGGCATAATTTAAAAGAAAAGAAATAGACTTTTTTTTTTTTTTGGTAATGACTTAATGGCATCTAAGCTGCCAGAAAAACTTGCAATTTGTTAGCTAGCACTTTCAACTTCTGAATTAGAACCCATTTGTTGTAGGAGCTGCATAAATAAAAATTGAATCTAAAGTGAAGAAAATAGTCTTGTGTAAATACTGTAGTTCTAATAAGAAAATCTTATTTCCATCTCTAGTCTGTACAAGATTAAATGAAATACTAGCTTCAGCTCTGATACTGTTAAAAACTTTTAAAAATATAGTTGAGAGAGAACTGCATGTTTTCATGAAGTTTTCTTGGAAAAGAAATAGTGTTTCCAAAGTAGTGTAGTGAAGGTTGTGCTATCAGTACATGGAGAGTAGACAAGATTTCATCCAGAATGAGGAAAAACTGTGCTTGTTCCTGTTACTGTATGTTGTATATATTGATATATATTGTTCCTGAATGATAAATATCCGTAAATGTAAATCATTTCTTCCTGAGCTAGTAAGCGCACTTTGCCAAATGTTTCAGTGATGTCTTAATGTTCTCCTAATTGTGTAGTTTATAGGCAAGCAATAAACAGCAAGATGTTTGAGATGGATATGAAGATTGCTGCAAGGCACGTGAAACGAAAGCAACTTCACCAACTGCTGCCTAATCACGTGCTTCAGAAAAAGAAAAAGGTAAACTTGAATGATATTTGAGAGCAATAAAAATGCCATTGAGTAATGATTCCACTGTTTTTATTTGATTTACACGTTAAGTAACGAGAAACATTTTGAAAACACACTTTTACCTGTATAAGCAATATGACATCATGGACTATGGTATAGATGTACCATATGTGCTAAGTGTCATACTGGGTTTCAGAACATCAAGACCATGAAGTCTAAGAGTATCTTTGGCCCTGTTTTTTTTTTTTTTTTTTTTTTTTTTTTCCCGCATTGTAAGATCAATGGCTAAAATTTATTTTCTTCTGTTTTTGTTCCTAAACTAAATGGATTTAAATCAGTTTGAGTGAGGTTTTTTTTTAAGCTGTCTTGTTATTTTATCATTGAAATCACCTAAAGGAAACGTTGATAACAATATTGATGTTGTTATCCATCAAATAAGTCTTGTTATCTTTTTACCTCCCAACTCTTTTTTTTCTCTTAAGTCACTCTTGTTCTTGGTGGACTTGTTGCTCTGTTCTGTGTATAAGATGATATTCTGTTGCTGTAACTGAAGTTGATTATTTTGAGGATAATTTGATTAAGAGTGTTCTTCAACCTGCAACCTGAAAATTATCCATTCCTGTATTGCATGTGTGTTCATTTTAAAATCTGCCTATTCTCAAGTTTATTCTAAAAATTTACTTACATAATTGTGCTTAAATGCGCTTATGGGCTTAGTGTGTATTGGAAGCTCTTCTGATTAGATCTTGGGTGCGCTGTGCCTCTCCCTCAAATTAAATGGCTAACACTGTATCTGAATTATTTTTTCATTTGAGTTGATTTTTAAGCCCTTAATGAGATTAACAAACACAATTTTTTGTCTTGTGGTTTGCAGCATTCAACAGAAGGAGTCAGGTTGACAGCTCTGAATGACAGCAGCCTAGACTTGTCTATGGACAGTGATAACAGCACGTCCGTGCCTTCGCCTACGAGTGCTATGAAGACAAGTCCGTTGAACAGTTCAGGAAGTTCTCAGGGGTAATGATGGCTTAATTTTGTTAGTACTTTTTGTTCTTGAATTACTTGTCTTAAAAGCATAGCAAGTGTGTGTGATATACTGCATCAAGGCATAAGCTTGCCACTCTGAAACTTGCATTTCCTTTGCATTTCTAGTTTGAACACTAGAGCAGAACCAGTGGTGAGCAGGGTAGGGAGCGTGGGGAAAAAAGGAGGTCTGAGAGATAGTTACATTAGTAAATGAGACAGTAGATAAGTATTTATGTCAAAAGGAATAAGATATTTCAGTTTTGGTAAGTGATCTCTAACATTTGAATATTGCTAACCATGTTATTAAAACACTTGTATAATTATTAAGCATGATATCTAAGATACCACATTTGAAAGTGAAATGTGCCTTTGGTTGTTTTCAAAGATATAGTACTTGCCTATACTGTGTCATGTGAAGTTCCAGTTCTTTACCCAGGACTAAAATTAAAGTAGCAATGGTATGTGTAAATTAAAAACCACCGCCTTATTCTAGTCATTCGTGTTCCATTCTTCAGGAAAAATAACTGCTGCATTTCCCTCTGCATCTCTGTTTTGTGTGCATGCTACCTTAATTTTTACTTTTTTGATGCAATCTTTTGGTTTGAAAAGCTTTCTCTGAAGTGATTCAGCCTAAATATTAGGAGAGCTTTTTGTAGTTAATGTTAAGTTGCCAAATATTTTATAGTATTTTGTGCTGTGAAAACAGTATATTATAGCACATGCTGCATATATATGCATATTATAGCTGCAATTTAAGTAAACTAAAACTCAACTAAGTAACTGACCGCGCATATGTTGTGGTGAAAGGAAGATTGTATAATGCTGTAGCACACTTAGGTTCAATATTTTGCCATCTTTTTCTTTATAGCAGAAGCAGTCCTGCGCCAGCTGTAACAGCAGCATCTGTGACCAACATACAGGCTTCTGAAGTCACTGTGCCACAAACAAATTCCAGTGAAAGCTCAGGGGGTAAGAAAAACAGCATACTATGTTATTTCCATTGATTGCTATAAATAACCCATGTACATATATATATATATATATATATATATATATACACACACACACACACATATATACACACACACACACACACACACATATATATACACACACACACACACACACACACACACACACACACACACACACACAGAGGTATTGGTAAAGTTCAGAAAGGCAGGTTTTTCTTTCAATTTGAGACTTTTAGTAACATAGGATGCAACATTTGCTCCTTGTTTTATATGTTAATTACTTTAAAACTCAGGATATTTTGTTAGAAACCTAAAAATAATTATTCTGCAAAGCAGTTTTACTAATATTCTAGACAAATGATGCCTGTAGCTCAGCTGGTCTAGCGAGGACAAGATGTCCACTCTATGAAGCTGGAAGAACTATTTTTGGATTTCTTTGCTCCTTTTGTGGTTAAACTCAAGAGGCAAAGCCTGAAACCCATAGATTAGAGACAGTTCTGCGCTGTATATAATCCATACCCCCATGTTCTTGCTGTTCCTATTTCATTCAGAAGAACTTTAGAAGATTCAAATGGGAACAGAACATATGCTTCTTAGTTATGTCTTTTCAAATACCTTTATCTTCCATATTATCTACCTGAAAAAATAACGAAAGATCAGTGAAAAATTTGACTTTTTTTTTCTCTCTCTTTCTCTCTCTCTCTCTCTCTCTCTCTCTCTCTCTCTCTCATCATGAAGGTCTCCTTGTACGCAAGTCTCCTTGTGTATAGTTGTTTGTTTGAGGTTGGCAACTGATGAGATAATGCTTTGTCATATAGACCATTTTTCAAATTATTATATGGACTATCAGATCGTAAACATTTGGTGCTTTGTGATGACTTCCTATCTCTAGGGACTTTCTCTGAGATGGAGAAACAGTAAAAATCAGGTTTAAAGTTGATGAGTCAAGATAAATCTGACACTCTCTTCAGTTTAAAATGCTGTATGCCTGCACTTACCTGAACTTGTTTAGATAGTGAAACTTTTTGGGGTATCAGGAGCGATATGGCTACATTAGCACAGAGCTCTCACTGGGCTAGTGTACCCAGCTGTTTAGCAAGGCTGCTTACACAGACTATAGTGTCACCAATGTGATACTCTGCTTCTGGTACATGAATTTTCTCTCCCAGTGAGCTTGAAACTAAACTGAGCTGTGTACACATACCTTCTGTTCCATGTGTGATACCTGTACTGTTAACTTGTCTGTTAAACCTGACTGGTAGCAGTGGTCTCAACTGGAGACCAAAAATACCAGTGACTAAACTGAAATGTAAGAGTTCAAAACTAAGCTTACTGAAACTTCTCAAATTCTTACCTGTAGGTACTTCAAATGAAAGCATTCCTCAAACTGCCACGCAACCAGCCATTTCTCCACCACCAAAGCCTACAATCTCCAGAGTTCTTCCCTCAGTGCATCCGTTAAATCCATCACCAAGAACTTCAGGAAATGTTGCAACAAAAACTCCTAGCCCTGTCACAGCAGTGAAAAGGACATCATCTCCCCATAAAGAAGAGTCTCCCAAGAAAATAAAAATGGAAGAGGTATGTAAAACTTTGAGATCATAACATACCAATGTCCAAAATATTGAACGTTTATTTCTCCTGTAAAGATCTGGTTCTCATATTCTAGGATTCAAGTATCTGGTTTATATTCCATATTTGGAATGTGTAGGTTCTTATGTATTCAGCTTGCTTAGGTGTTGCTGCTGTTTTTGTTTTGCTGATACTGGTCATGTATGACATATTTATTGTTTCAGCACAAATGTTTAGATTATAAGCTTTTGTATTCTTGAAAAGAGATTTTTTTTTTTTTTTTGCATTATCAAACTGTTAGCCCTTTCAGGTGATACTGCCTTTAAAAATACTTTGACCTCTTATTTTCATGGTTTTTCTTTTTTAATACTGTGTTTTTATAAAAAAGTTCCTTGGTTTGTGTTTCAGCAGGATGAAATAAGTGAAGATGCTAGCTGTATAGATGTGAATGAGCATGAAAAAATGGAAACTAAGGTATGTGTGACTAGATTATATAATTTTATTGAGATTAATTAAATACTTTTGAAAATTACTGTGCATTTCCCTAGGCAGTGTAACTAATAGTGTTTGTAGATATGGTGGAGTCTGTCCATTAAACATGTCAAAAGTATATGTTTTTTTTAAAGCAACTGTTAATACTAATAAGTTGCAGCACATTGCTCACTGTTAGGCTAAGCAGAGCCTGAGTACACAGTCACAGAGTAATTTCTTTCATTCACAGTGTTACACATAGCAGAAAACTAATATTTTTTTCAATCTAATTCAGCGGGAGTAGGGAGTAGGGATGTGTCTGTGTGCCTTGCTTTAGCTGCAGCCCAAACCAGAATGTTTTGAATGTTATACTGAGAATCTTAAAAACAGTTGTGAACTTGTTCACTTTCTAATCTCTAAAGCCTTCAAATGATGGTGACAACACTTGAAATCCTGACGGAGCAATTATTTTATGCAATTCAGTAAATTCTTAGTGACCTTCAGAGACTCAAGCATGTTTCTTCTATATCTTGTAATTTAGCAGACAATTTTTTGCTTACCAGTGAGCAGAAAGGGTAACAGGCTTTGTTTTGCCTTATGATAGCAGCTGTCTACTCGAACTGGTGCTGTTTTGGGGGGGCGGGGGGAGAGGCATGCATTTTGCTATCCTTGGAATACTCTGGAAAATGCACTGAGAAATTGAGACATCTATTGGAACACACAAATGCTTTGGTTTACAGTTTTTCCACTGTCTTGAGTGAAGAATTTTATTCTATTATATAGTAACCTTGAAATTTCTTTGAACTCAAGACAGGTGAAGGCAGAAATGCATTTAATTCTAACATCCAAAATAGATTCTCTGTTTATAGATCTCTACCATATAAGACATAGGTAATCCTGTTAGCTTTTATAGACAGTTTCTTCTCTAAAGTCTGTCTCTTTAATATGTATGGAAAGAAACAGAAGTATGACCAGTCTAAATAATATAAACCCATTTTGTATCCTTTGAAGGGAAAGCTTTTTATTACACTATGGTCTTGCTATATGGTACCAAGCAAGTTAACAGATTTTTGCCATTAAAAGGAGAACTTCCCACTCTCCTGTTCCTGCTTTGCAATCCTACTCTTTTCATTCACTTGAAAAGCTGACTGACACCTATCAGGTCATCTAGAAAGGTAATTCAGCTCATTAATGTGGCAAGAAAACTGTTCCAGCAAAAAGGTGGAGAGGTGTTTTTGCAGGTTAACCAGCTGAGTTAGTTTGTAAGTGGTACACATACCAGTACTATCTAAGGAGGAACATGCAGGACTGAGACCTCCTTTCTGTTGATAACAGCCTAACTGCTCTCTTGCCTCAGTCATGCAGTGAAACTTTTCCTGTGAAACAGCTGTGATCCTGTGCGCTTGCCTGTTTAAATACCTCCTTATGTAGTGGAGAAGAAAGTCTGCTCCCCTGCAGCCCTTTGCCACTTAACCCACTGATAATCTTACTGTTTCTTAGGACTTCTGAGCAAGGTGCTTCAGGTTGCTAATTGCTATAAAATCCAAGAATTAAAACAGGTTTCTCTTCCTTCTGCTGTTTGAGCTGAATTTGGTCACTTGTTTGCGTAGAAGGGGTAATCACTGCTCCCTCTCCTCTGAACAGTTTTTAGAGTATTGTAACAAATCCAATCCTTCTAATACTGAAGACTGTATAAAATATAGGTTGCATGTAGGTACTAAAGGTATTTGGGCACCTATTTGGTCTTTAGAGAATTGTGGAACTGTGCCCAAATTACTTACCAGGTGATGAAGTTGATGTCCCACTGTGGTTAAAAGGGGTAGTTTACCTCAGTGTTTATCTTCAACTGATTGTGAACTTGTTTCACTACCTTAAACGTAGTGCTGTAGTATTGGTTTGCTTAATATTGTATTCGTTATAGTGGAACTGCTTTTCTACTCTGTAACATTTATGTGGTCTTCCTGGATTTTTGCTTACGCTTTTTTGAACTACACCTTTTGCTTTCTGTGAGTTGAACCATATAATGTTTTCCAAACTTACTCAGCATAACAAGCAAATGCTTAAACAAGTGACAAATAAAAAGTGATGCTGTTTGTGTCAATGTCAAATTCCCAATTGGCAAAACATCCTTAGTCTGACTTCTGTGTTGTATGGGAATGGGTAGTTATACAGCCACCCGTGCTTGCAAAGGCAGCTTTTTCCATATTCCCTCTCTGTGCATCTCAAGATGTTCTGGTTAATATAGTTCTGCGTATATAGCTGCGTAGCTGGAGACCGCCACACTGTGTAGCCTTAAGAAGGGTAGGAGCAAAACATTAAATTGAGTCTTTTGGTTTTCTAGGAACAACTTGAGACAGAAGTGAATGTTATTTCTCCACCAGAAACTCTTCAGACTTCTCTGCAAGCTCCTCAGGTACTGTGTTTAAAAACAATTCATCTATACATGTGCTAGTCTGTGGTGACAATATTGAAATTAAAATTATCCAAGTGTTGAAAAAATGTGCAATTTTTAATATCCGTTGTATGGAAAGTTGCTGCTTGTTACTGTCACAATTTTTGTGTTTTAGATGGTCATTGATCTTATTGAATGTGCATTGTAGCTAAACATGTATGGCTTGCCATACAAACTGACCGAAGCTGGATTTGCTCTTCTGAATTGTGCCTTCAAAGTAACGGGTTCAGTTTATTCCTTTGTGCTTTGCACATCACAGAATAATGCTTTCTAACAAGGAAACAAAGGCTTTAAGTGGCTGCTGTTCAAAGATGTCCTGGTGGAGGTTAAAACTGTTCTGAAGTATAACTTCAGATTCTGATGTGAGAAAGATAAAAGTGCCAATTTGATAGTGTATTAGCCAGCTACATTGCTTCACTTGTAGGTATTATAAGTAGAAGGACCAGTGTGGAAAGACAGAGAGAGAGACAGAGAGAGAAAAGAAAAAGGCATTTTGTGATATTCACTCTATATTTTTATTTCTAATATTGTAACAACTTTTCTAGAATGTCTTTGCTCTTACCTACATCTAATCTTCTCTTGTTGCTCCACTGATTGAAGATTGATTTTGATCACAAAGCATTTTATGCACACTTTACCCATTAAGCGATGTCTAGCAAATACATAAGTTGAAAAAGAAGATACATTGCAATAGTTCTGACTACTTCTTCAGCTTTTGAACTATGTGAGCGGTACCAGATGCAGGTACTAAAGCTGTTTGGCTAAAACCCTAAATGGTACACAGGTACCCTAAACTGCCTCAGGGTAAATTATTCCCTTTAGAGATCGTATATACCAAGTTTTTTTCCTGTACTTTGAGGGATAATTATAACACAAAGTTTTGTATCTTTTTGAAAATTTGGGGATCCTTACTATAGGAAAGGAAACCAGCTTAGTGGGCCTTTTCTCCTATTTTTCAGTGGTTTTGTTCAGAGCACATTACTACTTATGTTGCAGTAAATAAAAATAATGTGAAAGAAGAGGTCAGTAGGAACCAGGGAGTGGGCTCCTGGCAGGAGAAGAGTGGTAGATCAGGTCTGTCTAAGCTTTTTGGCAGTGAATTCTTGTTCTTTGAACTGTTGTATCAGTGCCTACTGTATCAGTGAGTGCTAATGCATTTGACTTTTTAAATGAAAATTTACAACAGTCATATTAATGCAGTTTTCCCTCTGCATCAAATGTACTTTATATAAATTCTGAACATCTGTTACATAAGGAAACAATTTCTCATAAATCATGGGAAGCAATGCCTAATAACTGGGCTATTGTGATATAATGGATACTCAAAATAATAGACTTAAGTGGAGTAGGAGTACTTAAGGGAGGGGGGAAGAAAGAGAAGAGACTGACGAGTGTTGAAATACATTTTTTTTTCTATTGTGAAAATGAATGAATTATACTGAATCTAGAGTGTTCCCCTTTTGTTTTGCTTCAGTTACAGCTTTGCTGAAAGAATTCTAATTTTAGTGGGAGAAAGCTGTTCAGAATATTGTCAAAAATACTGCAGTTGTCTAGTACTATCTTAGAGTTCTTCATGCCTTTTTTAATAAAGCATTGAGAAAGGTTGGAAATGTGAGTGTATGAAAACACATCCTTTAATGTTGGGGATAGTTTTTCATCATTCATCTACAAGAGACATGGGGCTTTACACTGAGCACTCAAAGCGATCTTCAAATACTAAAGGTACAGATTCGATGGTTTCACCTATAAAACACCCCTCTTTTGTGGATGTTATGTTTTATTTACAGGTTAGAAGTCCAGCTTAATTTCTTGCAATTGTGGAAGAGAAGTACATGCTATCAAAGAGACTTGCACAGATTGTTCTTGTAGGCAAACGAATGTCTACTCTATGCTTAGAATCTGTAATTACCCTGTTTTTGGTATAATCTTAAATTCTTTTGTCATTGTTGGAATTGAGTGCCAGTTACTAAAATATTTTTCTTTTTATTTTTGTGAGATTAAAATACAGCTAAACTTGTTCTTTTCTTTTCAGAAAACATCCAGTACGGACCTTTCAGATATCCCTGCTCTCCCTGCAAATCCTATTCCTGTTATCAAGAATTCAATAAAATTGAGATTGAATCGGTAAAAACAACCTCAGGGGTCCATAAACAGTATCTGCCAACTCAACCTGTTGTCTTCTAATGCGAGAAAAAAGGAGAAAGAAGGGTGCAAGACTAGAACATGATCGCAATGGATTTAGGTATATTTTGTGCACTTCCCTTTCTGGGCTAAAATCACCACTTGATTGGAAGTCCAGGTTAGTATGTGAAGCCAGGAGTACTATTAATGTGTTAGCAACAGTTGCATTAAATATTTCGAAGGATTACTGCCTTTAAAAACATGAACACTATTTGTAGCCATATTTGACATTCTGATTGAATTTGTTTGATGCATTGTTTCAAAAATTGCGATAAAACTGGCATAAGAATCCCTTAAATGCACTTTTATGTACTTTTTTATTGGAGTATGACTAATTTTAGATCTTCAGCTGATACTTTCATTTTATTGAAGGATCTCTTCAATACTAGTAATCTGCAAATTGGCTGATGCTCTATGATACACTATACACTGACAACAGTGTATAGCATATCTAGTTCAACTGCCATCAAGCAGCAGTAAGCCTTTAAAATGAAATGTCAAATCTTGAGGTTATAAGACGTGTTAAGAAAATAATTGGGGAGGTTTTGGTATTGGTGGGACATGAGTAAGATATATGGTCTACTTTTATTTATAGAATTATTTTAAAGTGCATACAGATCAGCAGTCAAACAGCAGATAAACTTTTCTTTGAGCTAATCAATCTCCTTATGCCCTTTTTGAAACCTTTACTACATTTCTTGGGAAAAGCTTTTGCGTTTAGTGTGTTTTTTTTTTTTTTTTTTTTTTTTTTTTTTTTTTTTTTTTTTTTTTTTTTTTTTTTTTCTTGTTTGTATGCACAATATAGGACAATTGTTATAAAAAGAAAAACAAGCAAGGCCCTTAATTTGTTGGGTTTTTTTTTTTTTTTCCACTTACCTTATAACAATACCTGTGGCTTGTAGGCACAAATTCAAAATTTTATCCCATGACTAAAAAGTTTAAGTAATATTGTGTGCCTGTGAAAAATAACACCTGTTTTGATGGCCTGCGGATCACTAAATATAAGATGATTTTTGTACACTCCATAAAAGTCCTGTATGCATTAAAAAGCTTCAGATTTTAAATAAAGGCAAAAAGGTTTTTTCCCCAAGAATTTTAACCTTTTTATTTTAGATAGCTCATCAGAAATAGTTTTACATACTGAACAACACTGAACTTTTAAAAATCATATTTCTTGTAAGCACTTGACATCTAGTAAGCTCTCCTATCTTTTGTTCTGTAGTCCTATCAAAAAGATTAGTAACAACTTTTTATTTTAAAAGAACTGAATCTCTCATGGCAAAGAACATCAGTATTTGAGGAATGTGAGGGATATCAGCAGTAATTACCAGATGTAGATAACAAATTTCATGTTACTGTTACTTAGTCTGAAATAAGTGGGATGTCAAATCATACTTCTCATATTTTGATTAGCATGTTTTATGAACTCCCTTCTCCCATTGTGCTCCATCCTATTACACATGCATCTTTCATGTTAAAATTAAAATACTTACACTCTTCCCCTTATCCTTCTAAATTAATTTTCCAAAGTCAGAGTGTAGCTTATCTTTTACTTAGGCTGTGCAGTAACTGAAGGGTTTTTTCTTTTGCCATTTGTCTGAGATGTCTAGTAAACAATACTTCTTTTTTCCTTGGCCTGTGCAGCCTGCTGTTGTCCACCCCCAAAGAAGGTTATATTAACAGTTGAAGTGTACAAGGTGTCTGTGTATTTTGTGTAGCTATGGAGTTTAGATCGAAATTGCCAGGCACAAATTTAGTCTTGTCATTTTGTTTACACATCAGAAGATCTTTTTCATTTTATTAAACGTTTCATGTAACTGCACCCAAGTTTTACCAAGCTGGAAACTTGGAATCTTTCTGTATAGTGACTTTTTAATTCTAGTTTTCATAACCTGGAGATCAGACTGTTGCTTTCGCATGATGTACGTAGTGTCTCATGACTGGAGTTTGCTTTGTTTTATAGTATCTGTACTCCTTGTATTTTTCAAGAGCTATTTTGTAAACAGATGATGTATTTCTCCATTGAAAACACAATAAAAAACAGCACAATCCCATAGTCGCCTGATTCTTCTCAATGTACGAAACTTCTTTTTACTCTGAATTCAAAGTTGGCTGTTAAATTTTTGCCTAGTATAAAACACAGTAGCACCTAGAGTAATAAAAACTGCATAAAGGAGTATTCTGTAAATAAACCTGATGTTGGATTTGGGAAGTAACAGCAGGATGCAAAGTTTCAATCTGTTGAAGGGAAAATTGTGTATTGTATGGTGGGTTTGGATCTGCAGGTAGAATTTATTGACAAACACGTTTTAAGAGCATCTTTTTCCCTGTTTCCTGATTAGGACTCCATTTCAAAATATTGAGTTCTTTAAGGGATGCCAAAACTAGAAGAAACGCATGTATAAACAATCTGGGGGTGTACTGTTGTCTCTAAAAGTTTGAACTAAACTTTATTTAAAACACTAACTGTAATAGTCTTGGAATCTTACACTTGCTTTCCTTGCAAGTGATTTTCTGTTCCTTTTGTCAGCAGATGGCACTATTTCTCTTCTTGTCAAATAGTTTAAGCTTGCCCTGAAATAAAAGTAAGAATTACAAATAGCTGTGCATCATTTGATTGATCTTTGTATCAGCATGAGCCCAATCCTGCCTATTGCTTGATGTGAGTAACTTTAATGAGGAGTCTGATTTTTGACTTTTTCTTTAACTGCTGGAACCACTGGTGCTTGTGGTCTTCGTATTATAATTACCCTGCCTAAACCTTTGTGTTGTGTATATTTTTTTTCACAGCAGGCAATCGCTTGTTTTATTTAAAACAAATGAATCATCTTTATATGCTGCCCACCCTGTCTCCCTTTCTTCTCAGCTGATGTTATTTATGGCTTTAATTCCTCTTATTTTTTCAGACAATAATAATCTGCTAGTATTAGAAATAGATTTCTGGTCAGTGTATCTGAATTTGCTGGCAGGGTTATGTTGAGTTACCTGTGATAGACATCTAAAAGTAAGTTCATGGACTCAAAAAAAACTTCAAGCAAGAAGTTGAAAACTGCTGTGGTAGAGAAAATGTTCAATGTTAATAACCTGCAACTCTGATTTCAGGTACACTGGGTATCCTGATTTGCATTAGACTTTTGAGTTGATGATTTAAGCTTGTGCCTCTCTGCTGTGGGTAGTGAGTGTCATTTGCAGTTTCTTAGTCTTGTGGATTTTTTGAAGGCCATAGGCCATTGTTTTAGGGTGACTTTGTTCTAGAAGCCGTAAAATGTACAGCTGAGTAACTAATGAGAAGTATCAATTGCTTAATAAATATATCCTAATGCACATACCAATTTTATTCAACAATACAAAATTGAGACTGACTGCTTCAGCTTCTAGAATAACCAAAAATAATTCAGTATAGCAAGAATATATTACACTTTACAGAAGCTGGAATCTGTCCTTAAATACACAAAAACCTATGGCCTGGAGAGGAAGCAGAGTGTGATTGTTTACTCCTAAGTCATGTTTTTTTTGGAAGTTGGGTCCTTTCTTACTAGAGGTTTTTCTTGTGGTAAAGGAGTCCTGGCACCCTTTATGTAACTTTGGAAACCGTAGACGAGTAGCTATGCAGTGCTTCATCTCTGGCATTGTGGGAGCTGAATGAAACTTAGTAAAAATTTGTCACTTTAAGTGAACAAGTCTTGAGAGTACACTCGTGAACACTACAGGTGCATTATATGTGTATGCTGTAGGCTCACTTGCTAAAGATCTCAATTACTGTTGTTTTCCCAAACCTGAACACTGAGTTCCTTAATTCTAAGATTATTAAACTAAAGGAAAAAAAAAAATACTATTGTTTTCCCAAACCTGAACACTTTTTTTTCCCTTTAGTTTAATAATCTTAGCAGAATTAAGGATCTGTTCAATCGAAACAAAGCTTCTAGGATTTGCTGATAGAGGCAGATGCAGTTTGATACATTTACAAAGTTCAAACTAATAATTTGAAATATCTGCAAACATCAAACATCTGCCACTATGATCAGCGAAAGAATGTGAGCTTTGATATCAAACTTCAGAGGGTTTTATTTTATTATGAAGAAGATAATAGAGTGAACCACTGCTGGATATCCCATCTGTTTTTTGGATATTCAGACTTTTTTTAAATGAAATTTAGGCTTATAAGTATTGTTCTGATTAAATTCAGGAATGCCATCTTTGGGAAAGTTTTCTGTACTTAAAGAATTAACCAGGTCACAGCTACTTTTCAGCATTTTTTTTCTTTAATGACCTGAGTTTTTATTTTCTCAGTGTTTTATTGGATTGTTTTTAAATAAATCAAGAATAAGAATGTCCCCATGGTTCAAGTTTTTACCTGGTAATCTGTAAAGAAACTGCATTTAGAGAAGTCAAATGTAAGTTTACTAATAATTTGAAAAAGTTGTGTTTTTAATGGTATAATGCAGATATCAAGCTTTCTTTTGCAGTAAATTACTGTTTTTAAATATGAATTTGAATTCACACAAGAAAAGGCTAAAAAGGCAAATCACTATTGATGTAGGGCTATAAAATTCCAACTTGTTGGTAAGCTGTGTGTGTGGTTTTTTTTTTTTTTTTTTTTTTTTTT
>VZSV01000014.1:7035182-7209632 GCA_013398735.1 Nothocercus julius
CTCTAGAGGTCCCTTCCAACCTTAAGCATTCTATGATTCTATGAATGCATTTTGTTTGTCACTTAAAAATATTTATTCGGTTAGACTACTTAAATACTGTCTGTAGTTAAAAATCTACTCATCAATCAAAAGCTTTTATTTAAAGTTATTTTGGTGATGTTTGCTTCACTAATAGTATACTAAAGCCTCCAAAATACCCTTTTTATGTGTAAATGATGAATTATTAAAAGTTGAATAGAATCATATTCATGTACTTTTCACTGATAAGGCTATTCAAATTGAGCTGGGGAAAAAAATATTCTCTTTAGATGGAGTTAGGTTGGAGTTAGGTTGACATTTGAGGAATCCTCCCCCTTGCCCCTTTACCTCCCCAGCACTTGAAATAGCGAAGTTTGATTCATCTTCATGCTTTTTATTTGGAAAGGTACTTCCTTAAAAGGCAAATGTGTGTTTGGAGGTGTAGTTTCCACTTCAAATTCATTAAAACTGTGCCTGGTACGATGTCTGATGCTGTGTGCCTTCCAGAAATCTGGCATGCGCGTTGTCCTTGTTTGCGTTCTCAGTCTGCAGTGGAGCTGTTAATAAAGAGATTGATGATAAAGTTGTCGAAAAGAGACAGTTGGACAGGCCTGCTCGCCATGAGTGACAGAGGGCACGCTCTGCCTTCACAGCCAAGAACGCGGCCCCCGGCGGAGCGCGGGCCGTGCCCGGACACCGTGCCAAGACTGCCGCGTGTCTGAGGCCGTAGCTCTGCGAGGGAGGTGTTTCTTAATTTAGGATCTTTGAGCAATTTTTAATTTAACGGCATCTGGAGATCCACTGTGGTTTCAAGGGGTGATATAAATGCTGCTGTAATTAAGAAGCTTTAAAAATGCTTTGTGAATGATCTGCTAGGACTTTAAAAAATATTTCATGTTGCTCTGGTTCAACAAAGTGAGATAGAGATCCCGTGTTCTTAAAATTAACATTTTTGGCTTTTATGAGGAATAAATGCATTATTCATGTATTCAATCTAGATATTAGCTTCTGTAGGATTCTCCCTGCCAAGATGTCATAAACTTGATTCAACTCAATCACATGGCTGGAATAAGAGAAGCCCAGAGTGATGGATGGAAGCATTCATTGTCTGAGCCACCGTTTATCACGCATAATCTTTATCCCTCACAATGTAAGAAACAGCAAGACTAATGTAACATTTGGTAGTTTAGGCCCTGTTCATGCAGTATATTAGAATCCTTGTGATTATTCTTACTTTTCTTAGTCCTGAAAAGCATGTGGATTTTCTATAAACTAGCAATTGGTTTGACCACTAAATGCAATGTGTTGTCATTCTCCAGTAGTATGTAGTATTTGGAGTTTGTGAGAAGAGGCAGAAAAGTTTTTTCACAGCCCTTTTCAAGAGTAATAGCTTAGTAAGTTTGGATTATTGAAACTGCCTCTTATGATTTTTTTTTTTTTAATTAATTTGTAGGGGGACATTTTTTGTTTGCTTGATCATGTGCTTTATTGGTGGCAGTGGATTATTTTCTGTGGAACAGTGTAGAATTTTTCTAGTGCTATTCCCCCAGGACATTCAGTTTCCCAGGTTTTTTAGGATGATGCAAAAACTTGGTCAAAATATATAGTAGTTTCCTAATGAATTCACCAATCGATGCTTTATTTCTTTATCAGTGTTAATAAATAGTTCAAGGAAAGGGCTCCTGTTATGCGCCCCTGCTTTGGGCACATTTGCAGTAGTTGACATAGGTTAAAAAAAAAAAAAAAAAAGTTTCTTAGTTTCGATCAAGATATAAAATTTAAAACAAAAGATGCATTGCTTTTTAGAAATTGTTATATGAGAAAGCATTCTGTAAAACATCAATGTATTTATTGTGATTATAGTAACCTAAGAAGAGCTGTTTAACACAGGCGTATAGGAAGCCTTTGCTTTCACGCTTGCTTTGGGGGTCTGGGAATTGGTTCATGTTTTCAGTAGCGTAGCTCTGACTAAGGTTTGTCTAGCCAGAAGCATGCCAGATGTTCTGTCTTTGCAGATAAAGTCAAAATGGCAAGTTGTATTTAGTACCATTAGAAGTATTTTGGGCATTAGGAATACTTTTGCATTTGATTTACTGTAGGCTGTATTTTTAAAAATGCATTAAAGTTGCAGGTTTTGTTCTTATAATCACCACAGAGTTGCCTTGCTTTCTGGCCCATTACTTTTTCAAAGATAACCTGAACCTATTTATGAAACAAGTTTCTAGTTTTTGCTTAAAATGTCTCTTTAATCTTTTACTAATGTTTTAGCATGCTAGATTTTTAGATTAACTCAAATTACTAACCTTTATTTTCAGTATCTTCCGTTAAGTGTAAAACTGAATCCAGACTAGTCCTGAAAACAAACAAAAACTTCTGGCACAATTGTTGACATCAGTCATCCTTTCTTAGACATCCCTCCAAGCCAGTTCAGCAAAATTCAGGCATCAATCTGCAGTATTTTAGTCCTTTTGAAAGTAAAGGGATCATATTGGTCATATTATGTCAAAGATGCTTCAGTGTGGGTTATAAGAGGAAAAAATAACACATAAACAAACAAAACAAGTTCATCATTATGATGTGAAGCAGTTTGTTATAGCAGCTGGCTCGCAGCAAAGTCAGACTCTAATCATGACTTGCACAGATATGTATGACCTTGACTGGGTTATTGACTCTTCTTTGCTTCACTCTTGTATGTGAAACGAAATCAGTGACTGTCGGCCGTTTCACAGATTTGGTTTGAGAATTTGAGAAGCTTTTGGAGTTTTTGTATAGAAGATGTTTTAAAATGATTCCATTGGTGTTTTTACTGTAAATTTGAATTACACACAAGTTGACTCAGGGTAGTTCTTAATATACCTATTACAAAACACAGGTTTTTCTTTAGATCTTGCTGTAAATTAGCTCTAAGGGCATCATCTGAAAGGAAGGAATAAATGCTGTTAGAACAGTGTCCTAGAGGAAGGAAGGCAAAATTGGGAAACGTGCTGTTTTTATCTGGAGCCATAGATGTTGTTTGGGTCTCTTCATTGTTTACATCTGAGTTTTTCACAACAGTGAGACTTAGGGTTTAAATTTGTAAGGGCAAATTACTTTTGAGGAAGACTAACCTACTTGTTTCACTTCTGCTACTTAAAAAAAAAAAAAAAATCCAGAATTTCTTTTAGAGTGCCTGAGAGCTCTACATGAACAGCTTGTCCATTTTACAAAGCAGGAGGAAGTGCCTTACTGCTTACCTTGGTTTACAGTCGTTAGACTAAGTTCTACTTGGTGAAAGCTCAAGTTTACCACCTTTTTGAGGGCAGCCTGTACAAGACTGAAGAATAAAAACCAGAATTACAGGGGACACCTCTCTAATTGCCATTTGGACAATACTTTTATGCTGACTTATTTCATACAAAAAAAAAATATATATATATATATATATACTGTCTATGCTTATAGGGTGATCCCAGTGATCCTGTTTTCTTTCAGATCTTTTCAACAGCTTCCACCACTTCCTGGTTAACTTCCAGCCCTTTTCTAAATAGTCCCATTATTTTAAACAGTTCTCATTATACTACTTTCTACCTGGAATAACTAGACTGAGAAAGGAAAAACTAAACTGAAGTAGGAGAATATTACGTTAATACTTGCTACATGCTTTGATATTTAAATCTTTTATTATCTCATCTAAGACCCTGGTTTCTTCAGCATTTAAGACTTGGCCTACTTTTTGATTTAGCTGTGTTTTTGTTGGCCCCTAAGCATGTTGATCTTATCCTTGTGCCTTCCCACACAAGCACACTTAAACTGTTGTTTTTGGGAGATGTTTTTGCAATTAAAAGCCATGAATACAAAAGAAGTTGTGCTAGGCTGGAGTGTGTGGGGATGAAAGTTATCTTATCATGAAACTTCAGCTTGCCTGGTCCTATCTGAAGTGGGACACTTGACTTTAGTGCAGTTGTGTTGCAGTATTTTTGGCACCTCATCTTTCTGTGAGTAATTGTAAGCCAAGGCTACTCATCATCAAGTCAAGGGGCGGAGGGGGAATGTGAACAGTGTCCTCTAGTGAGTATCTGCTCTGCCAGGGATAGAATTTGCTCAGGATCTTGGAGTTTTTTCTAATTCCTTAGTGAAAAGGCTGACAGCCATGGCCTGGATGCTATGGCACTCTCTCCTTTGGGAAAAGGGTGTTTCTTATTTAGGTGTTGGTTATGTGTTTGCAGATATTACATTCAAGTGCTTCCTCATAAACCAGTCAAGGGAAGATGCTTCCCAGTGCCCATTGATCAAAAAACTACAGTATATAAAATGTTAACTCGAGTCCTGTGTAGTTAAGTGCTACGAGGAATTTTTCAGTAGTGTATAGAACCACTCTGGAGAGTGGACTTTTTAATGGGCTGGACTCCAAGTGAAATATATATCTTTCTAATAGTTCTTAAAGCTTTGTAACTGTTTTCAGACCTATAAACTGTGATGACCAGTTCTGTACACCGTGGAATATGTATGAGACTTTATTTAAACAGATGTGTATATTTCCACTGATAAACTAAACTGAAATACGGAGAGCACAGATAGAAGATATTTGTCCAATTGCTTCTTGGCTTTTGTCCATTTTCCCTCATTGGCATTATCATATTTTGGACTTCTATAAGCACCTTTCAGCTGATGATCTTGAAGCTTTTGCAAACATTAATTAAACCTCTTGATGCCCTTGTGAGCTAAGTAAATTTAATAGATGCACTTTAGATGGGTGAATGGAGCTACGAAGTAGTTGTCTTGCCCAAGGTCATTTAGTGATTCAGTAGTGGAGCTGGGAGTTAGAAAAGTAGCTGCCTGACTCCTCTTTCCAATTGCTAGGTCTAAATCAAATTCTTCCAGATAACTGTAAATAGAAGCCAAACTTTCATATGGGGAGCAACTGAAACAACAAGCAATTGTGGTTCGTACTCCACTAATGAACACAGATTTTCTGTAATTCAGAAAGGTTACCAGTCGTTGCTAAAATAGTTTTGCTTCCTGGAACCCACCCAGCAAAAGAATTAAAAAGCAGCAAAAAACAAAGCTCTACCTCCACAACCCTTCAACCTAAAACTATAGTTTTATCCATTTTATTTTTCCTTTCTGTCCCTGGTGTTGTCTTTTCATGGTTAACTTTTCTGTAGTGGACCTAAGAAAAGACTGTGTAATGCTTTACATGTACTGCTGCTATTCACTTTCCTGATTTGGAATATGAACTCACTTTCCTATGATTAGGAAATGAAAGAAAGGGCTCATCAGGACGTTACTGGATATATCTTGTGGCCAGTGTACAGAAGGTGCACACATGCCTGTGTTACCAGGCTGAGAAATGGAGCAAGCAGCCTTGCTATTTGCAGCATGTGAAATATGCATATGTATAGAATAGTTCCTGGTGTGAGAGCCTTTCTTTTTTATGATGCCTTCATGCAGGACATTGCTCTTGTCTTAGGGCATGAACAAGGAGTTTGTTTGTTTGTTTTTCCCCTCTTAGAGTTTTTGTAGCACATTAAATCTTCTGGAGTGTTTTTTTTTGGGACATGATAGTGACAGCCCGATTGTCTGTGGTGTTGATTCTTCTTGCTACTAGTCAAATAGTTAACCCTGCTAGTTAGTTTAGTGGTAACCTAATGATGTTTTTTTGTTCATCAGTGTCAAATGCCTCTATTAAACTAAGGGCTCGTTAATGATTTCCTTTTATCTTGTGTTTCTAGGCAGATGGTTGAAGACATTGTGTTTCTGAAGGCACTTCTTGCAATGCAAACTGTGCCTTTCTAAGGGATATCTCCAGGAAGTTGCAAATTCATTTCTGCAGGAAGAATTAGACTTCATTTGCATTATACTGGTCCACCAATGTACACCACTAAATCATACTGAAATTTGATGAAAAGTGGCCAAACTTTTGTAGTAAGGAACATATAGAGGTTGGCGGCTACAAGGGTGGATATGTGAAGACTGCTCAGCTTAACCATTTTATTTCCCAAAAGGATGATGATACTTCTTATAGGCTCTGCCTATTGTTGCAGGAAGGACACAGCTCAAGGCTGGAGTTGAGAAGTCAATGAAAGACGGTTACCTTGTCCAAGAAGTGATCAAATAGTTCTAATGGAAACTATGCTGTAAAACTATTTGTGGTATATCATTCCCAATATTTTTAGATTACCTTCTGCATTTTGCAATATCCACCTATGTAAGCTGATAACCCAGGTAATACAGTTGTTTCTAGTCTGGCAGCAAAGCAGGACACAGAATGCTGCACAGAACTGATTTTCTTGGGAGTGGTACTGAGACTGTGGTGCCCTTATCTAGTGGGGGGAAAAGGGTTAATCTAAATAATCAGCACACTTTCGGAGTAATCTTGCAGAGAGCCAAATTTCAAAATTTAAAATATTTAAATTTAAAATGTTGAGTAATTTTAATGTAGGAAGGTTATAATACTTGTTTGATTCAAGTTAATAGACTAGAGCTGACTTTTTCTAATATTTTTAATACGCAAAGCTAATGAATATGCTTACTAGTTTGAGAATTCCTATTTTAACTACATGCACAAACATCTATGAATATAGCTAATGTTTGTTGTCTGTAGCTCACTTAGAAACTTTTTTTTCCTTAAAATGACCTGTTTAATCAAATCTGTGTAAAAGAAAAAGTTTTCTCCATCACGCTCTTATATATGTGAATCTAATTTATTGGGGAAATCCTGGAAAAGAGATGAGCTTTGTGCTGTGAGCTAAAGCTCAGTGCGCACAGATCCTGTCAGATTTGGAAGATATGCAAGTAACTTCAGACGAAGGATGGCTTGTGTGAAAAACTCTACTCGGTGCATTGTCTCTCTTCTAAATCACCGAGAGACGATGCACGTTCCTTTCTTCGGCGATAAATCCCGCTGCTTGCAGCTTTGCGTTGCTTCCTGCTGGTGGTGGCTCCGAGGCTGAACTCGGAGCAGGGCCGGGAGCAGGCAGGGGTTTTGCGCAGCGTGCTGCGCTGGGGCCCGTCCTCTGCACGGGATGGGGATGCGGGGGCAGAGCTGGGCGTGCGCGCGCTGCCCGCAGCAGCTCCTGCGCGGTTAGTGCTGCCGTGCACCGCCTCCTTCAGCGCCTTGCGTCTCGTTAGCAGGCTCTGCCCGGGGAGTGTGAGAGACTCCCTTTGACCAGGGCATGATGTTTGCTTCCAAACCTGTGTACAGCTGGCATCAATCCCTCCAGGCTGTGGTCAGAGCGGGAAGTTGGCCATCAGTACAGACTTGTTCTTTATCATGTTAGAGACTTAGAGAAAAGAAGAAGCAGGTGCCCTCCTGGCATTTTATAAAGAGTCATTCATGAATACAAGATAGTGCATTTTGCATATTAGTGTGAGTGCCAATATAAACCCAGCTGTGTGCAAAATAAAGTGAAATATGTATTTCAAAAACTAGGCCACAGCTTTTCTATGGTGCAATCTGAAAGCATTTGAATCAACTTTGCATATGCATAGACATTTCTTTAAAAATTTTTTTTTTCTTAATTTTTTTTTCTTTAAATGTGGTGATCTTGCAACACTTCTCCCAAGGTGCTAAGATAATAATATGGGCAAGAGCTGAAGAAAATATGGGGAGGTGCCACACAATCCATCTTAGAAACGCTCCCCTGCAACTCTCTGCCTTCTTCGCTGGTCCGCTGTGTTCCACCTGTAACCGCTCCCGAGAAGGCCCTGCGTGCCTCCTCTTGGCACTCCGGTGCACTTTAGACCGAACTCTGCGAAGCCAAAAGCTTTTGGCAATAAAGAAGTGCTCAGTTCTTGTAGTCAGTTAATAATTAAAACCAAGATGTGTTTGTTGACTACACTGAAGGCAATGCTCATTTTCCAGGACTTGAAAGATGTTGCAAGCTTTTCCTTGAATCCAACCTCAGTGGTTTATTTTTCTATAGAGAAAAGAAAGTGGCTTCTCGTTGCCTGGTCCTGCGATGCCCTTCCGCACGGCAAGCGGAAAGCAGAGGCCGGGGGAACGCGGTGAAGGAGAGGCTCTGCCTCGGGCTCTCGGCGTTGCAGTTTGCCCCTGCCTTAGGCCAGAAAGCTGCAGCACAGGCTGCTCGTGGGCTCATTCGTGTCACGAATCTGGGTCTCTGCTGCCCAGTGCCTGCTGGCAGCTGCTCTTTCGGGACACCGGTACCTTGTGTGTCCATCCCCCGGCGCAGGGGCCGGGGCTGCCCGCAGAGCCCGCCTGTGGCCTCCAGTGAGAGGGCTCTGCCTCCGCCAGCGACCTCCGGGTGCCGCGTTAGAGCACCCGCCGCGGTCCCGCAGGAGGCGAGCGGTGCCGCGGGAAGCTCCGCAGCGCAAGCTCCGCTCCCAAGTTTTGCGGTCCAACCAGCAGGTGACACCACCTGCTCTTTTTGTGCACTTCTCTTAAATCCCACGATGGCCCCATCTGCATTCGTATGCAGTCAAGAAGTCTGATCCGGTGGCAATTCATTTTTCTGCCATGAACGGTGACTGACAGGCGGCGCTGCGAACAAAAGCCGGGGAGTTTGGAGCTGCGTGTGTGCACTTGGGAAAGGAGGACGTGGGGGTTCGGGATGCACCGGTGGCGGGAATTAACGCACACACAGCTACGTCTGATTTGTTCTGATCTACGGGTCGCAGTGCTTTGTTTTAGCAGGAGCCTTTGGTTTTTGCTAACAGGTGCTTGGCTTTAATAATATTCCTCCACTGTTTGGTTCTGGTAGATTTAATAGCATAGTAGCTAAATTGAGTTTAGATAGCTTATCCTGTATATGTTTAGAGATAAGAAGTTCATTTAGGGATTAGGGAATGCTTTTTGCATATGCACCATTAAGCAGAGCACATCTGCTACTGAACTAGCAATCAGCAGAATATTGACAAAAGTTATAAAGAAATCTTTGTGTTCATTTGAACACACGTTTGTACACAAGCTTCTGGATGCTTATGTGATGAAAGCCGTAGCTGCTAGAGCTGTGAAGTAAATCCAGATTCATCCTGTGCCTGGGCAAAAGCAACACGCTGATCTTGGTTGGAGTCTGTTGTAGAGCAGAACAGGTGAAAGAACAGGTAGTAAAAAAGAAGTAGGCCTATCTTAGAGTAGAAGAAGGGATTTAAGTTTTAGCTGCTATTTTTGATTTTAAGGGAGAAAGGAGTTTATTTTCTGGTAAATAGGAAGAATTGAACAACAATAAACTGTGAGAATAGTGAAACTGAAATAGGAACTTTCTCGCATTATTTGTTAACCTCAGAATTAGGCCTCTAAAAATAACCTTTAGAGCAATATTCAAAACACAACACAGCGCTTCCCCCACCCCCTGAGGATAACTAAGAGCTTTAGGTAATGAGGAAATAGAATAAGTGAGTGAGAATTCCCTCTTCTGGATCCCGTGGGAGCCGGGAGCGGAGGGAGCGCACTCCTGGCAGTTTGCAACCCAGCGCAGGGAGGGGGCGGTGGAAGTGGAAGGGGAGTCTTCAAAATCATCGGGTTGCCCGGCCTTGATTCATGCCAAACATTGTTTTTATATTGCCGTAAATTTGCAGTATTGCAATACTGCTGCCTATTGCAATAGGAGGTGATAGTGCAATACACAGAGAAGCGATCAAATCTCTGCAGTGTGGAGCTGGGACTTTGAGAGGTGTGGGTGGCTTGTCTGAAATAGCTGCTGCGCGGGAGATCCGCGTGCGCGTACCCGCACGGGCAGCTCTACTCCCACGGCGCAGCCAGGGAAGCGTTCTGGGCTGTTTAGGCACTTTGGGGCAGGCCCTTTCCCTTGCAAGAGGAAAAGCTGATTCATGCCGGTGTGGCAGCTGGCTGTGCTGCCAGTGGGAGAGGCAAATTTTAGGTACCTGTGGATAATTAAGCAGGTGATATGTACGGCTGTAGCAACGCGATTCGAAAATACGGATTTTTTTTCCCCCTGGATGAGATGTCTGCCTGCCACTGTGCAGGGCTCAACTGCAGGTGTCACTGTTAGATCTCAAATAATGGTTTCCTCTTTGGCTATAGCAGTCACAATAGAATCTTTTTCTAAATAAGTCACACTTGTGATAATGTAAGTTGTAGCGAATGTGCAGGAAAATGTCATCAACTCACGCTGTATGTGTGTGCACGCACATGTGTGCCTATATGTGTACTGAAATACATTTTTAGGTGTGTGTTTGTGCATTATACGCCCCACCAGGAACTAAGAATCTTTACAAGAAGCTCAAACATCTCTGCAAATTAGACTTACAATGTTTTGAAATCTTCCTGTGCCTTGGGATGGGTATTTAACTTCCACTGACCCTTAGCAAAATGATGATGCAGTCTTTAATACAGATGTAGAATATATAAGCGTTAACATGGGGGTTTGATAGTGAGCATTTGAAGTTGTTTAGTGATTTGCAATAGTCCAGTAATTCCACTCTCTGCAAATGATTTTCCTTTTTATTTATTATTATTATTTTCTTAATAGTCTGTAGTGCTTACTGTGGCAAATAGGCCTGATTTAATCTGTGATAGTTTATCAGATGATGAGTAAAAGTGTTGTGTGTTTGCACTTGTGCTCTATTTATTTATTTATTTACTTATTTTTAAGAAGAGGGGATAAGAAAGAACTGAAAAGAGAATTTAATAAATGCTTTCTTATGGCTAAAATTGTAGAAAGCTCTTCCCCTATGCCTAATTTGAAACTGCAACACATTGCTTTGAAAGGAAACAAAAATATGGTTCTGAATGTATTTTGTAGCAGCACTACAAAAGCTTTTTATTTTTTTTATTTTATTTTATTTTATTTTATTTTTTTTTAAGAAAAATGCAATATTCTCATTTAAGTACTGATCTTCACAGCCTGCTCTTTCCCACCTGGATACCATGCCTTCAAAGCTAGTAGTCTAGTATATGACAGTGATTAGCTCACTACATTAACATTTACGGTGCTCTGTGGATTTTCTTTTGGTGATAGTATTTCCTAAGTATTTATGCGATTTTATAAACTGTATCCATAATCTAGATTGCTTTGTTTTTATTATTTTATTCCCAGATTTCACTTTAAAAAAACGCTGTGCTCTGTACCTTCATAGGGTGTCTTTTTTTTTGTTGCTTTTCTTTTTTTTTTTTTTTCCCTTTCAAATGTTTTTGGTAAAACACATGAGCTGATTGAAAAATACTCTTTCCTCAAAACAGACAATAGAGTTTTTTTCATTTATTTGTATAAATGTATATCTTTCTAAATAAGCTCACTCTAATTGAATCCTGAATGTTGTGGAGGGACTTATGCCTCCCTTCTTAATTTTTCTCAAAACCTAGAAATGAGAAAATATTTTGAGTTGGGAGGAGAGGGAGAGAGAATAGAAAAATAAAGCAAATAAATTTTTGAATAAGAATGACCCATGTACTGTGACCGGAGGGCAAATGCAAATGTCTGTTTTCAAACACAGACTCGTGAATTCTTATTAGGGGTTCGTGACTGTGCCTCCAAGCACATCATTACATATTCATAAGTGTGAGGAAAATAGACTCCTTCCACATTCAGGTGTGTTCAACTAAATGCTGCCCCTTTAATCTTAAAGAACAGCTCATTTGGTCTATTTTCTTCAGTTCACAAAGTGTTAAGGGAATATGAGATAAAAGATGCACACACACAAAAAGAAAAAGAAGCAGCAATATTCCACAAAGATCTTTTTAGTGTCAACTTAAATGCACACAAATAGCAGATGATGATCTCTTTTATTGGACTAACATTTATCCAGTAATATCCACACACTTTTAAAACCATTGAGACCTCCTCTTCAGGTGTTCATTTGAATAGAAATAGCTGAATGAGTGTTTTTATAATTGATCCCCTGAGTACTGAATGTCTAGTGCTGCATAACCAACATTTTCCCATTGCTGATTTTTTTTCCAAATTGCTACTCTGCAAAATTAGGATTTTGTATAGTTTTGATAAGAAAATTAACCTTCCAAATGCCAGATCCCCTTAATGTAACTTAGGAAATAGTGTGAAGGTGCAAAGGAAACCCTTGTTCTCAAAGGGGCTCTTATGTAGAAGGGAGGGAAAAAAAATCTTTTCTTTCATAAAATTATGCAGAAACATGATCTTACCCCCCCCACCCCTCAGAGGTTAAAAGTTGTTTGTGTTGCCTGAATTTCTTACACTACATCCCTTAGATAGGAAGCTGTCATCTTTAGAGTGTGCTTAATGAAATGCCCTTGCGTGCAATAGCAGCTCAGAAAGTTTGCAGTTCCTCTTTCCTATTGTTTGAGCTCCATGCTGGCTAGAAAAATCTCATATCTTCCACTTTTTATCTTCAAAGTCACCTTTATGTGACTTTTCTTGCAACATATACTGTGTGTCGTAAGGACTAAATTTCCCAGAGACGCATTCAGTGCAACATATATCTCTTCCTAGAAGGCTTTAGATTTTTTTTTTTTTTTAATAGGAAGCGATACTCGGATAATGCTTGCAACTCTGGATGGGGAGTTTAGAAGCCGATCTTGCTATTGTCGTGGAGATACGGAGCAGCCGGAGTTTAACAGCATGCATTACAGGTGGCTTTTCCTTCAGTAGCCCCTTGAAGGAAATGGAATTCCTAATTGATATGAAATCATTTTGCAGCAGCAGCACCTGAATAGTAGAGAGAAAGAGAAGAAGATATGATAATGACTGTGTGATAAAACTGGTTAGCGTTTGTGTGCCATAGTAAACACTCGTGAGTATAAAGAAAATACTAGCTAGCCACTAGAGATATCCACTTATGTTCATGATACAGCCACTACAAACTCCAGTTCTATCAAACCAGCATCAAGCACAAGATCCATCTTTAATTAATTTAATCCTGTAGAGCTGAGGCTCATTTTATTTGTGACTGTACGGAAAGAAATTACACTTCCCTACTTGCCTTGAACTTCAACCTTATCCTTCCCTATCAGTCATATTGAACAACACAAAAGCACATGCTCTGAAATTCATGTCCTGATTTTTTTTCTTTTTCTTTTCCCCCTAAAGATTATTCAGGTCTTCATACTTGTGGCACACTCAAGAAAAAAAAAAAAGCACAGAAAATGCTTCTTCCTGCTCCTCCTCCCTTAGAAGAGGTGATTTCTTTTGCAGAGGGGAAACAGGTTATTAAATCAAAACTCTTTCTGATGAGGAGCAAGAGCAAGTTCTGCAATAAGGCAGAAAAATTTCTGTCCTACCTTCGGAACATGGGTGTCCAAACCATGACCTCCCGTATTTTGTCCTTTTAAAAATGTGCTTTGTGGAAACGCGCGTTCTGCATGCGCCAGTCCAGTACAGCAACCTTCCCTCCAGCATCGCCCTCCAGACGCGGCGATGGCCCTGGAGCACCTTGTGCCCGGTGAGCAGCTTCTCACGGGAGCGCCCCGTGCCCAACCGCTCCTCGCGGCAGGGCCGTGTCCTGAGCTCTCCTCTTCCCCGGGAGGGATCAGCACCAAAGTTCCACGGAACTTTTTATAAAAACAAGAGCAGAACTAGGTCGCAACCCAGAGGAAGTAGCCAGGGGTTGGTGCTCCATGTGCTCTTTAAGTAGCAGTTTCTAGGGCAGGAACGCACCTTCCACCCGAGAATGATCAGGCTTGTGGTGAAGTTGTGGTGTTGCTGCATAAGGCACGTGTTAAAGTTCCTGCCATCTTTGGCCATGGAAACATGTGGATTAGAGAAAACTGCATGTGAATTTTGATGGAGTATCTTTAAGGCTAAAAAAGCTCCAGCTCTCAGACAAGTTGTAGCTCTAGGCCTATCTGTGGTGGTTCCCACATGCGCAGAGGTAGGGATGGAAGTTCCTCATATCCCATCTAAAAACAAAACAGTATCTCTGACTTTTTCCTTGTGAAAATCAGGAAAACCTAAAGCAGAGTAAGAGCTAAACTCCTAAAGGGAAAAACAGCTATGTTTCCTTGAATCCGCAGGCTTCTGGAAGGTCGCGTGTGCCTTTGCTCCAGAGGAGGCCTTTCGCTTCGGGATGGGTCCCTGCAGCAGGCTTGCTTTCTTCCGAATTCCAGCCCTGTGTCCAGGAGAAAGCATGTCCAAAAATAATTTTTGAATGGTAATCACACACACAAAGTTTCTCTCCGGAAAAACGCTATACTCTATTCTTTTTCATTTATTTATTTGTATATATACTTTAAACCACATACTCAAAGAACAGACAAATTTTAGTTGGGTTTAAAATGGGAAGAACATCAAACGGAGGACAGAACTCTAGTTCTGAGGTCTGTATGGGGGAGGACTTGGAGCCTCTCCGGGCCCTCTGTCTCTACCCCTCTAATGACTGCGTTGCTGGCCTGTGATTTCCTGGCCTACGATTTCTTCATAGGCTTATGCACACACTTAAACATAAATTTGAGAATCTCTGCTTATAATATATATAGATAGTTTGCATGTATACATGTATACTGCAATTATACTTGAAACATTCCCTGCCCATTAAATTTCATATTATATCTGGAATTATCTCCAGTTTACCGACCCGGAAGTACAGAGAATACAGGGAAGATCTTCCAATGCACCTAATAATTTTGTGAATCCTTATATTTTTAAAGTTACCAGACAAACAAATCTGAGGCAAAATTTTCATGCCCTGTTTAGTTTTGCTACTTCCAGTTGTATCTGAGTCTGCTCTGACTTGGGAAATGCAAGGCCCTCGATGCCTTAGTGCAAGACGTGAAGATCAAGACAACTTTCAAAGAGCTTGATCCAGGGCTTGTTCTTTCCTAGCCTTGCCCACACAGTCTCCCTTCTTCCTTCTTTCTTTCCTTTGGAAGATTGCTGTCAAGCTTGCTTTCCCCTTTTTCCCTTCAGTATTTCAATTTTCTTTGATATGCAAGAGAGAATCACATATGAAGACTTTTTCCATTTCAGTATGCGGGCTTTCTGTGACCTGAGCCTGTTGCCAGCCCCTCATTCAGCAGAGCCAAGTTCCTGTGTTTTATCACCAGCTTTATCAGCAAGGCCTTTATTAATTCTTCAGCAAAACATGGTCTTTTTATTATTTTTTCCTATTTAAGCTCAGTCCAATAGTTCAGTTCACTAGAATGAAAGAGCACCGCTTTGGCCCTGGGTTTCAAAGTTTCAGCATCCTGTTGCCTTTTACTGGTTTTGGCTTGTATTAACTCATTCTGCTGCCTTTTAACTCCCTTTATTTTCTTTTTATAGTTTTTATTCCACTGCTTGAGTTTCTGGCTCATCTTTTGAGCCTTTTACTCTGCTTTGGAAGAAAGGATGGGTCTTCTATACAGATATTTCCTCTGCCAGGCTATCCGCCTCTGAATTGCCCCTTACTGTGTGTCATCAAGGGAGTTATTTTCCACCCTTCACCCCAGTACAAAGTCACTTCTGGCTCTTGATTCCACCTTCCTTGGCTTCTGTCATGGATTTATCGTTCTTATAGGCTAATAACAACAATACTTACCTGCTTCTCAGGGGTGTTGTGAGGATTAATTAGTTAATGAGCTCCAAAGATAAAAAGTGTGGCATCATTCCTAAATATTATTGTTGTCTTTATCCTGTATAGATTACACTCATCAATATTAGTATTCCAATTATAAATCTCATCCTACCACTTTTCAATTAGGCCCAGCAGAGCATATTATCCGTTACTCACTCTACCTTCTTATTTCTCTGGCTTATTTCCACCTGTCTGCTTTTGAGAATAGACGTATAAGGCCTGTACGCTCTTGTAAATAAAAGATTCACCTTTTATTTCAAGATGTTCTTGTGTTTTCTGGTATTAATAATTAGAGTTCACAGATGACTCTGAGCAAAATGAAGGTCCAGCTGTTCTCCAGTACCTCTATTTTGTTAAGATCATGGGCACGAGCTCCTTCTTTTGCCTTCTTTTAGCAGTTAGCTTTGCTTTTTTGAAAAATCTCCCTTTGCTCTTGTTGGTTGCGGTGGAGCTGCTGAGTAAAATGAAAGTAGGAACCTCCCAGATTTCTCAGCTCATCCAGAAACTTTTCTTGCAAATGCAGCTATCATGGCAGTTAGAAAACACTGTGCCCTGTTATTTTCTTTAAGTGAGCTGGAGATGTGCCCAACTGTACTCTCAGCAGCGTTTTTTCCTTTTTTTTCCTTTCTTTTTTTCTTTCTTTTTTTTTTTTTTTTTTTTTTTTTGTCTGTCATTTTCCCTCTTCCTCGTGTTCAGTTGCTCAGTTTCACTATTCTCTAAAACACACTAAAAAAATGTCTTCTGGAGTGTAGACTTGTGAAACTTGTGATGACTGTTAGAAAAAAAAAATCATCCTTAGTAGTAACTTATGAGTTTGCTTGCTGCAGATAGGAGAACCCTAAAGACAGGCCCACCATGCTGTACACGTGGCAGGGGGCAAGAGCTGCTTTGGTTTGGACACAGGGTTTCCTTTGGCCATGGCGTACAGTTTCTGCAAAAACCGTGAGCAATTCCAAGACTTAATTTCTGCAGTAAGGCAAATCTGGAAATTTATAAAAGCAAAGTAGTTCCCACAACCTTGAACATATTCGTGGGAGGCGGTACTCACTGTCAGTTTGCATCCCAGGGAAGTGCCCTCAGATCGGGACTACAGAGTCAGTCTCAGCCCCTCTCCATCATTCTCATTGGAGCTGTTCTACTTTGTACAAATAATTCATTATTCATTGGGCCTGAGAGAGGGAGGTGTCTAAAACACTCTCTGCAGTTAGGGAAGGCCACACCTGAGCCAAACTGCCTGCAAAGAGATTTTCTAAATTCAACAAGCCCCCTCAGACATCTTAACTTTTCTGTCTCGTGTTTAGGCCTTGGGAAACATAATCTTTCTTTGGAGAGGTGTTGTCAGATCAAGCAGAAATAATGCTGGCTGAGCTTAAACAACAACCATATTTGATATTTTCTGCTGATTGAGCTGTCCAGTTGACTGGAAAGGGCTGACAGCAGAGAGAGCCCTGGTCTGAGCGAGCAGCTCCCAGGCCAGCTGGTAAGGGAATGGGTCTGCGCCAGGTAATTATTGCCTAGTGCAGAGGTCGAAAGCCTCAGAGAGGCTGATGTACTAATGAAACACAAATGGGACATCTGTGTTCAGGAGTTCAGCAAAGCACGGAAAACAGAGCTTTGCCAGGAATATATGTACTACTGAAAGCAAACTCATTTCCTTGAGCTCGGGGAAATCTGCTAAAGAGTAAAGGCACAAGAAAGCTTTTTGCAACAGACTTCGTGTCTGGATGGTAACCTAAAGCCTTCTAGCGATCGCTGCAGACACTGCAGCGTTAGCGAGGCGCAATGGGTGCGCCCGGACGGCATGTGCCAAGGTAACCTCAGGAGCTGAGATGGTTTGAGAGAGGCAACAAAAGAGCAGAGGCAAACAAGAGTTTACTGGGAGACCATTCCTTTTCCAGACATGCTTGGTGCTACCTCTGAAAAAGCAGTAGGTACTGGGGACAGCTGGGTGGGTTGTTACTTTTAAATGACTGTAGTTATAGATACAAACGTCACTGTAATTAATGAAGCCAGGATCTGATCTTTTTGTCCCCAGCATAGCAATGCCATCAGAGCCGGGTTGCACACTTTTTCCTGTTTACCACTTTGTTATTTTTCCTTTGGAGAGGCATTCTCAGATCAAAGTGGACATATAAATAAATGAATATATTGGTAAAAATATAAGAGAGTAGTCCCTGCAAAATAACCATCAGGGAGATCAGAGTACTGACAATACTGAGATAGCACTCTCACAGCACATCTAAGAAAGACTTAGGTCACATATCAGCTAAAGGGATTTAAACTTAGATTAGATTAGACCTTTAAACCTAGATATTTAAGCTGTGCATCAAGAATAGCCTCTCAGACTGGCCAGGAATGTCAGAACTGACTTCAGCTGTTCCTTAAGGGTCTCCCAGTCAACCCAAGTTTGGTCATGTTAGAAGTGGTGTTAATTTACTCCTGCTGGAGTTGCAGAATAGTTGGGTGAAAGGGGAGAGGATGTGAGGCAGGGAGAAGAAATTCACCTTTCTGATGGGGAAACAAAGTTTCATTGTGGTATGTGGTTCACGTCTCTGAGAACTTCACCAAGGTGGGATGCTGAGGAGGGCACTTTGAGGTCCATGTCCTTGGTGTATGCATGTCTCTGCAGTTACTAACCACAGCACCAGGTTGGGAAGGAAGCACTGGGGCCCTGGGAGGCTTGTGCTGGACATGATGATGCCTTGTGGGATGAAAAGTCCCAGGTTCTACTCAGGGTTAAGAGGAAGAAAGTGAAGGGAACCAGCTGGGCTTGAAACACTGGCTCTTGCAAGAGCAGCCTGTTATCAGGAGATGAAAGGCGGCCTTATCCCTGCCCCTTTTCAGCTTTCCCCTCATCCAGTAAATTAATAGTGAGGAAGGAAAAAAAAATGTAACTTCTTACTCAGAGCTGATATACCTGGATATCTCTTAGCCACAAGGAGCTTTGCTATGTCTCCCTGTGCAAAGCTAGCAAGGGGACCTTGAAGTTAGGTCACGGACACCTAACTTCCATGGAGAGAAAGGCTAATATTTCTGATGTTCAGAGGTGGGTTAGTGTGCTCTCAGGCTGGCCCTGTGAAGGTGAGCGCAGCGCTTCTACTGCAGTGTCAGCACTGGGTATGAGCTGCTGTTTGGTGTGAGACTTGAATCTAGGACCTTCTGGTTGGGAGACAAGAGTGCGAATGATAGCTTGGAGATCTTGACTATAAAATGTCATGAGAACTTTACTTGAAAGCAGTCTTTACTTGAAAGCAGAAATAAGGGCAATAGTGGCATAGGGTGTTTCCTCAGGGTTGCTGGCTCTGAATGTTATTACCCTTTAATGCCCACAAGTTACTTGGTGACCCACTCTACATCCCTCCAAATATGGAGAGCGAATGCATATTCCCTAGGCAGGGAGCTCTCGGAGAAGGCTCTCAGGAAAACATCCAGTGAGTGTGATGACTGACAGGAGACAGGCTTTCTTTCCAGGAGTTGCCAATATTTCCCTGTCACAGTAAGGACTCTGTGGCTGACTTCTACGTGAGACACAGTCCATTTCTTTAACACTGAGACTTGATGGTTTTACTTGTAAGAACAGTGTGTTTGCTGTGTCCTCCTACTAAGCAACGTTTTAGGTAATTATGTTCAGCATATCTAAAATTTTCTCCTGCTTCTCTAATTGCACATAGTATTCTTTGTCTTCTGTGCTATACTGGCTGCCATGTCATGCTCATTGCTTTGTTTGAATGTTGCAGGTCTTCAGCCGCATTAGCGACTTCATTTCAGTGATGGGTGAATTATATGTATTTAAAATTAATAATCAGTTTGCTGAACATGAGGTGGGATCCTCGGCTAAAGGTGCAATTTTTATGTCATCCATTATTGTAGGAAACCCCACCCACCTACACTTGGACAACCTAAGAGGTCAAGTAACACTGTGCGCTGCCACTGCTTTTAGACCCAGCTTTAATTCATTTGCAGGATCCTCATATTACAAATTGTTGTAATTCAAAACTTTAAAATACATTGCTGAGCAGAAATGATCATTTCTACCCTCTGCTAGTCTGCTGTCTTGCACACAGTGAACACTGACTGCTATAGCAAGCGTTTGCTTGCTGCATTTATGTAAGTATGCAGCCACGAGTCAGTGGCTGCTGGACCAGCTGGGAGGTTTTGCAAGTGAGTACTGGATTAATTACTGAATCTGAGGAAGAAGCATTAGGGAGAGGAGAAAGTGAAGTAATTTTAGTCATGAGAAGCAGCTTCTTTGTTGTTTTTGTATCCAGAGTAAATTTGCAGGACTAAATGCATACAAGATACTTGCCTACTGTTGTGCCCGTGAAGTCTTGGCCCACTTGTTTGAATTTGCTATGTGGAAAAGAAGTGGTCACTTTGTGGATTTGTCCTGGCCAAGGAGACCCGCTGTTTGAGATACTAGGAATGAGAAATCTGGGGAGCTCTGAGCGACAACGTGCCTGGCGAAACAGAGAGCAAGGAGTGCAGCATTATGCAGAGGAGCTCTGGCACCAGCCTCTGCTGGTAATAATCCAAATGACTTTAAAATTAATTCCTCTAGAAAGCACGAAACGGTAAGCCTAGCTGAGAATGGAGGCCACATGGTCTTTTGTGTCTTACTACTTAATTAACCAAATAAAAGGTGGATAGCTGAAGTTAAGTTGGGCCTTCAGCATTATCTAGAAGAATTGCTCTATTGTGGCACAAGGTGTTACACTAGACTGTTCTTCAAATACTACCTTCTACTAATGACTTGACTTGGAGTTGCCCAATTTTAAACCAAATTCTAGACAATCAGTGCCTACACACATACAAACAGCTGCTGTTTAAATATTAATTCCTCCCTGTTAAGCTTTGTGGGTCTCTGTGGGCAGGAGCGATGGGAGATCAAAGTGTGGCCTGTGCTGTTAGACAGTGAGGGACTGCGCTGGTCCCTTGGCCGTGACAGGGACTGCTTGGATGGAGTGAGGCGAACTAGCGAGATGAAACTGGAAGTACAGGTGTGAGCCCCAGGAAAAAGGCACAGCCTGCAGGCGTACGGATCCTGGGTTAGTGCTGCGGCCGAGATGAGCGCTGTGGGGCGGCGAGCGCACACACACAGCAGGGGACCTGCCGTTCTGGAGATTGCTCGTGGTGTTTTACATGGGCTCCTAATGTGAGAATTTGAAGTTGGGTGCTTATGCGAAATATATTGCCTGTTTGGCAGGGTTTAAACTGCTACCTGCTCTCTCAGCTAAGCCTAAATCTGATGGAGAGACCATCAGTTAGGAAATAAAATAGCTTTTTTTATCTGCCCTGTCTGTTACCCATACCTCTGGCTACTGTATATAGATTTATCTTACATTTTCCTTCTAATATTCTCTTCTCATACCTGAAGACAAGAGGAAACCTCCCAGTCAGTCTTTGGGAGTTAAGAGCCAGAATTATCTTAATTCTGTTAATCTAGATCTCAGCGCAAAGCTTTTTAAATTTTTCTCAGAAAAAAATGTTAGTCTGAAATATCTGGAGTTCTGCACTGTATATCCAGCTGGGTGGCTTTGTTTAATCCACTCAGTGATTGTACAAAGCACAAATTAGCTCACTTAATACAAGGCAAAATAGATGAAGCTGGAATCATTTGCCCTGAAAGCTTTGGGAAAGATTATCAAAAGGAGCTAGAATTGGAGCCTAAGCAGAATACAGTGAAAATCTGTCCAAGTTCTCTAGACTGTAACCTTCAGCAGAGATTATAGTCAGTAGTTGCCAGATAGAAAGTATCCCTTTAGGAAAAAAAAAAAGTTCCACTGCTGGATGAGGAGGATTCAACCTAATTCTAATCTTATCCCATCCTTATCACCCAACTGTTCAGTGTCACAGTTTGGTACCACTGAAATGCCAGTCAGCATTACTGCAAAAGGGACAGCAGGTGAGCACTGGAAGCCACCAAAATCCATCGTTGCTCATATTGTTGGACCGTTTTCAGGCTGGGCTCACTGGTGTAACATCAAGAGGCTTGGGGTTGTTTTCACTGTGCTCTGTGGTGTTAGAGGCCTTGTCCATATTTCAGAGGAGAACGTGCAGGGAATACCCATGTTTTAGGGTCAGCTGTAAATTTTGAAAATGGCCTTCCAGCGGGCCTCTTCCTCCATTATCTCCACATGTTTATCCGAGAGGTAATTGCCCAGCTGTCTCTGCAAAAGAGGCAGAGCCTCTCTGCAAAGAGGTGTTCGCCCTCCCCTCATGGCAATTCGGTTCCCTGGTGTTTTATTCAGAGCTCTTGCAGTCTCTCCCTCGCCAGCCGGCTCTGCGAGCCATCTGTGGTCTGCGGACCGTGGTCTGAGCAGCACCAAATTAAACAAGTGCCTTTTGTTTTCTCTGAGGGTGCTGAAACACTTCTAGCTCCTGCCCTCGGCTATGGGAGCCGGGATCCTGGCTCCCGGAGGAGCTGGTGCTCCGGCAATGCCCGGGAGGCCCTGCTCGGCGTCAGGCACCGCTGCAGGCGGTAGCTGGTAATGCCGGCACCCCTGCCGTGCCGCTGTGCCCTGGGACCGGCCAGGGTGGACATGCTGTCGCAGAGCGCAGAGACATGGTGCTTTCGCTCTGGGTGGCACGGGAGGCCAGGCATGGCTCCTTTCGAAACCCACAGGCCAGGAGTCACTAGGAGATTCACTTCCTGGTATTCCCAGCTTCTCCAGACACGTCAGAACGGTGTCACAGAGCTTTAGAAGGTGAAAGAACCTATTCAGTGTATCTGACTTTTCTAATTTAATATTTTTGGTTAAGGTATTTTTTTGTGGTGCTACCTGAAACACAGAGGCCTTGTCCACACTTCAGATGAGAACATTCAGGAAATACCCAAGCCTGAGGAGGAAGTGAACCCCACTGGTTTGGACACAAGATTGCTGCTCAGATACTGGAGTTTGTGTCTTCGTCACTGCGCTGGTGAAGGACTTGGGGTAGCCCTTCAGGTCTGCCTGGTGAATGGGGATGGGGAGGGAAGGGAGGGGAAGAGTGTGATTTATAAAACATTCCAAAGTCTTTGCATGAGAAATGCTGTAGTCAAGTGTTAAATGAGGAGGCAAACAAGGAACCCCCCCTTGTTTTTATTTGTAAGTTTGCTGACAGTTTTGCGCTATGCCCTTCAACTTTCCTTCTAGCTCACACATACTATTGACTGACCAGAAAGGATATTACTGCTCTGTGTCCAGACTTCCTCAATACCACTCTGAGCCTGTCCAGGGCTCCTGTGGCCTCCGCTAGCTGTGGTAGTACGTGCTGGACTGGAGAAAGGTCATCTTGGGTTTGAAGCAATCCCTTGCCCATGTACCATCTTTCCTCCTTTCTTCCCTTCACCCTTTGCCCATGGGGCTGCCCCAGCCACAGGGCGCCAGGCACAAACGATGGGAAGAGAAAAGGGACAGGGGTGGGAGAGGGCAGCTGCCTTGCCCAGCTACTGATTCCCGGGTTGTGTCCCCACAGCTCCCTTTGGGGACAGGCTGCCCTCCCATCAGGCTGCACAAAGAAACAGGCAGACATGCTGCAGCCCTGTTAAACTGGTAGAGTTGAGGAGCTGTCCCGAGCGGGGGCGGGAGACTTGCAGGCGGGCTGCAGCGGGCAGGAAGGTGGTTTGCAGGTGAGCTGCGTCATGGTCAGGAAGAAACAAACCCATCTTGCCTAAGGAGAAGTCTTTTCCCCATGAAGACAGTCCAGCATTGTAACAGGTTGCCTAAGGATGTTGGGCAATCCAGGAGGTTTCCAAGACCTGAGTGGAGAAAGCCCTGGACAGGGGCTTACAGCAGAGCCTGCCTTGAGCCTGAGCCCCCTTCCAGATGGAGTTATCCTCTGATCTGTAGTTGCCTGACAAGCAGGTGTGTTTCTGCTACTCTCTTGGCCTTTCCCTGGTTGGAATTAGTGGTGGTGACAGCTGGCAGGGCATCAGTGTTTGCTTTGCCACCTCTCTGCAGCATTGCCTTGCTCCCTTTGCTATGCTCTTGCCTATCAGAGGGTCAGGATATGGCTTAATTTGGAGGTTTGCGATAACTAAAGTAAGAACCTGTGGAAGTACCATGGATGTTAATGATAGCAGGCCTGTTTCATAGGTTTGTGTAGACTTGGGCATGGTAAAATTTCCCTGAAAGCTCTGAGTTATCTAGGGAAAGGTTTCATTTTTACACTAGGTTGGAAACTATGTTTTGAAAGTCTGGCTATAAATGTGACTGTGAAATGAGAGGAAACCTGAAGCCCAAAGAGTGTGAGAAGGACCTTAATCCTCCTTAATGTCTGACATGGCTTTGGGTACTAAGACCTCAAAAAAGTAACTCAGAGCTGTCCTGGAGCCTTGACTCTTGCAGCTGTGAAAAGAGATATAAAAGGATCCTGTCCTGCCTGAGCTGTCTTTCACACGTTCACTGCTGGCATGAGCCGTCATTTAACAAGGACCACAAGGGAGAGCCGGGTGATACCACGTGAAAGCAGCTAGAGGCCAGGGTGAGAGCTAGCAGAGATGCTAAGGGTGCTGAGGATAAAGGAAACATGGCCTAAGCTCAGTTTTGTGCTCTGATTAGATATATAATACAGAAGAGGCAAAAAATCATGCTCTAGCCCTAGAATAAATTCTATGCTTTCACTTAAAAGAAAAACAGAAAACAAACAAGCAAACAAAAATCCCCAAATAGGCTTTTAATCTTTGTAAGTGCAGATGATCTGTACATTCCACAAAAAAAAAAAAAGAGATGTAGAAAACACACACACACCTTTTAACTAGTGAGCAATTTAAAGACTAATAGGATTCATCCATAATTACATAGTTAAGTAAAATTTATGTATGAAGGAATTAACTGATTTCCCTGAGGGCAATATAAACCATAGAGACAGTGCTCTCATTTAAAAGTACCATCTCAATGTTAAAATACTTTGTCATTCTTCTGTAGCGATGGTTAGGTGCTGTGAGAGCCACATGGAAGTTTATTTACTGATCTGCAGACAACTGATAACAGATCTCTGCTTTGTTTGGAATAGAAAACTTGAACAGCTTGTCTGCACCTCTCCACTCGGACATTAAATCAACATGGCTCTATTAGTGGCCCTAGGATGCCAGCTGAGCCATCTCTAAGCCTGTCACCGTGATGTCTTCATCTGTAACCAGAGCAGACGTGAGCTCCTGGCAGCTTCGGGAGGTGACAACAAATCCAATTAGCTCCTCTCCATGGCGCCACGATACTACTGTGAAACGGCCTGACAGGGAGGGTGGCTGCAATACCCTGCACAGTGGGCCATATCCTTCGTTTTTGAAAAAAAAAAAAAAAAAAAAGCAAAAAAAACTACCAACACTTAATTGCCGAAGTGACTTTCCAGGCGACTGTTGGAACCTTGTGCACAATCTGGTCGCAAATGTGAGCTCCCCTAAAGGGCTGCATAGTGCACAGTCTGGGGAGGGCTTTGGGAAAGGGTGAAGTACTCCAAGAAGATAATTCTGTGCCAGCACTGTTGTCCCCTTCCCTCACAAGGAAAAACTGAGCTGAAAATCATGCAAGAAACAGCCCTATCCTGCGCCAGTCGCATGTTATGTGAGGACAGGGACTCTGGTGTCTGGAGGTGGTGCCGGCTCAGTGCTGTCTCTCCTGGCTACTGCATAAGCCAAAGGACGGAAGCAAACTCCCAACTCCAAACTTAGTCTGTTGGGAGGGAAGGAGTGGGTTCCTCAGCAGCTAGAGGATTTGGAAGTGGACAATCTAGCAAAAGTCTTCTAGTGCCGAATGGCATAATGCTGCTCAGAAGCTGAGACTGGACTGCTTGAAAATGGGCAATTGTATTTAAGCCTAGCTTCATTCCTCCTGGACGAGTTGGCTAGTAGGAGGTAATATTTTGCATGCTGGTTTAAAGTTGCTGAACTGCCATGAGACATATGGCATCGTCATTGAATTCTTTTGAGCATCACTAATAACGATATTTCTACATTTTCTCACCAATGCTTGTATTTAACAGTGCAAATAGGAGTGGGCTGGGATAAAATAGAGACTGAATTTAGGATCCTGCTGAGTGAGAAACTAAATCCAGTTTCTACTATTTTGTTCTCATGGTCATAATTTAGTAGAAGACATCAAAGAAACCTGAGCATCTCTGCTACTGAAATGTAGTATATTTGAGATGCAAAAATGCTTCTTGGAATTGCTATTCTGGTGGTCTCCAAACTCATTTATATAGGCAGTTTCTGGCTAGGAAGAAATACAAGTTAGCAGCCCTGCCATCAGTCTCTTGCATTATAGAAGGCTATTGGAAATTATAGTAACCATTTGTTGCTCTTTGTAGATGATAAAAGTTAGTAACTAGCTTGATTTCTCTTCTTTTGATGGAGTGATCCTGACGTTACATTAAGGTAAGGACTGTTGTCACTCAGCTGCATTGGACACCTCTCGATACTATTTTCCAAGTAGAGAAATTTCTGCCTTACTGCACATGGTCAGTCATGTTAGGTGTAAAGTTAGTGCAAATGGCTTAGAGGCAGCTGTGTGGAGACGGTGTTTGTGAAGAAGAAGGAAGGAACCAGGAAAATAACAATAAAATCACTGAATTGCTGGATTTTTTGAAAATTTATTTGAATGGAGAATCTTCATTCCTCCAAGGAGAGCATGTGTTAAATTTAGATGGAAGACAGCATTAACTTGGATCCTAGATCTGCCTTGCCTGCACTAGAAGACATTAAGGGGCATGGGGAGACAGCTGCAGAGGGAAAAATAAATGCAGAAAAGGTGTGTGTGTGTGAAGCTTTGTGCTATTACGATTTCCAGCAACTTAAACACGTAAATTTGAACTAGTTCCCCTGATGGCCAACTTCGGTGCTTTAAAAATTGCAGGGAGCTCTGGGAATGTTTCAGCACCAGTCACGATTTCTGAGGTTGGATTTCTCTGGGGAGAGCATATTGCGGCAGCGTTTCCTCCCAGAGCCAAGCGCACGCTCCAGTCAATGGGTAGCAGTTGGCAGGCCACCTCTCCGCTGTCAAGAAGCCAGTTGTACTGTTGTCTCCTGCCACGTCCCTCAGGAATACCTGTGGGCCCTGGCAGCCATGCAGCTGACAAGAGGAAAGGGAAAAAAGGTGTAATTGGGATAAAAGGAAAGATTTTTAAATCTCTTCTTTTTTTTCTTTTCTTCTTTTTTTTTTTTTTTTTCTTTTAAACGGAAGCAGCTTGTTGCAAATATACATTGCTATAATCAAACTCATTCCAGATTAATTGGGCACAATATCTAGGCATGTGGCTGGTTTACAGAGCAACCAAACACTCAATGAGCCTTGGAACTAATGGACTGGTTTTGGAAACCAATCGAGTGCTGCCAGGCCCAATTATTTTCAGCAACATCTTTCTGCTACCAAAATGTGGCACTGTGGACTTTGGCCTGCCTAGTAAATGCGGCTCTGCAAGCTCACTGACTGGCATCATCCAAGCTGAAAGCCTTGAACTGAGCCTGCGCAACAGAGAGAAAAGGATGCACTAGTCGTCAGTGCAAGGCTTTGCCTCGAACACCAATTAGCAGTGGTTGTGGTTAAGTTTGAGTATTATTTTTAACTAATTTCCTAGAAGCTATGTGTGTTTCTGCTTGAAGGGAAGATACGCATCCTTCAGGGACTAGAATGGAAACAGGTGATGAGAGTTGAGGTCTTACTTATCCCTTCACAGTAACTGTGGCTGCCCATGGACTTGCATCCATGTAGCAGAGAGCAAAATTTTAGGAAGACGTGCTCTGAAAAGGTTCAGTATGTGGGATAAGTGTCAATACAGTGCAGAGGCTCAAACCAAATGTGAGACATTAGAGCTGATTTGCAGGGGAAATATCAGCACATCTCATGTCACACCCTGCTCATCTGGTCCTACTAGACTGAAAACTTCACAGTCAGACCAGCCCTGCAGAGACTGTTATGGATCATCTGCAGTTGGATCAAGTTCATGCAGTTCATGAGATGTCTATGGCTGAGAACTTGCATTATTCCGTGGCTTTGATGCAAGAATTTGTGTGGCTTTGTTGGTGACAGATGAGTCTTGTTTTGCCACTTTAGGAAGACTGAAGGGCTGGCTATAAAATGAATCTTGAAGATTTCTGCTTCTGTCTCAGGCATCAGAGCACCTTAGGATGAAGCCTTGCCCCCAGCCCTGTCAAAGTTACACAGTTCTGATGCAGTTACTCAGAGACCTGCACATGAAGACCTGCTGCACGAGCACGCAAGGAGCACTTGCATTGGCGCATGTTGGCAATGGGCAAAATGCCATGCTTTTCTCCTTAGCTGTTAGTCTACGTTCTCCGAAAGCACAGCTTTTAGGGTGTTTGCAAAGAAAAGGCTGAGCATAAAAAATGAGACTGTCACTCAGGTGACTGGACGCTGAGACTGCAGGAACTTGAAACAGACGTTCGAGGGACAAGGGACAAGAGGAAGCCCACATCTCTTCCATTGGAAAAGAGAGGAGATTGGTAGCATGATAGCAGAAATGCTCAAAGAGCAGGAAAGATGTGGAGAAGCTACTTTGGGAGAGCTAGGACTGGAGAAGATCTCTAAGTTGGTAACCGAAGGTAGTGAAGACACAAGGAGAAAGAGAAAGCATGAGACTGTGTGCCTCTAAGGTAAATGAATCAGAGATGCAGAAATGTGTTTTTCTGGATGTTCTGTGCCAACTAATAGCACTAGTTATATGCAGCCCTCCAGTGTACTTCGCTAGCAGAGCAACCCAAACTAAACACGAACACTTAAAACTATAGCTTCTTCCTAGTCTCCAGTTAGCAGTAAATACTGGCTGCAATTATGTTTCATGCCAAATCTTCTGATTCAATAGAACCTGTATCAAAGCTAAACATATGGCTTCAGTTATTGGGGAATTTGGGGCAAATTAGCTGCCTGGATTATCACAGGAGATGATAAGTGTTGAGATGCATACTGTAGAAGGAAAGTTTGTGTAAGAAATGGTACCCTTAAGTTGAGGGCTGAAGATCTCCTCTTGTCTAGAGTTCTCTTGGATCTTGCTTTACCAAGATTTGACAGCAAAACTATTTTATATATAAAAACATATATATATAACATATATATAACATCTCAAAAGGGGAGGTCCTGAAGTCATTCTGTGCCTCTTTGTGGGACGCGGCCAGCTGTGCCTGAGACTTGCTTGCTGATACCACTGATAGACACACTGTGGATGACAGTGTTTACATATTCTGGCCTCAGTTGTAATTGCAAGGCTGCTAATCAGAACAGGATGTGTGGCTGAGCATTCCCAATCCTTTTAAAGACTGGAGAGGCATCTCACAAGAGCCGGCATTAGTCAAAAGCTCCTCTGGTAAACAGCGGGTGGATGGTCTGTTCTGATGTCCTGAGGGAGCATTTAGTTTAAATTAAATGCATTTTGTTGACTTATGTGCTTTATAATAACTTTTTGAATGTGTCAGAAGTATCTGCCGCTGTGAAAGCAGAGGGCATGGTCACATCGCAGACCCAAAGTCACCTAAATGATTTCCTCTCTTTAACTTGAGTAGAAGTCAGCAGTTTTAGCAGTCACAGTTTTTAAGATTTGAACTCTTGTGCAGCTTTGGCTCCTGGAAACACTGGAATCTAAGTCTTTTTTTTTTTTTTTTTTTTTCCTCAAGGTGTTCTGAAATGGGACTCTTGGAAAAGTGTAATGTTGTTATGAAGAAAATAGCCAGCAAAGATGGTGGCAGAGCCAAGACGATTTCCCCTTGGTTTTTGGCCAAACCCTCTAGTGCTTACATAGCTGCCATCTGCTTCTTTCCTCTATGGTATTGCAACTCCTTATAGGCTTCAGGGCTCCTCTAGGCAAAGAAACATAATTGCACCAAAAATCATTATTTGACTCACAACACTAAGTTTCACTCAGGACAACTTCACAAAATCCTGATTTTTCCTGCTCTCCTCTCTGCAGGCTTGTTTTCTTCTTTCTACATGCTACCCTCTCCTGGCTTGTAACATCTATGCTGCTGAACACTTGGATTACACGAGTGCCAAGGAGCCGTAGTCAAGGACTTAATTGTATTAGGGGCTAATCGCAGTGTTTAGGCTAACTTTCCTTGGCCAGCTAGCAGGATAGGGACAATATTGCTCAGTTATCTTTTTTCTGAGTGTTATGGCTTTTCCAAATTGATGTCCAAGACAAGCCAGCACTCTGGAAACTATCTGCCTAGCTGGCGATGCGTTTAGGATACTTAAGCTATGACTTAGAGATTTTATCCAAAGATGATTTAAATAAGATATCTGAGTGAAGCAGAGGGCTTCATCTCCTGTTGAGAAACTGTTTTATATGGTTTATTCTTGCTTCCTCCCTCACCTTGGCCCAGAGGTACTAGAAATCTTTGCCCTGGGATACAGCTTTTCCAGGAGAGGAGAAGTCTCCCGATTCCGAGCCCCAGGCCCTGGGCCTCCTGCATTTCAGCAATTGCTCCAGCTACGAAGCCATTTGCATGAGGGGTGGTGGCAGCTCTGGATGCTCTCTCTTGGCCCTGTTCCCTAAGAAACATACTGATGAAGTCAGTGCAAATCCCTCCTGGAAGCTGCAAGGGGGCTGGTGCTGCCGGGCAATGCACCTCATGAGTTGCCCAAGCAGAGTGTCGCGTTCATTTGGCAGTGTCACATGTGTGTAGACAAGTGCTGTCACCTTGCCAGACTAGCGGGACCTTTTGCATATTCTAAACCAGGCAGCATTCGCAGTGCTCCCTGGGGAAGCAGCCCCGCTCTCACTCTTGCGTGGTTCCTACAAGTTGAGTGTCGCAGTTGGGTTTAGTGAGCTTCTCCTCCCGCCTTTTGCAGCTCCTGGCAGCTTGGGACATGTGCTCAGTCAGGACTCATGCGCAGGTGCCTCACTTGGGGGAAGCAGCATCGCTTCCAGACCGACGAGCCATTTTGTAGGTGACTTTTAAACACGCAAAAATGATTCCTTCGAATAACCTTAGCCAGGAGAATGGCTCAGAGGGTTATTCAATGCTTTTTTTGAGTGCACAGTTCTTGTTTTTTCGAATGCTGCATCAAAGCTGGGAAAAAAAGGCTGTTGTGCCTTTGCCTGGGTTGGCAATTTCTGCCCCAGCCCTGGCCAAAGGCACTCGGTCCTCTCGCAGGCTCCCGCACGCGGTGCTATGGGGGAAGGGGAGAACTGACAGACAAGCAGACAGATCAAACACGACACTTCAAAGAGAAGAAAAAATGCAAGAATGAAGCAATCCGGCACTACAGTCCCTCAATGCTCTGAAACAAAGCAGACAACCCTCTACACATGGCCATTCCTGCCATCCAGAGACCGCGGCTGCATACCCGAGATCTCACCAAGCGCGCTGGGGACTGCTCTCTAGTGACTACATGACCAGTTATTGCACTATCCGTGCTCAGACACTCTGAGGGGCTAATTAGTGCTTTTAATATGTAAATCAGGCCTGAACAGATTAAATCCGGGGGAAAAAAAATAACCCAGCTGGTGAATATGTTGTTTTAATTATTGCTGTAAAGAAAATATGGACGTGGCTTAAGATGATGACAGAGAAGTCCGTCTAATATTGGCACTTCAGGACTTAAAACTAGCAGGAAAAGCTTGGTGCCAGGAGCAGGAGAGGAGCAGCAAGAGCGTGTGCTGGGCTGGCCGAGCGATGCCGCTGCGTGCTCCGTCCCAGGCTCGGACCACCCAGGCCAACCAAGGGAGGTTTCAGAATTGCCTTAACATTACCTCTACATGTGCTTGTGCCCAAAGGCTCAGCCAGGATTTCATCTTGCTGCGCATTGTGTAAACACATAAAAAAGAAAAAAGTTATTCTCTGCCCCAGATAGCTCTGGTATTTGGGAATAATGTGGTCCCCAGTGCACTGTAGAGATGGAAGCCTGTCATCTGCTCACCTCCAGACAAGCTCAAACCCTTTGTGTCGCCCCGTGGGGTGAACTCAAGCCCTTCTCTCTATCCCCACGGAGACAGGGTTTGGCAAGGCATAAATACTGCGTTTTCCTAGGTCGGGTATTCTGAAGGCAGTGGGTAAAGGGGGAACTTGGATAGGGTGGGTAGGAAACAGATTAAGAAAAGCTGAAAGAGGGAATGAGGCAGACTGCACAGAAAGGGGCCGGTTCGAGGATCACCCGCATTTGGTAAAAGAAGCTGAGCACAGGAAAGAGGCTGTTAACTTTTGCTGAGCAGTGTCCACTGATGCTGGAAAGGCACAGCAAGCCTGGATTCCTCACTGCCAAACACAAGTTAAGAGGAGGAAGTTTGCTTTCCAAGAAAAACTTTTCGGAAAGGAGGGCATCTGTATGCCTCAAAGGCCTCTTGCGTTATTCAAGTCAGAGCTGCCTTCCAACCTGCCTGGAGGAATTCAGAGCAACTTTCCTCTGTGTCGGCTGCTGAGGCTCTTTTGCAGCCTCTAGTGAAGTGAACATTTTTCTGTGGATCAATTTTTAGCTTCTGTCGGTATTGAAACCCTGAACCTTTTTCTGTAGAGCAAGGGAATAGCATGTAATTATGTTTTCTTTGAACAAACGTGCCCTTTTATCTGTGCCCTTCTGCCTACCTGTCTGTCTGTCTCCCTGTTTATCGGTGTATTGTAATTAAGGCCTGGGAGTTACAAGACAGGCAAGTTCTTTTCCACGTTCTTTTCCTCTCTCCCCTTATTTGGCTAGTGTCTAGTATAGATTCATCTCTTGAAAAGGTGATAAAAAATGTCTATGTTAATATCCCAAAATACATACAGAGATACACACATACACACACATATAGACATCTGTACATTTAGCCATAAGACTGTACATAAATGTATCTGTTAAGCCATACAGCAGAGTCCTGTAATAGAAGAATTCATGAAGTGCTCTTTCTCAGCTGTAAGAACTAGGTTGAAAAACTTGGGTTGCCCGCAGTACAGATATTCCTTTGTTATATTTTTCTAATGCTGTTTTATTAGAGCATAGTTTACTCTCTCTAACTTTACTCTTTCCTCCTGGTCTTTCCTTCCTGCACTGTGATGCCTAGATGACAAATGTCTCTCTCTAGTAACTTACTTTCTCCATGAGATCTTAATACGTATCACACAACTGCTGTGAGAAAGAATCTTCCTGATGTTACCTCCTCCCTTGTCAACCAGCAATGCCTTGAACAGAGCAAATTTGAGTGCACAAGAGCCCATGTTAATTTAATTGGTTACATTTTGGACTCTTTGGAGGGATGGAGGAATTAAACACAGAAGTTCTGGCTAAAAAGCTAGAGTCACTGCAGGTGGTTTTAAGACCTGATAACGTCTTCGTATTTGACAGTCTTATTTGCCTTGAGCTGAAAAAGGGAACTCTATGCCCATCCGTGCAGTCCAGGATTATAGAAGGATCCTCAGATCCCTTCATTTCTCCAGGAAGATCTAGAAATACTGGTGAAATTAGACATGTCGAGACTTTGGAGTCAGAGCCAGCATGTCACAAGGTTAAGATGTGGCTTTTGGAAGGTCACTGGCATATAACTTCTCTGGCTACAGTTCTAGCCTTGTAGATCCCATCTCTTCAGTGCCGCTAGTGGTGACCTGCCATCACCTCATGCGCCTACTTCAAACTTTGGGTAGTGTCTTCCTTCCAGTATTTTTCTTCTATTAAATCAGAAGTCCAAATAACAGTCCAGTTCACAGAGTTGCAATGATTCCACTGTGGTAAAATTAATATTCCTCTTTGTTCATGCTGTTTTTTTCTAGCTAGGTCTTGCAGACTGGGAGAGTTCATCACTTTTTGAATCATTAAGGAAGACAATGTTTCCCCATAGACTGGTTATTCTGAGCCCTCTTGCAACAACAGAACAGTCCAGGACTCTGCAAATGCATCTATCGCTGCTGATTTCTGCCCTATTTCTTATGGACTAAGTCCAAGCAGAGAATTAATGGACAGTTCCATGAGAGATTGTCCTGATAGTTACAACACCATAAAAGAAATCTCAATTGTTTTTGTCAAAATTTTTCACCGTTGAAATTAATAAACAGATGCAGGCTGCCGAAGCAGGCAGTCTTCAGTCATTTACCTGTAGCTAAAAATAATTGCTAGAAATGATATTTTGCTGATATTTAAAATCCACAGATGCAACAGAATTAATTTGCTGAGATTTTCCATTTTAGGGTCCGTATACACATATATAAAATATAACCACATCCATATTTATAAGTATGAAAATGAATAAAATTTGTACCCAGAAATATTCCCCTCTGCCTCTTGACTTGTCATTGGGAAATGCATTCGGGACTCAACAATAAGGAAGCAATAAAAGCAGCAAAGGTGCTGTCTTAAGGTTTTCTGTCCCCGGCAGTGTGTTAGGAGGTGAAGGAGAGCCCTGAAGGGCCTCAGCTCCCTCTATGAGCATCTTGGGCAGGTTGTGCTGATGGTACCGCAGGCAGCTCCTGCTGCATCTGCGCACGTGCCGGGTGCCGGTCCCATCCTCCACGAACACGACTGAGCCCTCCCGCCACCGGCCTTCAGCATTCGGTGCGGGAAGCGCTCCCCTCTCAGCATCGAATGGCCTAAAAATATTTGAGCCCAGGCTTAGCTTTGATCCTGGGCTTAGCTTTAAGCCCATGATTAGTCTCAGGACCACCTTGCCCAGGCTGCTCGCAGAGGGGCTTGCGCTGGCCACCTGCTCTAGGAGGACGACGCACCGCTGTCCTGCTGCAGTGATGATGCCCTAAATCATCAAAAGTGCCGTCTGCTACAATTTAGGGACATGCTGCTGGGTAACCCTAAAACAGATAATTTGCAGGGGGATTGGACTAGATAATCTCTAGAGGTCCCTTTCAACCTCAACCCTTCTGTGAGTCTGTGAGAGTCTGTGTCTGAGCATTTGCTTTTACTCTCAAAATGTTTTCACTGCAAAGCTACTCGTTTCATTATATATATACATAATTTTAATGAATGAGCAAATGCATTCAGCTGTCTAGGGCAATGTGATGTATATCTATGTGTTTGGATAAATCTACATGCACACGCACACTCACTGATAAGACGTCTTTTCTTCTAGGCTGAGGGATGTATAATATTTCCTGGGAATTGTATTTTTTTCTTGTGTTACCAAGTATAGAAAGCATAACTGTATCTCTGACTGAGAACTATTTCATGCTCTGGCATAGCCAAGTGTCTGCAGACAGAGATAAGCTATGATTTCCCATTTTTCTCTACAAAATTAGTGATCTAAAAGCACAATAAAACCATCACCTCATGTCACCAGTGGGGATAGTGCAAGGCATTTAGTTAAAAAATAATAAAATAACAAATCTTAATGGGGTCAAAAATGAATAATGTGTGTGGAAGGGTGTCTTCACAGTTTTTTTTTTTTTAATTTTTGCGAGGAAGAGAAATGTCTGAAATTAAGCAGAAGGGTTTGCAAAAATTAATTCTGAAAAACAAAAAAGGATGGCCAGTAGCCAGCAAGAATTTGTAGTTGATCTTTGCAACAAAACTGAAGAAAAGTAGCTAATGCACCTCTCTGATCCTTTGCGTTCAGTATTTCTAGGCCGCTGCTTCCTGTCCTCGGAAATGCCCCCACTAACAGGACTCTTTTGCAGGTGGTGATTTACAGAGGGTCTCCTGGCTCTGTTTTTCTGTTAGACAGATTCTAAGGCAGCAGCATCCTCAATTAAGTAGTTTTCTTATTATATATTTTTAAAATTGTTTTGTTTTGCTTTTTTAAGCCAAGAACAAGACTGTTTTTCTTCGCCGCCGGTGAGTTTTGCGGAATGCTGAGGGAAGAGGCGGGCGCCGGCGGAGACGGTTTGCGCGCGGGAGGCTCCCGCGTGAGCCCGGCTCCCTCGCCGCCGCCCGCAGGCTCCGCGCGCTCCCAGCGTCGCTCCGAGCGGCACCGCGACGCGGGATCAGCCCCTGCGCCGGCCCCGCCGCTGCGGACGGGCGCCCAGCTCCTGCAGAAAGGCCCCTCTAAACCGCGTTGATGTAAAAGTTTGATTTGAGAGATGCCAGCTGTGGTCCTAGCCCAGGTTTATTCATGTGGGACATTTACTGGGTCAACTTAATACTTGACTACTGCTTATTATCCCATCAGTCTTCGGGGACAACCCATGATCTAATTGCCCAGCATTTATGTTGCCTGGCAACTATAAATACAGAGTAATAACCCTTAAAGGGGCAGTGTAGAATTTCAGCCCCTGCAGTGAAGTACACTTCATTTCCCAGAGCACCCTGTGTTTTTTAATTCAGTGAATAAAAATGTGTAATGAATAATTAATTATGTGCTTGGAGGCACAATAGCTGCCTACTTTTGAATATTCATCAGTGACATTATTAATTCACTAGAAATCCCAAGGAGCAGTGGGATAGGCTTTTAGCCTAGCTGGAGGACTTACAGATAATACTCTGCAACACGAACAAAACTTTTTAAAGCAGACTTTTCTTTGGGAGAGTTTTTAAATTTTAATTTACATCTTAATAAAATAATATATTAAAAAAAAAAAAGGATAGTGAGCGCTGGATACAGCAGTGAGCAACAGCTGACCGCAGCGAGCGGGAGCTGCGGCTCCGTGAGCCACTGCCACCCTGTCCCTGCCTCAGGTCCTGGCGCACACCATGGTCTGGAAGACCAACCTCAAGAGCTGTCTGACTCTAAAGAAAATGCGGCTGGCCGGTCACCATTTGGAGCCATCTGCAAGGTGCTCTGATGCTGAACCCTCTTATTTGCCAGTCAAAGAGGCAAACATCCTACATCTTGCCTGGGATACAGGCTGCAAAGAGGGTCATTCTGCTGTTGAATAAACCTGCCAGGCCTCTTTGGAGAAAGGAGAGTGACTTTGCAGGTCATCACGTTAGGTTAATGACACCATTTCACTTAAAGCTAAGGGTTTACATCAAATGCACACGATGCAGCAGTGCAGAAACCAACTCCATCAACCACCTGGCAGAGAAGAAATGGACCAGTTGAAAAGAAATCTAAGGCTTTTTGCAAAGTTCTCCTTCTCCACCCATCTGATTTGCAATGCCAATGCAGTTGCGGTGCAGTCTCTTTTCACCGCTGATACCTAAGGCCAGATTCTGTGCTGACACAATTTCTTTGACTTGAGAGAGAATTTGATCTTTAGCGCTTTGGGCCAAACCTTGCAGAACCCTCTCCCTGCAAATAGTCCACCGTAGGGTTTTCTTGGGAATTTCTCTTCTGAGGAATTTTTAGATGAATATGTTGTTTCTTCAGGGATCATAATTCATAGTTGCAGTCATAAGGCAATGGGCTGCTAGAAGAAAATGTAGTTTAATCCTTGGATCCGTCCAACAAACCTAAAATAGCTGTCCAAAATCTTTACTTTCCTCCAAGGGTTTTTGCTGCTCTATGGATCCCGCTGACATGGTTGCAGGACCGGCCCCTTTTTTTTTGTAATGGAGTAAAACTTATAAATCCTTTAAAAGATGATTGGACTTGGGCTGCTCAATTACAGAGACGTTTTTAAAAATGAGACCTGTAATCCACTGAGGTTCTTAATGGGAAGAAATCATTATGCCTAATTAAATTGAAAGTAGCTCCATTGTGTTAAGCTGGCAAAAATGGAGCTTATTTGGAGTGTATGCTTGTAATAAGTTATATTTAGACTACCTGTGGTATATAAGGTATATAGGAATAAAACTGAGCATTTGTTTTCAAAATTTCCTTCTTTTCCCTCCTTTGTTTTTGTCCTCGTGGCATGTGATGAGCTGTGCCTACTCTGTAATCCTGAAATTCAAAAGCTTCCTCTTATTTCTTCCTTTTATTCCAACAGAGATCTCCAGCAACAGCAGCCAAGACGATACACCCAGTTTTGATTAATCTTGATTCTCCTCTGCAGAACTTGTTTAATCTCTAGTGATGGGAAACAGCAATTTCTTGCGTTGGCTATTGTAATGCAAAACTGCCCAGCAATTTTAGCTGCTTGCCTTCTTGTGGGGGATTTTTTTTTTATCTTTTTCATAAGCAGTAACACTGTTTATCAACAAATTTAGATGCATGGAATATCTGTTTTTTTTGCCCCTTACAGTCATGGTGTATACAACTTTAATAACAGAACTGATACTATCCAGCTTGGTCACAGGTTAAACAACAGCCATTTTCCTCAGCAATTCAAACTTTCATTACAATTTGTAATGCAGTAGAGCACTTGGGCTATGTAGTCATTTATTGCAGTGATTTGCATTAAAGAGGGTGTCATTGTATTACCTCTTAGCTTTGGTTGAGATTAGAAGTAATATCTACATTTATCTTTCACTCCTAGGAGTATAAAATTGTGCTAATAATAACAATAATAAAGCTAGTTCCTAAAAGCAAGTGAACTCTACACAGCTTTTTTCCCTCTTTTTCATCTGCTCAAGTGGGGGAGTAGAAGAATCATGAATAATAAATATGGAGATAAGAGAACTGAAACTGGGAAATCAATTTACTGCAAAATATTTGCATATTTTATTAAAAGAAACTGTGCATAAACCCCACAACAGGGTGGAATGATTTATATTTTGATTTGATTTGTATACATTATACCTCTGGGAGAACTGATGCAACTTAGTCATCCCTGCAGGACCTTTTCGGGTAGGGTTTTTTGTTGTTGTTTTGTTACAAATATCTTAGACAAGGGAGCAGTAGGTCCCCAATGGAAATTATAAGTCAGTTTGATGCTATGTGATATTTCTGGAATCTCACACATTCGAGTATCCGGGAGTGCTCTTAGCAGAGTCCCTGTTCCCTTGAGGGGCTCTCTGTATCCAGCCTCACCCCATGACTTCTCCAAAACCTGCTTCAGGGCGCAGGACGTCCAGCTCTCACTCGGAAAGAAAGATACCGCCGTTGACCCAGACGGTACGTATAGGGCTCGGAATGATAAGTGTAAATCATTAATGTGTAGTGTTTATATGCGTTTATATTTTGGTTAGGAAAATTTGAGTTGCCTCATAACCCAATATCATCACGCCTAATGGCATATTGTGGTATATTTTATGTGGATATCTTAATATTTGATGAGGAGACAGAAAGGTCTCACCGCGTGGAACCTTGGTCAGAAAAGCAAGTTTTGCCATAGCTAATATTGATAGGTACCTCTATATGCATATATACATATATATTTTCCAAACATTCCTCCTAAGTCTCATATTTATAAATTTCAAAAAGTAGCTTAAACACACCCAGACAAATTCCATTCATGTCTGTGGAGTCAGGGAGCTCACATCAGGAAATGAGTGGTAATATTTCAAGAGCAGCTTGAGGTCTTCTCATCTTTCGGTACTGGCAGTGACAATATTTCTAGCAGCTTCCAGGGGGTCGGAATTGAGACCAGTGAGAACATGAAAATAATTCCAGGCTAATTTTTACCCTTTCTTGCTCAGACTCTACTGCTCATGGGGCTGCCTAAAGTTTGTGAATGTGCTCTTAGACATTTATTGCTGAATATTGGACATTTCACTGTTGGACATCAGAGAAGTCTCTAGGTACTGTATCAGTAAAAAGAGATGTGGTCTTTATCAAACATGAAGATCTGTTTTGTCAGACATCTCATGTCATATCTGAGCAGTGAAAACAGCTCCACTCTTGATCTTTGCCATACATGCAGTTTATTCACCTTGCTTACTTGTGTTCACTCGTGAATGCAGATTTATTTTCTGATTTATTTTATCCTTGAAGTCCTTATGTAAACAGGCACAGATGATTTGGTGAGAGGCATTTCAAAAGTATGTAACATAATTACCATCATCATTGTATATCTGAAAAATAAATGATATGTACGTGTGTTTGATAAGCTACGTAATTCATAAATTTCCTTAGCCATGATACATTCTGTAGCACTTCCTGTGGGAAAGTAGTCCAGAGGGACCTTTAGAGGCTAATATAGTCCTTCCCCACTGACTGGATTAGTTTACTAATCCAGTGATCCAAATAACTATTCTAACTCATGGTCATCTCTGTTTTTTCAGATCTTTTTAGCTTTACCTGTTCCATTCGTGTACAAATAACATGTATATTTCCACGCATAAATAAGAGTGAAGTATCTAAGTCCTGGGTGATAACAGAGGGGCTATGTTACTGAGATAGATCATGTAACCTAAGACTAGAGTGTGTTAATGAATCCCATGCGGCACCACAGAGGGATCCAAACCACACACACATGCCTACGGGGGAGTAGAAGGTTCCGTCCTTTATTAGCAGTCTGTCCTGTTATGTCCTATAGGCCTACCCACATTTGGATTTTTTATTACAGGCAACAAATTTCGAGAAATCCTCAACATTTGCCAATCATCTCTGACGACTCTTTGTAACTTTGAAAATTTTCCCTTAAACTCAGGATGTCTAGAAACTTCTGGCTGACAAATGCCAACCAGTTCACAGAGCAGTTGAACTCAAGGCTGCTCTCCTGGACTTGTGTCTTTGGGATGTCCCAAGATAATGAGCTGTGAGCTCATACTGAAGTTTCCCCACCAATATACATTCGTGATGTCCCTAACCTCTGTGGATTTGCTTGTGTCTAATATTGTAGATCAGATCAGTTTAGCAGCATTTTCCATAATGGGGCAATTTGTGTCATTCTCCTCCATCTGATCAACTATTTCCACAAAACTCATTAATATTTTTGATAGAATTTCTCAGGTAATTTTGCTTGAAACTTGACAACAAGTTTGAACATCACAGGAAGGAACCAGCATGCACACACATACATTTAGAAAACATGGTAAATCTCACTTCCTTGAGAAACCGGACAAAAATAAAGCCTATAATACTATTGCCCCAGAAGCTGAGGCTCAAGTGAGAAATCAGAATATCTCTTTTGCCGAAAGAGAACTGAGCACTATAAATTTAACCACTAGTTATTTAATATGCCCCAAAGGCCAACTAGCTTGGATGCATGGCCTTCCGAGTTTCAGCTCTGAGGATGATTTCGGAGCAAGGGTGATACCAGCTTGGAAATAACCTAACATTTACAATTTGTTCTGGAAGTTACAGTAGCAAATTCCATATTTTTACTTTGAATTTGGTGCCTTGCAGCCCCACATCCATTTTCTGCTATTAATGAGCTGATGGCTTGAAAATATTCTCTCAGTTATAGCACAGTTTTTGATTTCACAAAACTCCTCCAAATGCCTCCAGCTATAGTGTTTTCAATAACAAATTGCTGAAGAAGTTATGGATTGGCTAAATTTGCTCTGATTTGGTTTAATTAATGTGTTTTAAAAGCACTATCCCGAGCAACTTGGTCTACTGGATTTCTTAGGCTATTTTCAGGACCTTGCAGAGAGGATTGACCCAGAATTTGCAGTCTGCTTTCACACCATCTTTCACACTGCAATGCCGTCATTTAAAATAATGGCATATTTTTGCCTTCATATGAAACTATTTTTTCAGCTGTGAAAACTCTAATGTTTTTCAAGTAGACCTGAGTGTTCACTAGCATGTTCACTAGATTGACTACTGCAGAGGCTACTTCTCCTACTGATGGATAATGAAGCCCCAGAACTGGCTCTTCCTTGTTCAGTCACAGGAATCTGTACAACGATTTGTCCCAAGAAGGTCTATTCATTTCTGGGTTCCATGTTCTGCTCTCTGTCAGGCTTAGACTCCTGGAACTCTTCTAACATGCTTCCTTCTGAAGAACCTGACACTATTAAAACCTGTCTTTTCTTTCCTTCCCAACCTACTCAGCCAAACCATCCAGAATAAGTAGTTCTGGTATAATCTAAAATAACTTTTTTTATAATCAATAGGGTATGATCTGTAATTCTCCACTACAGCTGCAAAGCACTTAGATGACATAATGTGGCGTTCACAGATTAGCATTATCTGATAATGTATGTGATCTACTGGACAATGTGGTATCACGCTTTAGGGACATAAATTTTGCTTGCTAGGAGTAAAACAGCCTTTGATCTAGGGCATGTAGCTGTTATTTATAGCCTAATTTTAAACTGGGAAGTGCTGTGTTAGTTTTCTGAATTACCAACAGTTCCAGAAATCTTAGCACAACAGTCTTCCTAAGACTACCCAGATGTTTGATATTAAACAAACATCTGTTTTGAATAAAAGATATTTCACTCCCTTCAGCATCTCCTATTCAACATACTAGAAAAATGGCTGGAAGGAACAGCCACGGCTATAGTTTCATTTAGTTCTCTGAACACTGCTGTCCATAGTGTCAAAAACGCACCAAAAAATAACCCTTGGAAAGGTTAATAGTGGCCTTTCCAGTGTCATATTCTACACTTTATGTGTTGCAGTAATTATTATCATTATAGCTGTAAGGATGTCTAGTTATCTTTCTTAATCACATACTATAAAAAGTGCTTCTGAACACATATCTATTATTTAATCAAAATTTCACAGTTATTGGCATTTATGCTCTGGAAGGGCTGTGTTTATTTTCTGTTTGCAAAGGAGAACAGTGCCTCCCAGAAGAAAGGGAGACCTCCATCCATGCCCACTTTAATCACTGTCATATCATGTGACAATCTGTACTATTAATATCAGAGGCTGCTAATACATGTTATTATGGCCTGTTGCCCTGTACTTCTTGCACCCTAGGAAAGCACTTTCATTAACAGACTAAAAAAACTAGTGTGAGTACTGAACTGTCTTCTTAAGGCAGAGCCAAGTACAAGAGCTGTCCTGCTTTGGACAACCTGAGATGGTTGCAGGAATACTCGTGTCTAATAGAATCGGTCGTATACATCAGAGGGCATCTATTCTCCCACTGCTGCATTTTTTTCTCTCGTTCTCTAGAAAAAAGTGCTAACACAGTTCTTCTGCACATGGGACCATGAGGAGTCAGTCATATTCCCAGCTCCCTCATGGTATCCCTCATGGTCTCAGTCAGTTCAAGGACTTTTCATGACAGAAAATCAGCTTGGTAACAATGTAAATAAGTCATGATAATCATTCTGTGCTGTTGAGAAGCAGAATCCTTCCACCCTCTTTGGACACAGCTCCTATGTTGGAAACGCTGCAGATGGCACCATCTGTACCTACATCGATGCTTCGGTGTCTCTTTGAGTTACATGATCGTAGACCTAGAATCATATTCCATGAGGTGAGCTCTTACCATGCTAGGTGCTGAGCAAATGCAGTAAAGATTGCTTCAGCATGAGCAAGAGCAGCCTCCGATTAGGCCTGGATCTGACACGTTTCAGAGACCTTGATTATTAAGCCCTTCTGGAAACCTGCTGACTATGGTTATAAAAATTTATCAAGAAGTCCTTTTAGGATGTGTCCTTGTGCTAATCGCTCAAAGACAAGATAGGCTATGCCTGGTCTTTAAGGCAAATTAGACGCAGAAAGGAACTCCGTTCCCAAGTGATTTGAAGTCATGGATCCACAGGCCCCATGTCCAGAGACCTACTGTGCAAGGGGTCCATGATGTGCTGAACCTCGTGTGCCTGCACTAAGCTTAATGTGTCCAGCTGAAGCACAACTTTCAAACTGGCCTTTGGATGTGAGTGTGAACCATGTCTTAGGACAGCGCTGGCATGTGGGTCGCTGAGTCCAGTTCCTGGACATGAGAGCTCCAGAGCTCCCACAGAGACATGCTGTAGGTGAGACAGAGGGTTACTCGAATGGGACTTGGGATATGGTGTTGCTGGCTCTTTTTCACGGTCTTATTGCCACAGACTGGTGGAATATTGAAGCAGAATCTGAGGAGGAACACATCTACTTCATTCTGTATATTTCCATTCTAAACTCCTACATTCTTACCAGTATTAAGAATAGAGCAGTTTATTGTTAGGATTGTTTCATTGCTTATCCTTTAATCTTAATTTCATCTAAATCCTCCATTTGTGGCAAGGTTGAATATTTTAACTTCAGTTGAAAGACAGGTTGTTTTATAGGTATAGCATGAAATTTCTGACTTTCTGGTTCATCTGTGTACAGTTCTAATGCAAACCCCAATAGCAGTGTATGTGACACATCAGTGCTGCGATCAATTCCGTTTTGCTTAATATATCTCACCATGTCATTATTCTTAATTTGAAAATAGCTATCCACTACGTTTTTCTATAATGAAGATGCACTTCATCTTGTAGATATGCTAATAAATTTTACACAGAGGTGCAGCCATTGATTATTAAACAACAAGATGAGCATATCTGCTGTAACATATATTTTTAAAGGTAATACTGAATAGCTATTTCATAGCAGCTAAGCTTTGCACTAATATGCTTGTCTAATGTTCCATTTAGATTCTTCTATCGCTAATTAGTCACAAATCACAGGTGGAAATTTGTATTTTACATTCCTAAAGAATCAAAATAAAATGTGGCTTCAGTTGTATAGGAATAGAAATGACTACTGCCAGTTACAGGAAACACCTGTGCAGACATCTCAGGAGAGGCCTTCTGCCATAAACCTTTTACCATATTCTTACACCTTCTTCTCTGTGTTAGCAATGTCCAGTTTTTATAGACGTAGGTAACAGGATGTGGGTACTGTTTAACGCAAGGCAAGATCAAAGCACATTTAACATTGTTTCTAAGTTCATGGGTTAGAGCCTGTTGTGAACAAGTCCAAAAACTGCAGAACCGTTCCTGAAGACACCAACCCAGGTAGGGAGCACTTCCTCTACCATGAGCTGGGAACAGGACATGGTAGTCTGATGTCTCTACCTGAACCAGCTGTCATATTTCATCTTCTGATACAAAAAAACACCCAGGTCTTCAGAAGGAAACATTTTGGAAGTCATTTTATTGACATATTTTGTTTGGTAGAACAAAATTTGAGTTCAATTTATATAAAGTGAAAATTACTACGGAAGTCATTTTATTGACATATTTTGATTGATAGAACAAAATTTGAGTTCAATTTATATAAAGTGAAAATTACTACGGAGAGGTGTGTTATCCATGTAAATATTTTATTTATTTTTTTGGCTAAATACAGATTTAACAGAGTCACGGGCTATTCTCAGGCTTGCAAGGCCACCCTATGTTGTAGTGTGGTCAGTGGCATAAATGTCCAGGTTAATTAACAGCACAATGAATTAGTAATCAGAATCTGCACAGCAACATCAGTGGCTGCAGTGCAAACAAATGAGAGCACCCTGACTTGGAATAGCCAAAGTCCTAGAAATACCAACATTTTTCAACAAGTAAGAGTGAGTTCCCCAGCCAGCCACAGGCAGTTCCAACTTCTCTAAAAAGCACAATACTAAAGGAGATAATTAGCCATCAGTTTCAAATGGGCATGTTGTCCTCCTTGCTGATGAGAAAATGGGAGAAATAAGAAAGCTGGAGAACAGTGTTGACCCCTCTGGTTCTATGAGCTGGGAGAGAAAACAGAAAAAACACAGAATACAGCTATGACATCCTCTCCCTTCACTGTTTCCCAAGCCAGTCTTTGGCACAACAGAAATCACTCATGCCTCTGTTTGCTTTGTACACTTATTTCCAGCTTTCCACTTTCCTACTCCTCTCCCAGTGTTTCAAGCTATGCTTCCCAACTGTCAACATTTAAAATTCTTAATGATGCAACTTGAAGTTACTATGGTAACTAATGTCATTGCCTAGCTGGCTGTGATCATATAATGTGCATTGCCATTGAAATTTAAAATTATTTTTCCATAAAACTAAGTAGGCCACGAAGAGAGTTCCACTGCATCGTATCCAATCCTCTGGAAAACAACAGCAACAACAAAAAATAGCAGGCATTAAGTTAGGTGGTTATCACAATCTTTTGGAATACAGCTATGTACCTCATTATTGAACAGAATGGAAGTTTTGCGCATAAAAAATGGAATATTTTAGATGTTTACTTAGCGTCATCAGGACACTTTTGAACTGCTGTATTCAATGCAGCTAAGGTGTATTTATTTCAAAAGCAAAATGACTCTTTCTTAATATAAAAAAAGCAACTTTGCTAATCACTAGGATAGCCACCAAACGCTGAACACCGTACTCAGATTTTGCTCATGCAAACCTCCTAGCAAGCTGGCAGTAGGTTTTGGAGTGAGGGATGAAAGTCAGCATTTTTTGATAGTGATTTCTAGCTTGCAACTCAGTTACAAAAGTATTCAGATACCCTTGGGATGCACACATTATTTAAAGTCACTACACAGGGATTAAATTAGCTGTGTGATTTAAATTTCAGTCTGTGCTACTAAAATCAAGGGGAATATGGAGCCGAGCCCTAGGAAATTCTAGGAGTAGACTGGCGGAGATAAGAATTAAAACAGTAGTGAAAACATAGTGGTCTTCTTCTTCTTCTTAAGGGAATTTCTTTCTGTCACATCCCTGTAACAGCAATCATTGTTTGATAAAGGAAAGCAGGCAGAAAGAGCCAACTTTTCAAGCCCTGGGTAGCTTCTGCTGTCTGAGCAAAGGGAAAACTAGCTGAAAGTTAGGATACAGTACTGGCAAAGACCCTGCAGGTCATCAGCAGGCCCCCAGGCAGTAAAGTTGCATAATCCCCTTCTTAAATGTATTAAGCTTCATTAGAAACCTAATTGCCTGGGAGCTTTACCCATGAGTCTTCTACTGGAAAGTTATTCTAGAGTTGGTAGCTACAAGTCACTCTAAAGTGTTTCTTTCATATTCTTTCTCTCTATATATTTATCTTTTTTTTGTTGCCTTTTCTTGATGTGGTGAGGACAGTTTTATGTGTAAAACTAAAACTGTTATTTCTCTTACTTCTAATGTTTAGTCTGTTACTTCTAATTTTCAGCACTTTTCTCTGGTTTATATTGAAGCTATGAGCATATGGATAATTATTGCAAGCTAGAGAAAATCAGCCACTACTGGGAAGAGACAGAGGGAGATTTTGGTGGAAGAAATAGGCCCAATGATTTTGTGCCACCTTGTAGATATGTCTGATTTTTTCAGTATCTGAAATTCCAGTGAAATTTATGTATTATTATAGAATATCTTGTAAAAATTTAGAGTCTACATCCAGCTGAACTTACTACAGGTGTGAGCATATGATTTCCTTGTAGCTGGAAATGGCACAAACTCTCTTTCTAAGGATTTTATAGTATCACTGTTCTCTCCTCTTAGTGATTTAAAAAGAATATGCAAGGAAATACAGGCTCTTAAAGGCTTCATCAGCTGCAGGCCGGTGAAGAGTTGAAAGTTTCAGTACTAGGAATAGACTCTTTGGTCAAGGAAGATTTTCAGCCTTTCCAAAAGGAGATGTAGTTATGGATTTGTTTGTTCTTTTTGTCTTTCGGTAGCCACATACCCATGACTATGAGCACTCGTTCTTCCGCTGTCACAGATATTTTTCTTGCGAGAATTCTAGACATTGGATTCACAAATTAAAATGAGGTATTTAATGCATCTTGGCAATTTATTCTTTGTTGGATATTTTTTTTCCTTATATTTGTGATTCTTGTTTGTTTCATCAGCTTTTCTATGCTGAAATTACTGTGCTATTTCAAGCTCTTTTGGTAGGCTGCATTGGCTAGCTCAAGGTAACAGATACCAGGAATCTTGGGTGTGTCTAGTACAAGATCAGTGCTCAGCAAGTTTCACATTAGCTGATAATTAAACATCCTTCCTATACCTAAGGAGCTGTTGAAGTTCCACCATTGCTCCCACCATAATGCTTTACATCTCCCTTCATTTATTGAAGGGTGGTGAAGAAAAATAAGGTCTGAAAGAGTCAGTGCAAGATTTTTTCTTTCCTTTTCTGCCTTTTCAGTCCCAAAGCCCAAGATGATGTATCAAACATTCCCTGAGGCAGAGAATCAGCTTGAATAGAAAGAGAATGTATCTCCATTCATTTTAAGTGTGAGCTCTCCAGTTCTTTCATATTAGGCATCCATAATGCCTGCAGACAATAAACACAATTGCAGTAGTCTGTGTAGTATCAAAGCGAGAGGCAAAGTTATTTACAGCATGTCAAGGTCTTTCTGTGATAGTGTAAGAACACTTCGATAATAATCATATAGCACTTAGAAGTAATGATGTACTTATAAGTATAGATGAAGCACCTTTAATTATTTGATAAAGTGAAAACTGAAGAGGGCAGCTTCATAGAAGCGTACACCTCTGGTCCTGACTTGCACTGAGTGTTTACTCTGAGAGTATGTGAACCCCTGCTGAAGCTTTGTCATTAACAAAGGAACTTTATAAATGCAGAAAACACTGAGATATAAAAGACTTTCTTTTTATTTATTTTTTTTTCCAAATAGGGAAAAACCTGTTTGTGGCAAATACAATATGCATGTTATCTGTGGGCAAAGTTTCTAGCATCCAGAGGTCAGCTCTCACCTGCTGGCACAAAAGGTGAGCCTTATCTTAGCGAAATGTCTCAAAAGCTTCTTTCCTTTAGGAAATCAGGATATGAAGCCTTTAGACTGGCATTATTATGGGTTTATATGAATATTTAGATTAAAAGTCATTATGACATAGGAGTCAAATATTATCCATGACCCTTCCTTCTAAGAAATTCCTTGTGTGTTACACAGATGTCATCTTTCCTACACAAACACAGGGTTTGAATTTGTCACAGTTACACTGTCATGTCCCAGGAGCTTAGACTGAAAAACACCGACTGTTTCCGTATCAAGACTAATTTGCACAAGGTGTTGGATCTCAAGGAGGGATCTTTCTGTTTCAAAATTGTCGCTATACGATTTTCTTCTCCTAACTGCTAGGTCCTTTAAAATCATCAGCTACAGTGGTTCTGATTTTAATGATAAATCCATCTATAAGAAGCAGTAAAAGGCACGTGTTTTCCTGTCCAGAGTACCATATGAAAAAAAAAAAAAAAAAAAAGCACAGAAATATTCAACTGTTTGTTAAATTCAATATCAGCTCAAATGCATCATTACATTTGTCATGTCATATATAGAAAGGGAGACCTGAGGAAGGCTTCTGTTTGTGGAAGCAGAGTATGTGTATTTTCATAGGCAATGAAGATGTCTCCAAGAATGATGATATTAAAAGCATGATGAGAGTGCTTTGAAAGCCCTCCTGAGATCTGTTGAGGATGGTAATTGGCAAGGTTTGAGCTTGCAGACATCTGCTCAAGCAGCTCATTTAGTTCTGGAGGTCCCCATTTATAATCTCTGCAGTGTCTGTCCAGGTATTGACCATTGTAACAGTAGAAAAACGGTAAAATAAATGTAGTTCTTTGGCCATCCAACATAGCAAAGAAGAAAGTAGGTGAGGATAGAAGCCAAGACATTTTTGGAAGGATCACAGGATGTCTACAAATACGTGTATGTAGTAAAAATCTATTCTCTATGGGAAAGTAGAAGAGGAAAGGCTGTGAATGTTACTAGGTCAGCTTTAAAACAACAACAACAGCAAAAAGCCTGAGCCCTTGATAAGCCAATTTAGAGTTTTAGATATGATGTTCTCCCTCACAACATTCATCCCCAATAAAGCAAAATGAAGATTGAGGCATACTTACAAGAAAGGGAAGCTTAGCAGTAATTAATATGAAGAGAAATGTCTTGTTTTGGTGATTCATCAAAACAACTAAAGGATACGTTTAATCAACACATACTGAGAGTAAACTGTTAGTCTGGTTCCAACTTGTATATTATAAAGTGTTGCTTCATAAAGAAACCATTTAAAGATGGGATGCCTTCTTTTCAGCGATATTACTACAAACCAATCTCATCTGCTGCATACCAGTCAACTTCATAAAATAGGCAAAGTGTGGGGAAATCACACATATCTCGCTTACTCGAACCAAAGCAAAGAATTGAGTTTGCTGATAACTTGCTGTATTCCAATAACTACTCTTCTCAAGTGACCTACTAACTTTCATAATATTTCTCTTTTCCTTTTTACAAAGAAGCAACACCTCATCTTGGTAGCTGCAATAAAAACCTTCCAAACCTAATTCAGTACAAACCTATCTGTCTGTGCTTCCCTGTGTATAAGTAAAAGCTCAGAACTGAAAGCAAATGAGGCTAAAAAGAGTAAGTTTGGTGTAAAATTCATTTCTTCCTTCCCTGATTGGCACTCATATTTAACCCATTTTTATCTATCAACTCAGAAGTGATAAAGTCATCACTTCTACCCCAGGCAGTGCTGTAAGTCTGTAATCCTTGCCAGCCAATGTGCAGTTACAGAGTGGGACTTGGCTGGTCTATTGCTCTTAGAGGTGAGGAAGGGAGGCAGGTAAGGTATGTGGAGCACAGGTCTTGATCTGGCAGCACTGAGTAGAGCTGAAATGTCTACATACCCTCCTGACCCCAAATACAGCACCGCTTTCATATGCACAAGTACAGCTGCACTGCAGAGAAAGATGACTGAAATGTTACTGCTATAGCCAGGTCTTCCTCTTCTTTTCACCCTCTCCAGCCTCAGTTCTTTCTTTTTTTGTCAACTCAGCTTAGGTTTTTTTACAGTGGATTGTACTGTGTAGACTGCAGGAGACAGGTAGACATCCGGCTTCATGGGGCAGGACAAACTCCCTTCTTCACCTTTCTCTTTGCCCCCCTGCTAACATCAGACTAATGCAGTGCTCTGATTTAGGAAGAAAAGAAGGAGGCGGAGAGGAGACAGAAACCATTAGAAAGGGAGGAAAGCCAGGAAAAAGGCAGGAGGCTAAGAGAGTCAGGATAAGATGAGCTACCACCATTTCTCATGCTTTCATCAATAAATTTTCAAGATGTCCCAGGACTTTTCTTACATACTCCGTTCTTCTCATTGCCTTTTGTTAATACCATGTCCACCAGAGACTGCCTTGGTGTCATAGATATCCCAGCTTGACTTATTCTGCAGCTAATTAATGTGCAGAACAGATATCCATTGCCCCATACTTTCTGCTGAAGTTTTAGGCAGCTAAAGATCTCCCTTGGTGAAAAATATTACACATTGAACTATGCTAAAATTATGAATTCTGCCAAACTTGATCTGGACAAACCTCCTGTTTATTAAATTGTTGCTGTTAAGCAGCGTTTGTGATTATCCCACAATTCCCTCTGTAAAACCTCCTTTACATGCTACTTGTATATTTCTTTCTTTTTCCATCCCAATGAAGACAAGATCTCGGCAGAGATTTTTAAGACCCTTTTGAAATCCAAAAGTTGGTAGTAACGTTTTCTTTCCAATTCTTTGATTGAGTCAACTAGGTCAGCGCAAGTCATATGGACCATCGCCCACACAGACACGACCATGCTGAGTCAGTGGCAGAAGGTTGCGCCTCGCAACACGATTCCATTGTTATTTTAATTTTCTCTTTCCGCAAGTGCTCTCCCACCATTTCCCTCCCACTGCAAGAAGCTTTGCTACAAAATGAGCACAACTAACTGCGCCCAGGGCTGCTATACAAAGGAAAAGAAAAGCTTGGGGAAATTGCTACAACCTCTCATGTCTGCGGCAACTTTACTATGCCACTTGACACAGCTTGAGGGAAAACTGGAGATTTCACAAAAGGCAACATTTAAAAATAACTTCTTTTTTTTTGTCAATTAAATCTAAGTGTTTTTAAAAACACAGCACTGACTATGGCTGTTTGTTTTCTTTTCTCCCTCACTCCCCTGTTACAGAGAACTCTGCAAACATTGCACTTTTTTTTTTTTTCTGTCATATACATTTCATGCACATTTGGTTAGAAAAATAAAACATACAGAAAATCACATGGTCCACATGTCCAAAATTTTCAGGTTACTCTCTAAACCAGACAACCACAGCAGTATGAAATATTTCTCAGTGGAGGAGTCTGAGAGATTAGGACAGACTGGATATAATTCCAGAGGTTCCTTCTATCCGTCCAAGTAACTCAAATGGAAATGACATCTTCTACCAAGCACATGCCTGGTATGATTTTCAGTCCCTTTTTCCAAGCATGCGTAATGACACCACTCAAACAAAAGTCTCATAAAAGTCTCATAATCATGCAAGGCTCCCTGATGTCTTCAAAAGCAACTCACTGACCAAGAAAAACAGTGTTAAACCTAAAAACACAAAGGCTCTTAGTTCCTGGAATTATCTAATACTGAGCTGGTATGATTTTGTTTGGCTTGTTCCAACCAATAACCAGCCAGATCACAGATCTAGATTCTCTCCTGCTTTACCACATCATGGACATTCAAATTGTTTTCCCTTTCTGCTCTACTTTAGATGCTGTCTTGACAGAAGCTGTTACTATTATGTTGTATTTTAAGTACCAGATTTCTGTACATACTGTTATTTGTGTTGAGGAAATAATTTGGAAACTTAAAAGAAGCCTTTGGATTTATGATCCAAAATGATCAAGATAGCCCAATAGATATATAGAAGAAGTAAGAAGAACTGGAGGTTCCAGGCCATTCTGGGATTCTGGAGAATTCCTTTCTGGAAGAACAGTCCCAGGACAAGAGTTTGATTCACAAATATCATTTTCACTTCATAACGTAGGATGATAGCCCGAAAGTCCTACTCCAAACATGACGAGCCACAAAATGCTGCAGAAATGGCTTTCCATGTCCTCTATAGTGGAAGATGTCCACTCTGTTGGATCCTGGGAATATTAGACAATAAAACCATGCAGGAAGTTACTGGAAAACAAGTTCATGCATGATTACGATACATGATCTTTATTCACTCTGAGTTGAGACGGTAGCTACATCTGAAGTATGAAAGGACTTCCTGGCTAGAACATTTGCAAATGAAGCATCTTGAATGCAGGGGACTTTATATACGTACTGATTTCTCAGTTTTGTATTTGGGGATGATTCATCCACTACCCTAGCAGAAGTCACTCGGTTCAGGCAACTTCATGCGTGCACTAAAAGCTCAATTGATTGGAGTGCACCCTGTATTTGTAGAGTCATGGTGTGAGCCTTGAATACTGTAAGCTAAATGGTTGGTATAGAGAGATGCAGAGTAGGAAGGGATGTGAGTTTCCTTTTTTAGTTTAATAGAGATATATGCATGAATTTAACTTGGCTGTAACAAAGATTTTTTTCTGAGAATGTAAGATCATTATCCCCCCCATTACATACTTAGTAAATTATCTGATGTGTCTATGGGTATATGTCATTCAGATGATGAAAAAAAATATGGAATGCTTCAAGCATGAATAAAACAGATTCTTTATCTCTTTTTGCAGCAGAATACTTCTGGATTTTTTTTTTTTTTATTATTATTCACTTCAAATAAGAGGCTTGGGTACAGTTGTTAGTTTACACAGAGCTTTTCTATAGTGATGACCTTTTCTGGCCCTTTGTGAAAGTTAAGCATTCAGCAAGAACCAAAAGAGATGATCTCTAAAAATAAACATCTGCATACAAAGAAGTTTAACTCTGGATGCACAGATGTGTAAAAAAAAAGTATTTTCAAGGGATATTGCATGCCAACCTAAGAGGAATCCACTATAGATGTAAATGACAGATTTCTGTTGTTGTTCTGCTCCATATATTGTTTACATTTTTATTCATCACAGATGACAATGAGGTCACTGGGTTTGTTTGAGAAAGTGGAAAATTTAGCATCAGAAAGACTTGAATTTTGTGTGCAGCTCTGCTGCGGGCCTCAAGGGTGACTTGGGGCCAGTCTGCTTGGTCTTTTGTGCCTGGGTTTCTCCATCTACAAAGCTATGAAAAGGATACAGATCTCCTTTGTAAAGCATTCAGACATCCGATGAAATGTGCTGTCTAGGAGCCAGGTATTATTATTATCGTTAATTTTGAAAGGATCCAAACTTTTGTATGCAAGTTGCGCTCGTACTTAGTTGCAGCATTATTGCTGTCTTGGGTTTTAACTGGATTACTGAGGAAGAAGTTTAGTCCATCATTTTGAACTGCTTGGTTACCTGGCAAAATCATGGTGACTGCCTCTAGATACATGTATGTGCAAAAGCCTCTGTAATCCTGTGGAAGATTTCTCTGGAAGATAAATGAGTCCATGCCACATCACGAAGCTCAGTGCTTCTGAGAGGTGTTGTATGTTTTCAATGTGTGTTACAGCTCTGACTGGTTGCCAGTCCACAAGAATCCTTGGATAAATGAAAAAAAAAATCTAACTGAATGAGTGAGTGTGTCCAAGGAGGTCTGAACAAAAAGTAAAAGCCCTCTGTGGTGTGCACGCACATCTCTGCAAATCCACAAAGATAGAGAATTGCGTATGTTTCGATGTTGTTCTTTCCCCTCTGCCTTGCACAGTGGCTGGGTGGAGAAAGCTGCTCATCTTGGTAGGGCCAGAGGGCAGATGCTCTTCAGGCCTTGTCTGACCCTGGCTTGGCAACCCCCTTCCTTTGGTGGCAACTTCATGGGTGTCACCCATATCGCTTTATGGGTGTCTGATAACAGGTGCTTGTTCCCATCTTGGTGAATCACCTCAACTCCGTGTTAATTGAAAAAATGAGTGTTTTCAACCCAGATCAGTTCATTGAGTAGCTGGGTCTGGCAGTTAGCAAGAACTCCAGTGTTGTCACCAATAAAAAACGAGGCAGACCTGTCCCGCTGGATGTCTGGACTGAAAAGCAAGAGTAAATAGCAAGAGTGAATAGCCTCCTGTCATCCACATCAGCTATCCAGGAGCAGGAACCAGATATGTAAGCAGACTGTAGGGAAAATTTGTTAGAGCTGTCTGGAAATCTTTCATTGGAAGACAAAGTGTTTTGAAAGTGTAATTTCGTCCATTTATGTTGTCATCTCTGAAAAGTTTTGCCTCTAAACTAGTAGTAGTATTTTTTCCTTCTCACAGAATTTAGTATTAGGGACAACTAAAAATTTAAAGTCACAGTTATTCTTTGGTATTTCTGATATAACATTAAATTAATGATAGCAGATATCTTCTATTTTTTGCTTGGTTCAATTATAAAAAATATTTTAAGGCAGCTGCAATGTAATACAGATTTAAATATTTGTTTTCTATATCAAAATGTCTCTACTTTGTGTTGAAACAAAAGTTTGACATTATCTTATTTCCTTGCTGAAAGTGCCAAATTGTTTAATTTCAATTTAAGCAGGAGTCACATTAAAAACAAAACATAAGCAGATTGTCAGACTATTTCATTACAACTCAAAGAAGGGACATATTCATCTGGAAAAGACAATATTTCAAACTGTACTATGTTGTGGTTAGGTTTAATTATTTTTACAATATGCTAAAAACAATAAACCATAAAATACATTATGTTAATATTTTAACAATTATTCTGTGTCATGACAGACCATAGTATAATGCAGCTTTGAGCTGTGTAAATCATATTATGCATTTCTACTGCTGGCATTTCCTAAAGTAATAAAAAATAATCTAAAAATGAAATGAAATATTCCAATATCCTAACGAGTACTTTCCAGAAGTTTGGGAAACCTTCTCAAAACATTTCTTTTCATAATAAGAACAAATTAAGAACATAGAAAATGAGGATTTAAGACAGATCCTTGGCTAATCACACCTTTCTCTTACAGGTGTTAGGGATGGAGAAAAACAGAGGCTGGGGTCTACACGCGGGCATGCAGCTCAGCACAGGTGAGATTGCCAATAGCTACTGTAGCTCCCTGCTGGAATGTGTCAGCAGCAAATATCTGCATCCTGCTTCGTCCTGAGTACGCGGAACAAGAGAGGCAAGGTGTGAGCGTGTGACAGATGCAGCCACATTTGCAACTTGCCTGGTAGGTGGCTGGAGCTTAAAGACATAATCAGAGCAAATGCATGAGAAGGAAGAATTTGACTCTTAACTGGAATGTATCTTATTGAGATTTATGTTTACAGGGAGGTGTCTCAGGTAACTGATTTAATCTAATGACAGTGAATGGTAATGACTGCTGCTTATTAGTGTAAATTTGGCTTAATGGGGAGGCATTCAGCAGGTGCCAACTAACTGCATGGTCAGTTGACTCTGTCAGGTCAAATTAGACTCAAATTACAGGTTGTAAAAAATAAGTGTTTTCTGATGCTAAAGCCAGCAGAAATGTTTTCTTTCATTTTTAATTCAAGAGTAAATAAATACATAAGCAAGCAGCATTGGCAATAACAACATTGGCTTTGCTAAGCCTAGGGTTAACATTAGTTTTGAAATAGTCAGTAGGGTGGTATCAGTGCTTTTATAATTTCTGCAAAGAGGGCCCCAGATCATTTCTGTGCTTACGGTTAATGTAACGGCAGGACTTCTGCTCCTGTTCTACCTACTATGAATGAGTCCCGCAGGGGCTGGAAGTTGGGCAGCAAAGAAACAATTACAATGTCTGGTCTCTATTGCTTTGTACCAGTTGCAAGTGTGAAGTGTGAAGACAGTTAACGCAGCCCAAGGTCCAAGCTCTTGTCACGGTCATTCCTTGCGAAGAGACGAGCGCTTTACGCATGTGCACAAGGTAGAGCTGTGAACAACCCTCCTGGTTCCGAGCACAGCTTTGGCTCCGGCCCTGATTCTGCTCCACCTGGGTATTGCTTGGACATGCTAACTACTGCACAGTCCCATGGTGAGGCACTTTCAAGTTAATTAGGAGGCTAATTAAGAGTTTAGGTAAGCAGATAGGTCAGCCCTTCTTTAAAGGTAGGGTTTCCTTTGGCAGGGAGGGAAGGTGGAGGGACAGGTTAGTAGCTGAAGAGCATTCTTCCATACTTTAATAGAGGACACAGTGATTGGAAGGGAGTTTCACCTGGATATTTTCCCCAAACCAGTTAAAACCTGCAAAGAGAATCTTCTCATGCATTTCTTAAGTTGGTTGAATAAAAGGAAAATATTCGCCCTTCTGAAACAACTCCAAGGCAGAGCTGATGCAAGCTGAAGCCTGGTATCAACTCCACTGTTACTCTGGGTATTTCAACAGCTAGCCAGGTACTGACAGAACCTAAGAGGATCTCTGGGTTTAAGAATTCAACAATTAGAATCAAAGTAGATTAGAGATGAGAGAGTCTCTTGTCAAGAGTATGAATGTTATCCTTGACCAGTATTACAAAGATTTAAAACATTTCTGCTCATAGTGATATAAAAACTGTGAAACTAATGGAACGTGTGCATGAGCTGGGACAGGGGAGAATTTAAGAGGAAGGAAAGGAAAGATGAAGGCATAGAGGAAAGGTGAAGAGAAGGAAAAGAACAACAACAAAAAATGTGTTACAGTTCTGTGTAAAGAAACAAGCCTTCTTTCCAGGCATGGAACAGTTTTAACCCTCATTTGCTGAAGTATACTTCATCAAGAAGTAGAAGAACTTCAATTTAATCTCTTTCAATATAAATCGAAACACTTATTAGTAAAGGCACCAACATAAATGGCTATTTTACAGTAGCTCTAAAATCTGTGGATCAAATTTTACGCTTACCTACCCCACATAGATTGAGTCCACCTGCTGGGATAAATTCTTCGTGAAAAGATACTTGAAGGATAATAAATCCTCTTTCTTCTTCAGTGATGCATTAGGTGTAAGAGGACTATAATTTCTCTTTGTAAGGATTCTTGCTCTAAGAATTCCTACTTCCATACAGGTATAAATAAAAGTGTAAGAAAAATTAGACCAAGACATGAAAAAAGATGCAATCATAACAACATTGTATATTTTTCTATTATTCTGATTGTTCTTGGGAAAGAGAGTGAGAAAGCAAAAGAGACACCAGCATCACTGCTACTGTCCAAAGTTTACAGGAAATTAATAAAAGCATCTGTGTTTTTCTTATAACAGTGAAATTTTCCCTGCTGTTCTGAAAATAAGAAAAGAACATAAAGGGACAGAACATCAGTTGGTGTAAATCATCATTGCTCTGTTAAAAAGACAAATTTGTCCCAATAAGCTTACTAGGAAAAAAATGTATTTACATTGAACTAGTTCTGGGCAACATTTGGAATGTCATTAAAATACACATTTTGATGTTTTGTTTTTATTATGATTTCTTCAGCATTAATCATTGAGATGTTTGCAGAGCTCAGAAATCTTTCTGCTTTGAGCAGATGCTCATAATGATTAGGCTAATGTTTTCCAATTTTCGGTGCCCATCAGGCACTCTCTAATGAAGTGGAAGCTGAAAAATCCACAGGGTTTTGAAGGTTTTGTTGTTTTTTTGCCCACCTTGTCTGTGACTCCGGTGGCATGAATGTTCTAAGAACACAGTGTCAAGGGTATGATCTGGAGGTTGAAAGCCAAAACATTTTCAGGGGCTTGGCTACAGTCAAGGACTTATCTAGTTACTCATGTCTCCATTGTATGAGCTGGTGAGTATAAACCCACAGCAGATAATTTGGCCTTTGAGGAACTGAAAATTGAAGTATAGGATTAGCTACTATAACTAGAGGTAGGTCAGCTGGGGCGTGGAAAGAAAAATCAAAGGGGTATCACTGAGTGTGTTTGGCAGAGGTCTCTGGCTCGCAGGAGCAGGACCATGGAAGATCACTCTGCAGCCGTGATGGTTTGAAGAAACCTCCGTTTTTATTTTCTGCTTGCCACATGAGCTCACAAAAGTCAAGGTAAGGGAATCAGTGGTTCATAGCCCACCTTCTTCTATCAGGACAATTACTGACCACAGCAGTCTGAACTCCAATCCCATCTATTCCAGCCTGAGTTGTCTGGCTCTCCTGCTCTCATTCAACAAATGCTTTTTGCTCTTCTTCCATGTACTGCCTTTCCACCTTGTTTTCCACTCTGGTTAGAGGTGGTCTTCTGGGGTGGTTCCTCCAGCAACTTTAGTGCTGCAATAATTCGTTTTTCGCAGGTTTTTTTTTGGGAGGTATCAAGATAACTCCAGAATGAAAGATGCAAAGAGGGAATGAGTAACCATTGTTGAAGCTCAATAGAAAACCAAAACTAGAAAGTCCATAAATTCTCTGCTTACAGTGCCAGCCACTCACAGTAAGGCTCTATTTAATCCTTTAAAAGCCCACAGGCTTCTGGAAGGACACTATTTGCATGAATCACAGATTTCAGTGTTAGCAGGTTGGTACTTCTATTGCTCTTTGTAATTGTGTTTGCACAATGTGAAACACAGGAAAATTCATCAGCAAAACTCCAAACATTCACCTCACCTTAAGAAAGCAGTGGGTGTGTGGGTTTTTTTAGTACCAAAAGAAGGGGGAGTGTGTCCAGTTATACTGGCTGGGTAAGAACTTCATGCTGAGGATGGACTCTGCTCTGTGCAGGACTGAAGTGATGGTGGTTGAGGATTTGCTAGGAAATGAGATGGACAAGAGGCCTTTATGTGGGAATAAAAGGAGCTCCAGTGAGAGGTGAACAATCCAAGGGTGAACAATCCTTCCTTTTATGTAATTCTCCTCTTTTAAGGGATGTTTTTCCTTTCAGCTATTTAGGTTTCCCTGGATTATTTTCATGGATTGAAGAACTCTGGTGGGATGGTTCTGGTATATAAATTGGAATGTTTCTTAAGGAGAATGAAAAGTTGCATGTGCTTCTTAAAACTGCTGCTCCTTCAGTATGTTGGATATGTAAAAGCATTTGCATGCAAAGTTTTGTATTCTTGGAGACATGTGTGAACCTCTGAATTTAATGAATTTAAGCATGCTAAATAGAAGTGGATTTTTTTTTTTATTAAGATAGTAATTTTCCTGAAATAAATTTATTATATGAGTTGGAGGGAAACATATAATGACTATATTTAAGAAGTTGTTAGCTACCTGATGAGATAAACCCAGGAAATTCTGAAGTATGGAGAAGAAATGGAAATTGCTGGGTTTCATGATGGCCCCAATCTGAGAAAAATCATCACACAGGAAAATGCTTCATTCATGAGGTCTTTAAGGAGGCTCTGTGTAGATTAAGGAGCCTGCTTAAGTGGTTGCAAGATCAGGGTTACTGCTTGGAGGGAGGCATGGGGTTCACTTCTATCTAAAGACTCTGTACCAAGTGGTTCTCTCAGTCGCTCCTCTATAGTCTACTTGACTTCAATGGCATCTAAATATAGTAGGCTATAGGTTTACAGCCCATAGTCAAAGAAATCACTATTTCAGCCCTGATTGTGAAAGAAGATTGTCAATACAACACAGAACAATTTTCATTTCAGCATCCAGCTTCAAAAATTAAAGTAAAATATTTCTGTTTACTTACAGCATTATATGAATTAAGAACATTTTATTAGATTTTAAAATACTATATCCTTCATTACTTACTTATCCAGAATAGCCCAAGTTATTTAAACTTAATTCAGGGTCAGGAATAGACAGAGAAGTTTTGGCAGGAAATAAAAAGCAATAGAAAGTGTATAAGACCAAGAATTGTATTGAACAGAGTGAGTTGCCCCAGAGGGCAGTGAATCAAGAGTGATAATGCTCTGTGAAGGGAGGAAATGCAGAGCAGAGAGATAAAAACTGAAAATGGTGTCACAGGTTCAGGGTTATGCAACAAAATCAGAAAGCTTCTGTATGTGATAATAGCACAAATACACATTTTGTTTTTCCTAAGTTATTAAGCTTCCTGGAATTTCAGCTCAAGTCCCCAGTAAGCCCTTAGTTTACTTAGATTTAAGATTGCCTAAATGAAAAATTCTGCTGATACAGTGACAAAACACCAAGGGGTCTTGCATTTCAAATAAATCTCACTTGCATGCATTATACTGCACCCCAAAAAACACACACTTCCCCAGAGGGTAAACACTTGAATTTGTCCCAGCATTTACACACATTCCCGGGGTACATGCATTAAGAGCCTAAAGGTCATAGGCACCCTAGGTAGCCAAGAGGAGAAGGATGCACACTTTCAGAGACTGACTCAGTTTGCAGGGGGCTCTATAATCTGGGGTGGCCTCTCCCTTTCCATTCCCTACCCAGGATAAGCCTAGGCAGCCTTTGCTTAAGCAAAGCAAAGTAGAAGTTAGATGGGTTGAATGTGGTTCTTAGTCCCACCTCCCCTGGAACTTCTCCTTCATTGTATAGCGTGCCCCGTGCATATGGCTGCTCTAAATTATATCTCAATAAAGAGCCACAAGACTTAAGAGGCCTCCTCTAAGAGGAATCATCTTCAAGGGAGAGAAAATCTACATAATTCATTTAAAGTACATTTTGTACTTTTTTCTGTCTTGGCTTAATGCTTAGAAGTGAAAAAAAAAAACTATTTTAGATAGGGCTTAATCAGAGAGTGGTCAGAATTATAAAATTCCAATGCAGGCAGAAATTTCTTAAAGTTTGTGTGGCTTTCTGTGCCTGTACCCTGACCTTATTACTACAGTAATTTATTGGGAAAGCGGGCAGGGAGGTCATGGATCCATATGAGCATCAGCCACTCCCTTGTCTCATGGTATGACCATACGTTTTTCTCCCAACATGAGCTGGGACTACATATGCTCCTAATTATTGCTGTATTATTATTATTATTATTGATAATCCAATGAAGAGCTGGAGCACAAGAAGGGCCTAGCCTGCATTGTGGCACAGCAGTGGAGCATTTTGAAAGATAATTCCCAGTTGCTATGAGAAGAGCACATTTGTCCTAAAATAGGGATTATGGATATCTGTGGTTTTGGAAAACATTCAGTGGACTATCATAACAGATTCAGTATAGCTGCTGAAATCCACTCCGCTCCTGGTAAGGCCAATTCTGCATGGCACAGTGTAAGAGAGTCTATGGGAGGCTTTTTTAGGGGGCTAGCAGAAAAGTCGCTGCAAGTGAGGCATGTCCTACTTCAGCTGGAAACCTGATTCCAGGCATTACATGTGCCCTTCCTTGCCTGTTGCATACAGTTCTACATTGGAATCAGCACTTGTGTGAATTTAAGATCATAGATACTTATCCCATGACAAGCAGAAACCATGCTTCTACTTTTTCAGTCCTGGCTAAACATGCTTTTGGAAATTGTGTCCAGTTTAATGCAGAGACTGAATTAAGTAAGCTTGCAAGGGAACTGTAGTTGCACATGCTGTGACCTTGGAATTCCCTGGTTCCCATTTTACTGTGTTTATTGGAGATTTGTATCTGGAGTATTTAGAATGAATATTCATTGTGTGTGTTTTTTTTTTTTTTTTTTTAACTAATAATGTGAATCACAGCAAGGTCTTATAATAGGGCATGATAACCAAGAAGTTTCATATTGAAAATAAATAAATCATTCAGACAGAAGAGCATTCTGCCTAGTTATATATACAGACCTTATGTTTGCTGCTTTGTGGTTTTGGGGACTAAATCTTATTTGAGGATTTGGAGTCACCTTCTTCTTATGTGTCCTTAAGCCTGGGCTATTTAAACCCTGAGTGATTTCCCCTAACAATCCCTCTCCCTTCCCCCTCCTTTCTTCTTTATACAACAAAAACAAGGTCTTTGCATTAAGAATAAGATTGACCACAGGCTATTTTAACATGCCTCAGCAGCCACCGTCTCTCCCCTTTACTTCCTGTCACGTATCCATTTCTGCTCCTGCGAATCAATCATGCCTCTCATTTATAAAACATGGCAGCAATATCTCTTAAATTAATATAATAATTAACGGAAATATTATTGCAAGATCTAAAGAAATATAATTCTCACATTTCAAATGTTCAGTCCAGTTAAAAAATTGGCATTAAGCACTATGCCTGTTCCTCGGAGAGGGTCTTCAGTACTATGTATCTCATGGGTGTCATTGGATGTAATTGTTGCCATGCTAAATATTCATGTATGAATAGTCTGGAATAAATTCTCTTGTAAATTGACAGAGGGCAAGTTAGAACTGTCCTTGAATCTCTCATCTGCATCCTCATTTTTGAAAAACTGTCTAGTTTGTGTGTGTGTGTGTACTTGGTTAATTTAAGCAGAGAAGTGAAATAGTCTGGCTGCTTACTATCCCTTGTTACTAGCACTGGTTAAATATATCAGCTAAGTTGCATGGCATGAAAGTAGTTTAATACAATTTATCACTGGCAATAGTTCTTCTGGTTGTTGTACCTACTAGCCCCACCTGATAGTAAGGCCCATTCCCTCAGACACGTGTAAAAACAGGACAATCTCTGCTAGGAGGTACTTGACATCTGAGTTAAGTGGGATAGCAAGGCAGACAGATAAGTTGGCCTGGGTCACGCAGAAGGTTACAGGAGAAACAGAAACTGAATCCATATCACTATCCACTAGTTTCATTGCAAAGTTATGCTGTTTGATTTTTAGCCCAGCAATACTCCGATGTAATAAATATTTTGACAACAAATGCTGACAGTCTTATCCTCTGCTGTTTGACTCTCCTAAGTGTTAGCAGTCCATGTTAGCGTGTTTGGAGTTCTGGATTAATTTGTCTTTGCCTGATTTTGTGTCACATAACCTGAAGCTTTCCTCACCCCTTCTCCTTTCTGTCTCCCAAAGATCTGCGTAGTTGGGTGTGGTTTTATTTCTTCTGCATCAGTTTTGCTGATGTTGCTAGCTTTGCCCAGTGGAGAAAAAAGTGGGGCTTTGTGCATGTCTTTGGGCACAGATTGCCCATAGGTATCATTTCTCCGTCTTTACTAGGCTTACAGACCTTCCTCTGGTTTGTGCTGTGCTCCGCACACCCTCTGCTCGCCAGGTCCCTCTGGTCCCTGGCCCTCCGTGCTGAGGGCTGCGTTAGCTGCTTCCACTGGGGTGAGGTGGCCTCCAGCGACACGTCTGCACGCGGGGACCTGCCCCACTGCACCCTGCTGGTGCCGCACGCAAGTCTGTTCATTAGCACCTTCTGTGGCAGCTGGGTGTTTTGAGACTTTCAGGATATTTCAGACGGCGACAGACGAAACACCAGGGCACGCTGCAGCCTGGTTTTGCCAGACCTCCTCTTTGCTCCTGACAAGGAGACACTTTCACCGTTTCCTGCTCAGTACCTTCTTTTCACTCCTCTTTCCCTCGCCTGTGCCCTCCCGTCTCTCCGCTTCCCGCCACAGAGCCAGGAACATGAAAGCTGCCTCTGGCAGGTGACGCCGTCGCGCTGCTCCCATCTCACTGCAGCAGTAAGAGCGGATCCTCTGCAGACCCCAAACTGCTGCTGACTTTCCAGCCAAAAACAAGTGGTCACGCTGCTGTGGAGAACAGGAATGCCCCAAAAGAATACCGAATGAACCACAACCAACCAACTGTTGGCATCGCAACATCTCTCTTCTGGACTAGGCGGACGAGCTGGTTGTAGGGCAGGGCCTCCTTCAGTGAAAAGGCTGGTAGAGCCCCTTTGCGTGGTGGTGCGGCCTTGGCAGAGCCGGGGCTGGAAGCAGAGGGTTTCCATGCAGGTGTCCGGTGGCTTGGCAGACACCCACAGCAAGGAGGGAGAAAGCAATATTGTACAGAGCTTCCTCATGCTTCTGCATTTGGACACTGTGAGATTTCAGTTTTAGTGTGAACTCCTCAGCCCCAGGGAGTTGCATCAACTCCGGGGAGGCAGTCGTACAGCCACAGCACGGTACCTATAGGGATATACGGTGAAGCAGCGCCAGTGACCTCCGGGGCAGCGTGAGGGCTGCCGAGCGCTGCAGGACACGGCCGCGCAGTCCCGGGACAGCCTGGTGGAGCCGCGTGGAGTAAGCAGCCGGTTCAAGGAAACGTGCAGGTGACGGGGCAGCACGGCGGGAGCCATCCCCGCGCCGGGGAGCGTTGGTGCCCGCCGGGGTTCTCGGGTTCCTGGGAAACGGGGCGGCAGGGCCGGCAGGAGGCCGGCGCGGGCCGGGGCCGCGGCGCGCTGCCCGGGGCGTAAACACGCTTGGCTCTGGAGGTGAGGTGGTAAGATAGATTTTTTTAATTATTGAGCTGTGTACGCATTATGAAACCATTACGGAACCAAAGTGTATAAAATTCCAAATTACAAATACCAGCTTATACAAAGGGGTAATAAAATAAATAATACATTAACTAGCTCCAGTACTCTGTATTCATAGACAGTAATGGAATCGTATACATCAGAGGCCATAAAAATGCATACATTAAACAGGGTGCACAGTGGTAACTGAGGGTTCATCCTGATGCTTCCTGACTGCATGAAGGTCTATTAGTGCTGGGGGATGGGGACCGTATTTGCCACTTAAGCCATTATTGATTGAGAGAAGGAAACATAAACCTCGCAGACCGGGCGGGCAGGAAAAAGGGCAAGAACTTAGCCTGGCATCGCACATTAGCACTGCAAACTGAGCGGGCCTGAAGGTCATCGCACGCGGCCGCTACGTCCTACGCTGCAAGATGTGCCCTTGGCGGGGAACAGCAGCACGGAGCACCGCGTCCGCTGCCGTGACAGCGGTGGTACATCACCTACGGAGAAGGCGTCTTTATCCACGTTCACCCTACAGAGCTGGGCGCACTAGCTGAAGGAATACACACCCTCTGACTGAGAAAAAATATGGGGCAAGATGCTTTTGCCCACCTCCTGCAGGATGCAGTAACGGGGTAGAGCTTATGGAGGCTGAGGGCAGGAGGCTGCACGATGCCTCTGCACGAGCTGGGCTCTGGCCTGGCCGGGTTTAAACCAGCAAGCTGTTCTCCCGCACTTTATCCACCTTGCTGAATTACACGAGATGACATTGGTTTCCGCACAACAGCACCCAAACAGCATAAAGCATGTAAATCTGGACAACTAAGGAGAAGGAAAGGACTCCTTGTCTGAGCAACCACATTTTACTCCATTAAATAGTTCTTTGACTCTCTCTTGTCTTGCTGCCTGAAATCCCCGTGTTTGCATTTCTTGGCTTGTGCTGCTATGACCGCAAGAATTAGTAGCGTACATTGCTCTGCAAACAGTCTCTCAGAGGGACGGTTTGGTGCTGCAGGGCCTATGCATCAAAGAACTGGCCTGTTAACTTGGAAAATTTGGGGGGGATCCTCTGAAGAGGAAGAGTATAAATAAAGCTTGCAGTCTGCCTAGGTGAATAAAAAGCATATATATTTTTAATATTGTTTTAACTGCCTGGCAACATACATGTCGGTCTGACAAAAATTAACCATCTTCATTAAGTGAGTTCAGTTCCTGATTTGCTTGCAACATGGCATACAGATTCATGCCCAGAACTGTGTTTTCTCTAGGTCAAGGGACCATCATGAAGGACGATCTCTTTGTCTATTGGACTTGAGTGATACGAATGTCATTATCCATTTGCTGGCACTGCAAATCCATCAGGGAGCTGTATTAAGTCTTTTCTTTTTAAATTTCTAAACTACTGACACAAAATGGGAAAGGGAAAGGAAGAGGGAAGAAAACGGCAAAAGGAAAAGGAAAGGGAAGGAGAAGGGAAGGATAAAGGGAAAGGGAGGCTTGCATACTTCTGTCTGTCGGTTCTGTCGGTGGCCACCAATGAAAAGAGGCCAGCCCCATCCTTCTCACTGCGTATCACCTGATTTCTTTGGCAAGATTTTTCGCTGATATAAATAAATGTTGTTCCATTGATTTAACTGACTTTTAATGAGATAGAACATTGTAACTGATTAATGTCAAGCAAGCAAAGCTTACATCCGAACTTCTGTTCTGTATACATATAGAGCATGTGTTTGAGTTCTTAAATAAAATCATTCATCTCTTCCTTGCGCTGTTTGTGGGTCATGTTGTGAGCTCAGTTACCCTGGTACAAAGCTAACGGGTTTATGTTAATTGCTGTAGAATTACACCCCGTTTACACTGGTGGAGCAGAGATCAGCATTTCCGGCTTCCCCTTTTATACTGACACAAACTCTGATATAATCCATATGAGAATCTGTTGTGTTTTAATCATTAATTTAACAAAGCATGTTTCAGGAAAGATTTCTGTCAGAATGTACGTACTGGGCAGACGATGAGCTGATCAGAAGGGTATAGAAAGTGTTTTACCTTTGACAATGACCTGTATTACAATTAAAGCTCCTGATGTAGGTTTCTTATTTGCCCAAGGAGACAACAAGATTTGCTATGTAATTTGAGAAGCACTTAAAATACCGCTACCCATGTTGTAAGCTGATTATAAATAAAGTTTCAGCACAATTGCTTCCATCAGAAAATCAGAATTCACAGTCAAATAAAGTGTACAACCCTGATGTGTAGTTGCTTCTAACTGCTACTGTACATAAATCAGATTCTGCTTAGCAACTGCTGCATATCATGTTTATTAAACACCTTCTGCTTATTACAGCAGAGGGTACTAAAAATTCTACACGAAAAAATCTTGAAAATCTTTTCACATCTTGGATATTTTTAAAGGTCTCATTTCAGTGAACAGAATCCTTCTGCGGAAATGGTACTTGGGGCTCTCAACATGTGCTTCCTGTTCGAATAAGTCACATGGAAAATGTTCTCAGTTTACAAACCAAACAAATTGTTTTGTGTTGTTGCCTTAGTCCTCAGGCTCAACCCAGCATAAGGAGAATTCAGCTTCCGATTTTAGATAGCTTTGAGAACTGCATGTGAAGTAATGCTCTTTATGAATCCTGGAAAGGATTTGAAAAAAAAATCTACCTTATTAGAAGGTAAAATTGCCTATGTGCTCCACAAGTATGCGGGAGCAAGCAATAGTTCGTCAAAGCAAGCAATTTTTTACTGATCAGTGATTCTTTAGCACAAGCCACTGTTTTCAAACAATTTCTCAGGGCTAGTTCACTATTTCATAAGTGACACACATACATCACATTTAGTGTCTCACATTTACACACTACAATGAGCCTTTTAAAAGTCTCAGATGCTACTGAGGTCTGATAGATTGAAAGTAGTCAGCTGAGCTGAATACCCTGACAGCCATTAGTGTCACAGCATGAGGAACGTGTTCTAAAACGTCAGGCTCCATTTCATTGAATATCCCACACAAGTGAAATAGCAATAGAAATAATCAGCTTTGGAATAACTTTCAGTCTGTCTCTTGCATCTCCCTCTCTGCTTGGCTCCCGTCCCAAATTTTTCTTGATTGTCACATGTTTCTCGCTTCTTGATCTTTATTCCAATCTTCTAATCATGGTACAAATGTCCAGTCTCAGTCTCACCTCGCTGCAACTTCTGGCAAGCTGCCCTCACAGCGCAGCTGACCTGAATATGCAGCTAGCTAAGGCACGAGAGTGCCCCAGGGCTTAGTGAGCCCCTCCAAGGTGGGAGTCAGGCATGGTAACTCCAGCGGTCTGCACAGACTCCGGGCATTGCAGCTCTGAGCTCTTCTTGGACTACTAGACCACTTTTTTTTTTTTTTTTTTTTCCCGCTGGACTTCATTTGCTCACATGCAGGACTGTCCCACACAGTCACACCCAGAACGTCCTTTTCCACACAGGGCTTGCCAAAAGGTTTCACCTCTTCCATGATGGATGAGGACACAGCCATGGAAACTAATGCTTCTCACATCTCAAGCGGCTTATTGTGAATCTTTGTATAAAAAGCTAAAGAAAGTGACAGCACACGACACCTCTGCAGACCGCAATGGCCCAACTCTTCACCAGTGCAAACCATGGGCTCTTTAGTACTACATATGCCAAGGCCACTGTCAGCACCAAGGCAGGCTCTGGTTTTGATCTATAAGTTCCTCAACTGATTAATTTTTCTCTACATGAAGGACTACCTCTTCAGGACTGACAACAATATACCTCTTTAATCATATAGCTAACTGTATGAACTTGTATAAATTGATGGGTTGCACAGGGAATAGGGGAAAGTGTTTTTGGTTCTGAGAAGGAACCTCTGTCCCAGGAACAGAACAGTCTTCCTCAGAGGAAAGGCTCTGTCTGACCATCTTCCAACCTGCCACGTGTCTTTGCTATGGAACGATTACTGCTTAATAGAGTATACAGGTAGCTGGAACCTGGGAGACAGGCTAGCCCATGCTCTTATTTGTGACCCCGGAAATTTTAGAAGCTCTTTATCATCATTTTTAAAACTTCTTATATCATGCATGCTTCTTAGCTGCAGAGCTCCTGTTTGCAAGAGGAACAAATAAAGAGCATTACCCAGGATAAGAACATATTTACATAACTACAAGCTAATTGCTGTTTGTCATAACTAAAATCAAGGAATTATTACCACATGCAACCTGTTTAGTGGTACTTTGATGATGTTGAACTGCTGCCTTATTCTACCCCAGAACTGGTTGCATTTGCATTCACCGATATACAAAGATCATTCAGCTAAGAAACAGCCAGATGCAGTTTCTATATCAAGATGTGTTGCTCCTGTTCTCCACTATGCTCTTTTCGGCGGCATTCCTCCCGATTTTCTCTAGTGCTCCTGTGGGTGGAAGCTGGCACAAGAATCCATAAAGCACATGGTAGCCATCTGCATTAAAGGTGTTGTATAGACATCAATTAATAATAGATACATTCAGGCACTTCAGGTGTATTTGAAAACAGTTGGCAATGCTTCATGCTGGAATACAAGAGGACTGTATCTTCGGCTGGCTAAACTGGCATAGTCCCATTAATGCTAACAGAGCTTTAGCAGTTTACCTCAGCTGTCCCCCAGACTGAAACGTCCTCCCGACAGTAAGTCAGGACCCAGCCAAGTGCAAGTTGTGGCTTCTTGTATGGATTGCAAAAGTGGAAATTCTGTTGGATCTTTGTAAAGGTGTTGGGAATGATGTGTAGCTAACCGCTTGAGAATTCAAATTATGCTACAGATCAGCATGACCTGTAAAAAGGAAAAATGTTTTGACTCCTGCTCTAAGAAAAAGCAGGATGGATGTCATAGATTATCTATGCATGTGCAAATCTGTAGCTACATGATATATGCTGCTTTTAAGTAGCTTTAGTAACGAAAAGTTGACTGATAAATTTCTGTGCTTGTACAGGAAAATTTAAAAAGCCAATAGTGGCAAAGTCCCCGTTGTTGTTTTTCTTCAGTTATATTTTTGCACATTTTGGTGCACTTCAGCATTTTTTTTTTATCTTTGATCAAACACAAAGAACAAATCTAAATGAACCACAGTTAATCCTTGATATTCAGGAGTACTGTTATATACAATGCACTGAAGCATCAAACTTGATGACATGATTAGGACAAGACTGATAGAAAGGATGATATGCTCTGAGATTTTCCTAAATCACAGTGCTTCTAACTTCACTACATCCCTCATGTACATTATGAAAACTCAGTATCAGGTGTATCCATGTAATTGATGTGTGTTAACCAGGCTCTCTCTTTTCTTCTTTTTCTTCCTTTCTTTTCTTTCTTTTCTCCCTTCTCATCAAGGGCAATTTCTTTTCATCCATCTTTAGTCTAGTATTGGGATCTTACCTTATTTAGTACATTTTGATTGCTAGAAGCTGATGGATTTTGATGGTCTGAGTTGTTTTCACATAGTGTCAGAGTAGTTTGAAATGGAAAATATTGAGACTGCTTTATATTTATCTTGATTGCTCTAAATGGACAAATTGGCGGTGCTTTTCTTCTGTAGTGAAGTTGTGAGGAAATAGAGCCACAGATTAAAGAACTGTATTAATACAGCTGAAGATCTGATTATGCAGCTGACACATCTAGAGGGAATAATACTTCATTGCTGTTATTTCTCCCAGTGTTCTGTGTGTGGCAGAACTAAGCAATTTTTTAAATTCTTATCAGGTAACCAAAACTGCAAGTTCATGTTTAAATATTTCTAATGCAGTCGATATGCTACTGGAAATAAAACTAAAGCTGCTTTATTACAAATGGTTAATAGAGTTTTTAACTAAGGAATTAGAAGGGGGTTATGCCAGGGTGTCAGGAGGAAGCAGGAACTTTCCACTGTGCTGTGAAATTTATGTTCCTAAAAGATGTTGCATTCCTTATTGCTGTGTAGGCCACAACTTTCTCCCACACACACTCTGGGGTCCCAGTACCAGTCTTCTCAGCTAATGATAGGGAAGAAAGGACTACACACGACCTCTTTTCAGGATTGTTTCTTGCATTGGAGATCTTACAGTGTGAAGGCTATACATCTCAGTTTCCTCCTAAGTATAAAGATTATTCCCCACACTGAGGATATATATTGTTTCTATGGCATTATACAAGCAAGAGTATTCTTTTGTATTCCTCGAACAATTAGGACAACAAAAGCCGTACTAAAAACAACCTTCTTCAGAGTGAATTTGCCGTAGCAAACAAAAGAAAACAAAATAAGCTACTTATGTAATCAGGGGTAATATAAGATCAGATTTGTGCCTCCACATTTTTCAGCTTGCATTCGACACTTATAGAATAGCAGGATCGCTTGTACCAACCGCTTTGCCCAGCGCCGTTTGCGCTGCTGCGCAGGGAGCAGCGCGCCGGAGCTCCCCTCGCGAGGCTCCTCGAGGCCGCAGCCACAAGCAACGCGGCAGCACCGCTGCCTCCGGCCTTCCCTGCGCTTATCTCGCTGCCGTCCTGGAAGGTGGGGCGTCCTCCTCCCCTTTCCTTATCCCTGCTGACTGCCAAGAGCAAAAGCCCCGTGTGGAAGTGCATGTGGACATTTCAAAACGATTTTTTCCCCCCTTTTCCGGTGAGCGAGATGCTTTCGGCAAATTATCCTTTTACTGTACATGGTTTTCATTTCCTTGGAAAATATATTGGGGTGAGGGATAGGAGGAGGGGAGGAGGAGACAGAACCTTTTTTGTTAATCCTCTGCAGGAAACAACAACAATCCGTTCCCCTTCGGCAGCTGTTTTGTTCTTCAAATATACTATCACTTTTTAAACTGATGGTGAAGGAAAGAATGCACTAATTTTCAACCAGATAGGGCTTCAGGAAAAAAAGCAAGTTCTAATGCTGAAGAACAACATGGCAAAATGTTGTTTTTCAAAACACCCCCAGATTTGTCTTTCTTTTTAATGTTCTTCACTTTGCTTCTTAGAAAAGGGGTTAAAATTAGTAGGCACATTTCATATTAGCGTATTTCATGCAATAAAGCATAAATTATTTAAAATAACACGACCTTTTATCTTGCACCTTTTGAAGGAAGCAAATTAAAAATGTAAATTGGGAGCTAATTAATATGCAAATGTATTCATTCGCAGTTAACAATTAGCAATTAAACCTGCAGTGTCTACAAAGAGCACGGACAAAATTAGTAACTTAATTTATCATTAAAAAATGAAAACGTACACAAAATTTTAATTGACTTTCAAAATATTTCCCCTGCTTTTTCTCTTTATTTTTAATACAAAAAAATCATATTGAGCTTTAGATATACAGATGAAACTTGCTATGTACAGTTCTCTGGTGAAGTTCATTACACGAGATGGAGAAAGAATCATGTTAGAAAAGTTTGTCTTCTATATGAGGTGAATAAAAAAATGCTACTGATTTGTGCTAATTATTCTGTTCAAAACGGGGATATTTCAAGGTATATAAACGCATGCCTGTAGCAGCTAGCTAGCTACATAGGCATACAGAAAGTGTGTATGTATTTATTAAATATGCAGAGCCAGTGTGAATGTTTGTGCTTTGGTGTTTGATGCTTCAATAGAAAAACAGGAACACAGGAAATTAACAGACAATAAATAGCTGAAAAATCTAAATAAGATACTCTAGATAGATAGTCACGCATGTTTATATTTAATGCTTGGTTTATTCCCCTTTTACCAGTTTTTCATTCCTTTTACTTTTAGCGGAGTTAAAAAAAACCCTCTGCATATATTACTGCATTTTACGTCCATTTTCTCTGTTTTCTCATAATTAGCGCTGCTCTTTCTGCAGATGTGAGCTGGTATTTTTACATATTCTCTTTCTAATGCCATTCAGTACACTGCAAACAAGGCGCGGTTCGTTTTACAAAAATATTCACAAACATTTGTTTGAGCTGCAGCCACGCGGCCGCCATCGCGTGCGTTTTTGCCCTCTCCCAGGCGTTCTGCACCAACGTTTTCTCACCTATATTTTTACTCGAAAAATATTGTTCAGAAATGAATGCATGGTGCTAGCTCTGGAGAAGGGGAGATATACACGTGAATCTTCACTTCCATTAAGTCCACGCGCGCCATATCTTTGAGCGGGCACTTTTGAAGCTCTCTGTGGCCCAGGACGTTGTGCGAGCGCGACGCCGAGGTGAGGGTGGTGATGGAGGGGATGGAGCGCGCGAGGATCACCAGTCTGCAGGCAAACCGAGAGCTAACACACACATGTGCAAATCAAACACCGTATCATTTTAAATATCCCTCAAAACAGAACTTCGAGTTTGCCATTTGCCATTCTCTACACCACAAAGGAGGTAAAAGGAGTTAATAAATTAACTGGGAATTTGTAACTTTTCACTTGCCCTTCATCCCTACAAAATCTTTGCTTGCTCCTTGTTTGCAACCTTTTTTAAAGTTATTGAAATAACACCTGATAGATTCCATTTTGGATTTTTCTCTTTCTCTTTTAATCAATTTAGAGTTAACTTTTTACTAAACTCACTCTTTTAACAACAAAGCTCTTTGGTTGTTGCTTTTTTTTGCTGTTGTTTCTTATTCTTGTGCCTTAAAAAAAATCCACACTTTTGTTAGGACCTTGTTTGCATTTGTATTTGAAATATGGTCTTGTTTGACGAGGCCAGATTTGATGGCCAATGGGACATCCTTGTGTGCCAGAGCAAAGCTGAGAAGGACTTTTGTAGCTGGAATTTGTTCTCAGGCTGCTTGGCTAACTTCTACCTCCAAAGCTGGGGAGCGGGGAAGAGAGCAACCGCACAAAAGTGACAAATGCACCGTTTCCTCCTGTTCCCTATACACGGATGCACTCAGGTCCCCCAAATGTTTAAAATACTGCTTAAGCAAGGCAATAGCAAAATAGTTAATTTGGTGGTCTGGACACAGGGATGTCTAATTCCATGTAGATTTCAGTAGTTCAATGTTCTGCATACTGTCACGACTGACTTGAATTTTGAGACTGTTATTTTAACCCTTCAGTCATTTTCTGTGCCAGGATTTTACACATTAGAAGTTCATCTGAGAGAAAAAATGCATCTTGCCTAGCAAATTATATGTATTGTACCCACACACAAATATATGCAATACGTATGTATATGTATAATTATAAAATAAAAGATTTTCTTGGACCTGTGTGGGATAACTTTTTACATAAAATCTGTTTAACTGACTCCAGTCCTTTCTCATTAAAGTGAACAATACAAAGGGGTTTGGATATACAGTAAAATTGCTTGTGATGAAAAATTATTTAAAGAAAAACACTGTTTGGCTTGGCTTGATAATTGCTATTTTTTTTTGCAGAATATTTTGCAGAATTAATATATGTAAATATCTCAGAATATTCTTAAAATGAGAAACAGAAATTAGGTGTAAAGTGAGATGCAATATACACACATGCAACAATAGTTCAGTCACATAGCAAGAGTCCCTCATTATAAGCACTCCAGAAATATATTTGTTCACATACCTACCTGTTCATCAGAAACATTACATTTGAATTTCAAGTGATTTTCATTATCTTGTGAAATTTTCATGTTTCTGTACTAGAAAACATACGAACAGAATGGCATACTGCTGCAATTTAAAAATATTTAAATGTGCAGATGGATCTCTCCTATATCTTTACTTTGCTGCTTCTCTCTCTGCTAAATTAACAGGATTTTTTATTTATTTATTTATTTATTAGGATGCACTTGTAGGACTTTAACACAATTCTCCACTGGAAAAGTTATTTCATGAAAATAAAATCTGAAGATTGCTGCACCTTTTTATCCGGTGCTGTGTTTTAAAGAACTTAATAGCCTCTCAGTATTTTTAATGCCTCTGATATTACAGAGCTAACAAACAATTTCAGAATTCAGTTACCACAATTAGGAATTTGAAGCAGGTGGCACAATAATGGGGCTTTTTCATTTCATTTATTAGCAGGGGGAGGAAAAAGCCCAGCAACGCAGAGCTTCATTTATTTTCATCAGCTCCACAGTAAGAGCATGGCAATTTGCAACACCAGAATCATTTCAAGTACAGCTTTGCATACATCATCCATTTCTTTAGTTTTAAAAGCTTCTTATCGTTCAACCAAAATTTGAAGCGATAATTTCCTGCCTGAAGTCCAAGGCGGGCTGCGCACCCCGCGTGCTTTTTAACCCTGTGTTGGCTTTCCCGGTGAGCGGCCGGAGCGCCGCCGCCACTGCGCGACCCCCTTCGCCGTGCCCGCGTGGGACGCGCTCACAAGCGGAGCCCGCGCTCGGCTGCCAGCGCGGAGCCGGCCTCGCTGGCCGGAGCGCTAGCAAGAGGGCTCTGCTTTGATTCTGCTCCTGGCCCCCGGCGTCTCCAGCGAGGCAGCGCTCGGAGGCAGGAGCAGGCAGCCCTCGCCCGCCGCGGGCCGGCTCTCCCGCTGCCCCGCGCGCCCTCCGGCTCCCCACAGCAGCTGCTAAGGCCGCAGCCTCCCTCCCCGCGGCGCCGAGGAGGCCGGGCGCTGGAGGCCGAGCCCAGGCGCGCGTCCCTCCTCTGCACGCTGCTTGTTAAACGCCTTTTCTCCGGCGCCCGGGGCTACGGCTGCGTGGCGCCCTCAGGGAGCCGCGCGGCTTCCCCTGGGGACGCGGCCGCCAGCGCGGGGAGCTCCGCGAGCCGAGTCGGCCGCCGGGACCCGGAGTCGCTTTGCTAACGCGGTGCTTTGCTGCTGCTCCGAGAACAACGGCACTTTGTTGCTCTTGTGCCAAAATAAAGGTGTTTGGCAAGGTGTGAACTTGCCTTAAGTTCTGTACATCTGGGGAATAGTCTGGGCAGGAATGAAGGAAAACACCAAGGGAATGTAGTCATGAGCTCAGGAGCTCAGTTTTATCAGGGGTTAGCAGGGTGCACAGCTCTAAATGTAACAAGCAGACAGTCACACAGGCCTAGAAATTGGGGTCTGGGGCTGCTGCTGGTGCTGTCTCTGCACGCACAGATTGTCTCACAATTTAGAAACGAGCTCAGCTATTGTCACTAAACTTAACTGAGGTGAGCTGCCACTTCTCACTGTTCATTTGCAAACGTGCTGCCCCTTCTATCCACTAGAAATTCTCATTGGAAATTTCCTCTGGCTCATAAAATAGCCAGGAACTTTGTTGGGAAGTGTCCTCTCCCTGGACTTTGAAACCCTTCAGCATGGTGAGCTCTGTGAAGCTGAAATAACTAGGATTTGCCAAAAACCAGATAGCTCCTTACCAGAGCAGAGATGATGCATCAAATAGGATACGACATTAATCACCTAATACAGACACAAGATTGTAGATTGAACCTAATGCCTATCTCTTGGGGTTTAACTGTTTCTCTGCTTGCACAGTTCATTGCAGATAAGAAAGCCATGCTCCTTGCCTTAGCAAGTTGACAGTGATCATGAAAAAGAAAGAAAAGCAACAGATTCTGCAGGGCTACTCAGCAAAAGGACCATATGAGACATTACTGATTCAAGGAGATAGAGCTTTTTAGTTGACTGTTACTGTTCTGAGTGCACAATCAGCTGCCTGCAGACCTGATGCCTTCTCACTGAGACCTCATCTAACTCGTACAGCTCCACGCACACATTTTGTAATTCTTTGTATGTATGCGTCCTTGCCATTAACTGTTACTGAGAAGATGCTCCTTTTGCCCAGGCTTTATTGCTTTTGGAATAGGTTGGGAATATGGATGATAATGCAAAATAACAAATAAATCTACCTTAAAGCATTTTGAATACTTGATATGCCAAATAGCCCCAATAAGTTGAATGATCATGAAGGCAGCAAACCACACTGCCCTCTTTCTTTGTGAATTGTCTTGGGCTGTGTTCACCCAGCACAAAGGGGTCTCAAATACAGGCACTACTGCAATATAAATTAGTACCACCACCATCACCACCATTTCTGAACTGGCAAGCAGCTCAAGTGACTTTGCTACCTCTTTGTTGTGGCTCTTTAGGGTTATGATCAGATTCTGAAGATCCAAATTGGTTTTGCCCACTGCAGACAGAGATCAAAGGTATTAAGGAGGCGCACGGCTTTTCTGCACCATATCTGCTGCAGATACCAGCTCCATGTAGGGAGAGATGCTGGAGTACATGAAGAAAAACTGTCCAGCGAGTGGGGCGCAGCCATGGAAGGGATACGTACTGCAGACTTCAGCTACAACCTGAGGGAGAACCCTAGCTCCACTCAAATCCCCATCTACAAAATGGGCATGATTTTACCAGCCACGTAATGGTATGATTCATGTGTATTATTGTAATAGTGGGGATATGTTTTGGAGACAGACAAACGGGCAGATGGTCTACAGTGTCATCCTGCCCACCTCTTGCGGAACACAGCTAAGCCTACTAGAACTGTACTGAACTATTTGCAAAATATAGATACCACTGGTCCAAAAAATGGCCCAGTGAAATCGTGCTGACGCAAGTAAAGAAGGTATCTCGCACATTCATACAGCATTTCATATTTCTGAGTAGCTAACAATTATTTCATAGGCTATATTTAATTTTTGGAGGATGAAAACTCAGTCTAAGTGGCTCTTGAAACTCAAATATGCTCCATGCCACTGCTCTCCTCCAAACCCTGGTTGCCATGGAAAGAAAACCCAGGCATCAGGACTCTGTGTTGTGACATGGAGTACATCTGCTCCATCATCTGGACATTAAATTGACTTACTGACATTACTTAAGGAAGGGAAACACTCATTAGAGTTTAACGAGTTCCCAGAACACAACTATTTGTTTTTGATTTTTTATTCTTTATAGCACCCTAAATTAACTATCTTTACCCACTTTGACACACTTACAAAATATGAGAATTACACACATATGGTGTTAGAAAGCAAAGTTCAGTAAAGCTAGGTCATAGTGTTGTGCTGAGAGTTTTCCTAAAGTAGCTATAAATTTTGGCCAGACTAAGTAGATACAAAAGTTACTCAAATCTAACTTTTTAAGGTAAAAGTTTTCCCTAAAATGTATGACCACTCTCTTTTATCAGAGAACAACTGCTTTCATTACTGTAAAATTAAGTTTACTTTTAATTCATTGAAAAATAGAAGAATATTTGTTGGCAGTTGACAGTGTTTTTATTTCATCTTAACAATGTCTCTTGAGAGGAAAAGAAGCGTTTCCTTATTAAACAGGGATATCAGAGACTTCCATTCCTGTCCTTTTCTAGCGTAATGAAAAGTATTATTTTTTATAAAGTCTTGCTATAGCTCTAGTGCATCAGTAGTGAGCAAATATTGTATTAGAATAGCTTACTTTTATTAGAAATCATGTAGGTTTACTGGAACCAGGAATTTCCTTTCTGGCTGTTCTTCAGATGATTTTCTTTACCCCTGAAAAACTCAGAAAGAGGAACATTGTTCTGCTTTAAGTTTATCCATGGAAGATGATGCTTGTTGATACTGTCCACAGCGGATTAATTTATGTCGGCATTCCAACATTGATATCTAATTGAGTTTTGAAATGAAATGTTAAAACCAGGGGGTGACAGACTGTCTGTAGGTGTGTCCCCTGAGATGCTCCCTATTTTACTTAATGATCTTTTTTGCCCATGTTAGCCAAGCTCTACCCACTACTGCTATTGCACCATTATTCAGCATTTAGTTTGCCCGATTTATTAAAATGAAAACCCACTCATATTATACTTCATTATTAGCTTATTTAAACCCTCAACAGTTGGATCTCTGCTTATATGTACAGATACATATCTCTTGCTATTTAAAATACTAAACTAATATTTTGCAGTCACAAGTCTGTAGTGTTGACAAAAGTGAGGTGATCTGGGACAGAATAACTTAATTAAAAGTGTTGTGACAAGAATGCACAGAGGTCAAATACTGAGATTGGATACTAACTACTGTTAGTAGAAAAGTATGTATATTTAAAGAGGACAGCTGCACAATACAAATACTAAATTTGACATTCTGACTTTTTGAAATTTTCCATTGATAATTTTCTTTATGCTTACTACTACGTCACATCAGAAATACTTGCAGATTAGTAAGTGGATGGGCATTGATATAACTTGTAATATCTCTGAGACTCTTCCATCAGTCCAGGGGACTCTGACTACCTGTGGATAGGCCGCCTGTTAAAGGAGATCTCAGTGGAGTAAAGAAGGCTGATGGAGGGCTTAAAGTTACTTGCTGAGCTTGTTTGTGCAAAACACAATTGCCTTAGAGATCCACTTGATTGGAATTAGATTATGTGCGGATACCAGCAGTGACTTCCTGAACTATCGTTTATCACGTTATACCACTGCTATTTCGACTCACTTATTATTTTGTTTTAAATTGTACTTACTGTTGCCATGATGAAAAAAAATAAGGCAAAAACTACTGCTTTGTGGATAAGAACAAATGGGTGACCACAAGAAATCCTTTGATATCAGGCCAGAAGACTGCAAAAAAAAAAAAAAAAAAAAGAGGTATGCTGCCCTAATGTTAGAGAGATGAAGAAGGGACCATTTAATTCTAGCAGAGGTGAGCATCTGAGGCATTAAGGAGCATGACAAACTAAGTCATAGAAGTTTAGAATCTTAACTAAAACCTAAATAAATTTTCTTTCTTCAAAGGTAACAGGACGGACCAGGATGCTGCTCGCTATTATTACCATAAGTTAAAAGCTTATTTTCTTTCTTTCTTTCTTTCTTTTCCACCCCTCCTCCCTATTTAGTCAATATTAGGAGACCACTTCTGTTGGACATTGAATGATCAGAAATGTTCATACACTTCAGTTCTGTTTATAATCAAACCAATAAATATCAGCGATCACTAAAGGTAGATTTTATTGCTTTTATTTGTAGTCACAAATACATATCTCAAATAAGGAATGAGACTGGAGAGATGTACTGACAAGTATGTGAAGTGGCCACTGAATAACTCAATGATGTGTCATAAGAGAAATCTCTATTATAAGTTAAAAGTAGGTTGTGAGGAAAATGTTACGCAGAGGGCATGTGAATATATTTGGCTACAGGGATGAAGATCAGAGCGGTCATATCATTGATAACTGTGAAATCTTCTCTAGATACAAATTTAAATATTTCTGTGAAAGGTGGAAATAAATCCCTCTCTGTGGAGAGTAGAAATCACCAGGCAGCACTGCTTGCTCCTCAGGAATTGAGGCCCATTGAGATTTACTAATTTGCACATTGACAGATCAAAATTTTGCTGCTCACTGAGTTGATGAGGACAGTGTTTTGTGGCTACTCTGTACCATTGGCCTAAACGGATCCAGACCAAGGTAGATTCATATTGGAACATGTGTCCTACATTAACCTGTAAAATAAGTAGATGTTTTAGACAGTTTCTTGCTTAGAAAAAGTCTTTACTGACATCCAGTCTGCAAAACCAATATGAAAACTGATAGGATTCTTGTCTGTATACTTTTTCAGTAAGGGATGAGACCACCAAACTATTCATAGTCACTTACGTAAGTATGTGGGTCACTTGGCAACCATCAGATGGTTTACTGCCAGTTTTGATGTAAGTCGGTAGTTCAAGTCTAGCCTATGATTAGAATGGAATGATTAACGGAAAACTGTCCATGCTCCAGGTCCCTAAGCTGCTGAGTCCTAGATGTTTCGGACAGTAATGGTGATAGTGAAAAAGAAACTAAGCTTTTTCATCTTCTATTCTCTGCCATAGACCTTAAAAAACACGATGTAGCTTGTTAATAATGTGACTCTTCATTCAAGATGCAACACAGTTCGTGTGTACCAGGCCAAAATTTCTACTCAATGTAACTCTTTGAATGATGCTATAAAAAATTATCTGCATTACAATTATGCTTTTGGAGCTGCTCTATTTTGTGTTGATTATTGGATTCTGTTGGATCCTGAGTCATGAAGGTTATAAAACTGAGACAATAGATTGTATTCTGCCATAGAGATGGGATAATTCAGTTTGACTGAGTCACTACTCCGAAGAGAGATGGCAATTAAATTTTTAACAGGGTATTGCAAGTGAAACTTGAAATGCATTGACAGAGTTGCATGATAGCAAGTCTTCTTTACTTAATTTTACTTCTACAATACAATTCTTTTTTCAGATACTACAGCTTCATCATATAACCTTCTAAACTATACATTGGGTATAAGTGTCTCAAGACCATTTAATGCAGTGGAAAGGGGGCAAGTGAAAATCAGGCCCAGTACAAATGGTCAGTTTAGCATTTAAAGCTGTGGAAAGGGAACAAGTAAAATTCTGAACAACTGCAAATGGTCAGCCTAGCAGGTGCCAAGTGTAGCATGTGTGGCCATGCTAAACAAATTTGGCTGGGAACTTATTGGCAAGTATCTTCTACCTGCTGCCTTGTCTGCTTCAGATTCCTGCCTTCCTCACATGGAAAATGCTTCCTTACTACAGTGTAGTAGAAGGCTTTTGGTACAGATATGTCTCCTTTTTCCTCATCATCTTCCCCCTCCTTGTCCTTTTCCGATCTGTGCCGATTTAAAAAGGCTCTCCAGCTGGCCAGGCCTTTCCTCTATCTAGCTCAGATCTCCTTTCCTTGTTCTCTCTGGATTCTGTGCCCTCTTTCTGCTTTACCTTCTTCCCGACAACTTTTGTGCCCAGAAACACCAGGGGCAATTCTCTTCTCCCTGCCACCAGACCAAACCCCTCAGCTGCCCATTCTTACCTGCTGTCATTTCTGCCACTCATCTGTTACAACCCCAGGCTTCCTTTATTTCTAGGCAAATGTCCCTTCTGGTTCATTCTTGGAACCTCTTTTATGGGTTTTGTGCATGCTTCTGTGTGTACGTTTTTCATTTTTCATAATTTTGTTTGTGTTTATTGCCTCCATTGTTTGCATACTGTAGGAAGCCAAAATATACTAATGTTCCATTATGTTTATTTTTATCCTGAAAGTTTTTGCAGATGATTATTTATGTGAGATAGAAATTCACAGTGAATCAAAGGGGAATAAAACATTATTAGATCACACCTTTTAATGATTCAAATTCACTCTGTGCACATATTGTCTTGGTAAAAATTACCACGTTAAGGGCACACAAATTGAGTTTCATTATGCTCTGTTAATTTGAAAAAACTTTGCCTAATTATGATGTTTCGCAATGAAGTTTTCAGATGCAATGAAGTTTTCTGATATATAATAACCTACATCTTTTATCTCATATGTGGCTTTTCACTGGAGGGAGAAACAACCCTGAAGCTAAGAGTAAAATATGCCATTTTACTAATAAAATATTCCATGCATCCTTGCAGTCTCTTATGCTTACCATTTTTGAGGTTTTGGTAACTATTACATTTAATTAATTGGAATCTTGGTGACCAATAAATCTTCAAATATTTGTATCAATAGTATAGCCTACCTGCAGGGTGAATTAATTATTCACAACTTCTGATTGGTTTGAAAAACCACTTAGAAATGTTGTTCAATATATCCCTGTAAAGTTACACACCTAGTATGTGTAATTCCTCATTCCATGCACTTTTACATTTTAGCATGATGCAATTCTAAAAGAATCTTTCTAAAAGAAGTTTGGCAAGCTAAAAGTGTGAGAAACAACATTTGCAGGGAAAGGTTAGGTATCTTATTTCACCAATCACATACAGAAGGGACAAACTTTCACACATCCAAATTCCTTTCTAGAATCTTTTTATAAGGAACAATTCTTTAATATCTCATTTGGAGCAATCCAAATAGTAGCCCTTCCCTCTTTGATATGACATACAACTAACACAGTGAAACGTATCTTTAGCTGGTTACATAGGATTTATTTCCATATTTTTGTTGCAAGCTTTCTGGAGCCGGTGTTTTCTGTTTCTGGGCTGGGGGAGGAAGAGAGTGGGTCTTAGATTAAGAATTAGAAGCAACGTAATATCTATTTTAGATAGGTATTCATTGATTGTTGAGTGTAGGGAGGGCGCTTTCCATCCCCAAATGAATGTTTGAATAACATTCTGCATGGGATTTGGAGTGGGCACTCTGGGCTAGTTCAGCTCACTCTGCAGGCAGAGGGGAACGAGCAGGAGCGCGACTCCACGCCTGCAGCAGCTGCAGACTCCAGCCCTCTCCTAGGAAAGCTGTCATGCACAAGCAATGCAAATCCAAGAAAACGGCAACGCTTAAGAAACATCTTCAGCTTTAAGCAAGTATTTTTTAAGAAGTGTAAAACACCTGACGACGTAGTCTAATCCTTTCCAAAGTAGTTGTTTTCTCTTGAGGTTTTTGAACTGGAAACACAGGCATGGCAAGCTCTATTTTGGGGCTTTGCTGATAAATTATACATTAAAAATATGCTATTACTTTAATGATCATTCTCAAAAGATTCTTCAAAAATGAAGTAAAAGCAAAGTTTACTTTGGTCAGAGACACAGGACACAATTCTAAAAAATATTCAAGAATAAGCTATATAAAATTCATGAAACTGGAAAACGTGCTCTTTTACCCGTCAGTTTTGGCCCAGCACAGTTACTTTCATCAGGAGAGATGGAACACTTTATACTTATATCCTTTCTAGCAGTCAATATGGTATTGACTGTATTGCAGCCAATGTAGCCAGTGTGGTGATGAGATACTGTAGTTTTCACAAGCTTTCATTAGGTTTGCTGTGAAATGCCATATTCTTGTATTAGTCATCCTCTCTGCTTTATATCTTAGAAGATGCATTTCAAACTGTTTTTAAAGTACATTATTATTCAGCTGTTCACCAAAATAGACCAATACACATTATAATATGTTTACAGGGTGGCAGTCTTGCAATTCAACAATTTAAATCTTACACTCCATTCTAAGACAGCTACAAAATTGTTTCAAATGGCTGTGCTTATTTTTTGGAGCAAGTAGTTCTAAATGAAAAGGTTGCGGCTGCAATTTGATTATTAGCAAATAAAAGAACATAGACAGAACACTGCACTCAGAATTTTGATATCCCATAGAGAATAAAAAATGTTTAGCGGAGAGTTTAGAATATTGCCAGTATATGGTGTCATAAAAGCTGCTGAACTCACTTATGTATTTATATCACTGAGGTAAGTTTAATACCATTTAAATATCTTCAAAGGCATGTCCTTAGCAAAAATATTAGTTGTTTCAACAATAGATGGCAAACACTTTCCTGATAGCATTCCTCAGTAGAATATAAGTTATAGGCTATTGAAGAGGGACAAAGATTGGCATCTCCCACCAAAAAAAGCAGACAATCTACAGCAAATGTAGTGAGCTTTGGATATAGAACTCACCTCCCCCATGAGATATGCAAGGTCGTCTTTAGCATGTGTGGATGGAGCAGGTTTTAAGTGGGTGAAGGGAAAGAAAAAGACAGATAGGACAAAAGGAAAAGTAAATAACCTTCTCTCAAGAACAAATAATCAAACAGAGAACCCATGAGATCCTATATGTCTTCTCTCAGTGACCTGGTAAGTTCATTGTGGCAGAGAGCAAAGCTGATTAATGTTTTCTTAGTTGCTGCTAATATATTAATTAATTCTGTGCTTCCAACAGATGTCTGCATGAAAGTATGGAAACTTGACTAGAAAAAAGGGATCTTACACACAGAGCTCTTAGGAGCTGAAATAATACCCAAGTAAAATAGTAGTTCTCTGAATAACAGGGTATATGGAAAGCGAGCAAATAAGACCCTGAGGACAGCATGAACATGCTGAGGAGGAACAGAGTTACAGCAGGTTTCCTCAGGTAAACGGCAGAATGGTGCTGGGAATGTGTGACATTTCATGCACATTTCTGTAACTCCTTGTAAGTCTTATGCATCTCCCCAATGAAAGTTTTACTTGCAACTTTTCCCAACTGTCATTGGAAAGGAAGAAATGAATTAGTAATTTGCTATTGGACAAAAGATTGGCTAGGTTATCTACATATATTTAGATAAATTATTCTACTGGAATATATAGAGAAATATCCAAGCAAGTGGCTTTTAAAGCAGAAAGCACTGCTCATGTGAAAGATGACTGAATTGATGGTATTGCACACCAAAATGTAGCACTTTCAGTGGTGTTGCGAACATCCTCATCTTTATCTTCCTCCTGAAAGCGAGGAAACACTCTCCTGCTTGCAGTCCATTCATTCCGAAGCCTTGCTGCTGCCAACACATGTGACAACTATTGCCAATTGTGACAGTTGTTTTTGTGAAGGGGGACATCTGTCTACATAAAATCAGGCTGGGGACTGCAAACCCATTCACAGAGGCCATGAAATAGTCATCAGATGGTAAAAATTACCTTCTTGGTTAAAACACAAAATAGTGTCCCAAAAGTGAGGGAGGCTGTATCTGACTGCTACTCACCTGAGCCAGGCAGAAGTTTGTTATATGTATTTGGGGGAACCCTTTTAATTGCTGCCACTTGGGTACCATCCAAAGAGCCTTCTACCTCCATATACATTTCATATCCTTTAAAGTGTTAACATAAAAAATGTGCTCCCCACCATGCACCAAAAAGTAGGAATAAGATTTTTTTTTAAAAAAAGATTATTTGTATCAGTATGTATTATGGATGTCTCATCATGAACAGGAACTGTTTGAAAACTAATTAAATGTCCCAGCATTTTTGTGGATTTCCACAGACAGGATTGTCTTAGTGTTGGTTCCAACACGAACCCAACTCTCTTCTTGGCATCCCACTTCTCTACTCGTTTCTCTAAATTTTTCGCTTACCTTTTAGGCTGTAAGCCTGAAAGCAAGAAAGTCCCCCATACAGTTTGTGCCAATTAAACAAATTAAAGCTATAGATTTTTTAAACAAAAGTAAAAATGGCATCGACAACATTTAAGCATTTAAAGAGTGCCAAGAATGAGTATATTATTCAGTGAATGGGTAGGCAGTTATATTTAACTCTTGACATTCTACCTGATGCAACGTATTTGCAGCATAAATGCATTAGCAGTGTAGTGTTTCTTTAATTTCTGCACAGAAGCATCAATTTTTTTTTTGTCAGATCACATTTTGTAACACAATATCAATCTTGCCATATCCATGTTCTAGACGGGCTGTAGGGATTCTGCTGTAATTATGTCAAAAATGAAATATTTCAGAATCTGATTGACAGCTTGATTACAATAATGCATGTGATTAAATTCTGGGTGTGCTGGTGTAAGGAAGGAGGGAATGTCAGTGGTAATTAACTGTATTTTTGTTAAATTTTGTAGAGCACTTCTTGCTCTTCGGTTGGAGTATATTGAAACCAACGAGACACCTAGTGGTAGGATTTTTTTAGCATTTTGTTAGTGCTCTTCCGGACTTGGAGGAAACCAGTTCTAATGCAAATCATATATTTTGTTATGTGTCATGTAAATTTTATGCAGATAAGTATGGTCATGGACACCAAAAGTATTCTGTAGAGAAGCATGGCAGGAAGGAGTCCATGTTAGGCTTGAGTACAGACAGACAGCTCTGAGCATTTTCCTCTCCAAAAAGCTAGTTCCTGATAAAGCTTGCGAGGAAATAGAAAAGCATGAGTTATAACTAAACACAATGTTTTATTTTTAACTTTCCTTGTATGATATCTTCTCCTGAGCAAACACTAAATGACTTCTGCCTTCTCAAAGAAAGTTTGTATGAGACAGTCAATTCACCAAACACATATTTATGAAAATACATATTACCTTTTGATGTAAAAAAGGATGCAATGTGCATTGTTTTTTGCTATTTTTTTCTCTTTGAACAATAAGATCCTTCAATAAGGAGAATTGTTGTGTCCAACTTATAAAAGATCATAGGCACTTTAGGGTCTGCTAAGAAATAAAGAGAAAAATGTTACCCATATGATACTCAGTGCTCTCTCTCTCTGCAGTTCTGCTCTTTCTTCAAGTGTTGGCCTAATTGTTGGATAAAAGCAGAGATTGGAATCTCTTTTTTTCCTAGATCCAGAGCACTGGAGGAACTGTGTAAGAGAATCAAAACCACTGTGTTCCCTCCCTGGTCTGCCAGTAGCTGCTAGCCTTGATATTCGGTCTGCGCAGCTCTTCCACTAGTACTACTGTCCTTTCCAATGTCTTCCTTGCAACTGGAACATCAATTCCCGGCCACTATACCCTCTTCCCTCTAACCCCAGTTTTACTCCTTTTTTATGGCCTGTAATAACTGAGCTGTCAGAAACTGGGCTCCTTATATTTATTCCATTTTGGACAATGAGGGCACAGGGTAGAACAACTAACAAAAAAGCTGTGGAATTTATTTGGCATTCATGGGCAGTTAACTCTTTAGACAGATATTGTTTTTCTCTGTATTTGGAAAGCATTCAGTAAACTTTGCTTGCTAGTGTGGTATAAATAGTAAAAATACATATATAAAATGGAGTGTAATATAATATAGTGAAATATAAAAAAATAAAAATGACTTCCTCATTTATTTTCATCTAAAGGAACCTCTCTCAAGAGACCGATAGAGAAAAATAACCAATTTTTGCTAATTGATTCTTTATTTTTTTCCACCGCATAAATACATTTTCAAAAAGTGGGGAGAAAAAAGATGCCATTTTCAGGCAAAAGAACGAATGGTTTAAAAATCCACCGTGGCAAATTCACAATAGCCTGGTGGCCTTGGAAGCACTGGTAATGTCTTTAACAGCAGGAAATATGGAATTTCAGATAGGGAGTAATTATACAAGGTCTTGCAAAGCATGGAGCTCTGCCTGTTTATATCAAAAGAGGGTTTAAAAATATACATAACCTTATTATTCCTTGCATTTTGTTGGAGCCTAATTACCTTAAGAAATCACTGTTGGATCAGTAAGTCTATTGCTAAGACTAAGTTCACATCATTCAAGAGATCCGTATCCTGTGAGCTACAAAGGACAATAAATCATAAGTTTATGGATTCCTGGTTTCTTGTTTAAATAGCAGGTAGTGAGAACACCACTACTATTAAGCAGAGAAGTGTTTCTAGGTATGCTAATGACCACAAGGAAATTTCAAACCTCCATAATGTGCTTTAATCACCAGCTGGAGATCAAAAGCCACCATGTGATTTTATACAGCATGGGCAGCTTCCAGAATTGCCTTACATGGAAAGAGATCAATGGTAGAATTGGTAGATACAGCAAAGCTTTTGCAATAAAAGCGTTTTATGTATCTTGTTCAAAGCGTTTAAGTGCTTTTTAGATCACTGATTGAACCATAGACATTATAAAGTGGAACCTTTTAATACCAAAATAAATTTGCAGAATAAAATTCCATTATAACAAAAAGCCTTGCACTGCAACGGGATAGATAAAATTCTTTCATATGTAATGGGATATATGAAATGTTTGATGATAAACAGAAGTTCTTTGTATCATAATAGTTGGACGCCATGCGCTGTTGTTTGTGTGCATGTGAATGTATCTACAGTGTAGGATAAACACTGTTCCCCAGATAAAAAGGCGTGTGTACCTATAAATAACTTCCCCAAAAAACTTCTGAGCTGGGGGAAGACACTTCATGTCCAAGACAGTATGGTCGTTTATTTTTAAGTAGGAAAACTGCCCAAGCATATGAGTTTTGGACCTTGACCAAAGAAAATATACAAACCCTTTAGAAACTTATAAAGAACCCTTTAATTTGGATTAGCTTAATGCACTTCAAACAAGTTCTACTTTTAGAAGTTTCAAGTTATTTAAAATGATTTCCTTTAGCAGCTTCAGATCATATGTTTGTTAGCCTCACAAAATTTCCCCAAAAAAGTGAAACTTCCAATGGATCTGGCTGCAGCTTTTCTTCCAGAACATTTTCATTAATACTATCTTCTAATATTCTATCCCCCTTTCATTAAATTGTTGACTATTCTACAAAGTTCATATCTCCTCTTCCTCACATTTCATTTATTTATTTAACTGTTTAACTTGGGGAATACAGAGGATATTTTCAAAGAGCTTCAATAAACCTTCCCTGCCTTATCCTCCTCATTTTTGGATGTAATATATTTGGAATAGTGCAGTGAATAATGGTCTTAAAATATAGAATTAGAAATCAGGAAATCCAGGTCTTACTCTGAAGTTTGTTACCAATTTCCTTTGCCACATCAGGCTAAACAAGCTTCATTCAGCATTTCTGTGTCCCATTTTTAAGGAGTAAATATCTATTTGCTGAAATAATTCTTTATTATTATTCAAGAATTCAGTACTGTTATGAGTATATTGTATATTGAATATATTGTACTTCCCTTTGGTGAGAAGGAAAACTTAAGGACATGATCATATGTTGAATTTTCTAGACAAAAGATTAGTATCTTTATTGAGCAGATCAGTTTTCACATCAAATGGATTTAACAGTCAAAAGAATTGATGATTCTCTCTGGTTTCTTAAACCCTCTTTATAAGTTCTTTCAGAATTCAAAGTTTTAAATTCCTTAATCAAAAACAAAAATTAGTGTAAAATTAAAAGACACATGGGGAAATGTTAAACCTGTGACAGAAACAGTTTTGCCTCTAACTACCTTTTAATAGCACTCAGGCACAATATGATGTTGTACTTGTCTATTACAATACACCTTGAGTGCAACATGAGTTGTGAGGTTACTGGGCAGATAATTTTAAGTACTCCTAAAATATATATTAATGGACCAACACAGATGACTCCAGAGTGTCTTACCACTATTTTTAAGGAATAGTCATTACCCTTTTAAAGCTTAATAAAGCTATATTAATGAAAAAAAAACCCTTTCATTTAATTTATACAAATTTTTCTACAAAGTAAAAGATTATGAAAAATGAAGAAGCGAAAAAGGGAAGAAGTTTGCAGTAACCCCATTTTTCCCTAGTGTTAGTATACTCATACTGCAGGATAACATCTTAGATATGATTTAAAGCATAATTCTTTTACACAACAGTACATATATCATTGGTGGATAGTGACACAAGGCTATTGCATCAAGAATTGCCTCTGGGATGATATCATAGTTTCTTCTCAAACTGTTTATTTCCTCTGATCATCAAGTTTTTACCCAGACTTTTTTTGGACTAACATTCGAAGAAGACTGTGACGTTAAAACAAAGATCATGGTAGATCTAGGTACAGCAATCTCTAATCTCTATCCCTGTCTGTGTTCCACAAATCCCAGATAGCACAAGGTAGTGCAGTGCATGTGTGTTCTTTTGTCAAGTCTCCCCATTCATTTTTGAGATTGTCTATCTGTAATGATTTATTTTGATTTGGGCTTTTTTAAAGCATTGTGGATACTATGGCAAGGTTTGTGAGATGTATTAGGCCTCTTATTATTTTGAAAAGTAGAAAAATAAAATGAAAAGGCAGCAGGAGAGGAATGCATGCTGAAGTTCTAGGCTATTTTATTCCTCAATGTTTGAAAAGGTGGAAATGTAAGGGACATCATGTATAAACTAAATTTAAATTACCATTGTGGCATTACTAGCATTAAAACTGTTTAATAATCCTTTCAAAAAGAAATTAAAAAAAAATGTGAGGTTTCATGGCAAGAATTTCAAATAACAAAACTTAAGGAAAATTCTAAATTGATTTCACATTTCTGGATTGTTGCTTGCTTACTTCCATTGTATGTGGAAACGCACATGTGTCTTTTCCTCCAATAATTGTCTCTGATCTTGCAGACCTGCAGTCCATGCAGCACTCTCTGAAAAACACTACAGTAAAGGAGAAACGGGCCTAGCTCAAGGAGAAGCACTGGATCTCGCCAGCTGCAAACATTTGGTGCTCTGTAACTTGTCACTCTTGAACCTTCACAACCTTAAACTCCTGCCTTACAATCTAATCCAGTTTTGTGAGAAAGGACTGAACCAGCTCAAGAGATACAAGCTAAACTTCTGACCTCACCTAATACTCCCTGAGGGCCTTCAGTGAATAATTTAAGCAAACTGTGCTGCAGTTTTCTTGTTGTAGAACAAAGTTATGATTCAATTTTTCTTTGTACTATTCTGAGCCCATTGCAGGCACAGTCTTAATTTTGTCCTAGGAATGAAGATGGGGAAATGTAACTTGAATGTCTTCTGGAACTGATGGGTATAAGTGACCCTCTCGAAAGAGCAACCATTTGTTGTTCTTTCTGGAAGCTGAACCCTTTCTTAAAGATCAGCTTTTCACTGAAGTTTTAATAGTTTTGGTTTGGAATTAGAAAACTAAGTTCTGGTAAACTAAAGCGTGGTTAATATACAGAAATAGAATATATATTTTTTTCATTTTATTTTCTATGTGGACATCTTAAAATATTTGTATAATCCCAGTGATCTGATATCAATTACCACATAAGTGGGACTGCTACAGTAAACTCATGGAAGCATTTATCCATTAAAAAAAAAATTCCAACATTATTTCATCCACTTTAAGGAAAGAAAATGGTACTTGGAGTTGAATGCTACCATATGTAGCATCTTTTCTTTTTTTTTTCCCTTTAGCTCTCCTATCAGCAATAACACCCTAGAGCACTCAAAACAGTACAGATTTGCAAAAGTCTGCACAAATACCTAGGATTCCTACTATATATTTCTGGTATTCCTAATATAGCTCAGATTTTCAAGGGAATCTTCCATGGAAGTACACTATGATCAGCATATCATGGGATGATATAAAGATGGTGGCCATGAAATCACAGTCTTATTTGCTAAGGCTCAACACCCCAGCAAATTAGGAAGGAAAAAAAAATGTGTTGTTTTCCTACCTCATCCCCTGAACCCCTGTTTAGACATGTCTTTAATTCTGGTCCTCCATATCTCTTTTCAGCTTCAGAGCTTGGCAGAAGCAAGCCACGTATGGATTTGTACATGACATCAGAAGTATGAGAAGCAGCAACATCAGAGGACAAATAGATGAGACCTTCTAGGTGAATCAACCATTTAAAACCTGACTTAGACTTGGAGAATGGAGATGGAGGCTGTGGGGGTACAGGAAAAGGGCCAAATCCATTCTGACCATTTGCAGGCAAGGGTTTCTAAATGCCTTCTTTTTATATAACTTTGAAGTTACTATTAACATGGTAAAATGTTCTTGTGCACTCATAGCAATTCAAGTATCATAGAACTTGGTATTAAAAAAAAAAAAAAAAAAAAAAAAAGAATTGAGACTAAATTAATACAGACTGTTAAAAGATACATGAAAACCTTCTTTGGAGCAGGTAGAACTGCCCAGACCTAGCAAACTGAGTTTACAGTTGGGCTCGATCATCTTGAAGGTCTTTTCCAACTACAATGAATCTATGATCCTATGACTGCAGCATGTGGAACCAGGCCGTAGAGAAACCTCATGCTCAAAAAGTGGTTACAGGGAAGGGCGACTCTGGGGTGGTCTGAGTCAGTGTTTTTGTCACGGCAGGTTCTCCCAAGGCCACTGGTGCAGGGCGGAGGAACCTGTTTTCCCTAGACACCTCTGGGGAAGGTGGCTCCATGTTTCATGGCTCCCAGTAGCTCCCAGGCAAGCTGGGAATGGCCGAGCTGGCCGCCACGTTCAACAGCCGGTCCCTTCCCTCCGCCGCGGCCTGCAGGCAGGAGGCGGCCGGTTTGAGGCGCCTTCCCCCGCGTCCTCTGGCTCCAGATTCAAAGGTTTCACACGAGCCCCTCCAACCACTGCCGCCTTGCCCCACCGCCGCCATCGCGCACCTCCTCCTTCCTGCCCGCCGCGGACTACAGCTCCCAGAGGCCCCCGCGCCGGGCGCACTGGCCAATGGCCGTGGGCGATGGTGGGAGGTGGGCACGGGGCGGGCGGGCCGGCGGGCGCCGCGGGCAGTGCGGGAATTTCGGACGGGGCGTGGGGAGCGGCGCCCGGGCCCGCGCACGCACCAGGTACATGGAGGCGGTGGCTGCCGCGGCGCTTCCCCCTTTGCTTCCTATTTCCCGGGCGCCGAGTCCGGGGGCTCCCCCACACTCCCGGCCCTGCTGGGCAGGCTGCGCCCCGGCTCCCCACGGCGCCGGGCCCGCGCGGGCCCCGCTCCCTTCCGCCTGCTGCTGGTGTGTGTGGGGGGGAGCCGTCCCTGCCCCTCTGCCCCCGCCGTGGGGCGCAGGCCGAGCCGGGGGCTCCCTCCCTGGCAGGAGGGGGCGGGGGGAGGCGTGCGGGAGCCCTCCCCGTATCCCCGCCCGCCCGGGCCTGGGCGCTGAGCCGCCTGCGGTGGCGGCAGAGCCGCTTCCGTCGCGTCCCGTAGGACTTAAGGTGAGGCGGAGGAGGAGGTAGGATGTGTCAGCGGCCTCTGTGTCACCTGCAGGGACATCCGGGGTGCCCTCCCCCCCCGATATATCTCCTCAGCTGGGAGGGCCCACAGAGCTTGGATTTTATGTAAGCGCGATGTTCTTTTAAAGGCAAACCTGCAAATCACAACTAGGAAAAAATCTGCAGTTTCTGAATCTGGGCTGGCCTATTGTGTAAGAAAAACTGGGCTGAGGTGGTTGTGTTTTTCTTCACTTGCTGTTTCTCAGCCTTTACTTCTTGTGTTTTAGGACTTATTGCAGGCAGGCTAAAGCATCTTGCCACTTCTGGCTTTCAATTTGCCCTTAAAGCTTTTATTAGTTTGTAGGGGATCTATAGGCTCTTTTTGTTATTTGCAAGAATGTAAAACCTTTTGGGAAGCTTCCTGCCATTATTACCTTGTTAAAAGGCTTCTGCAACTTGTGCTCTCCCTCTGTGGGAGTAAACTGTGCACTTCATTCTTAGGGATAATCCTCAAATTAGGTAGGATTTGTACTGAATTTCAGAGCTGTAGATTGTTATACAGTCTGTCAAAATTTCAGAAAGCCCTGGAGTTCAGTGTTCTGCATGAGTGGATCCTTAGTGATAGTTTAGAGGTGAGGGTGGTTTGCAGTGATGTGACTTCTTATAAAACTCTCTCTGTGAGATCACATGTTATTGCAAGATTTTTTTATTAGAAAATATTCTAATAAATTGTGGTCTACCAACACAGATTTCTTCATTTTATTTTAAAACACATTTTCTTGTTTCGTATGGAAAGCACCCTAAGTCCATTTTCCTCATAAGCAGCATCATTTGTCAACTGTCGTAGTCTTTAGGAATGGGGATTAACAGGGTATTGAACTAAACCTTGGAGAATACAGACTTTCTTGCATAAATTGGGCATTCTGTGACTCTTCTACTTACTTTCATTGATACTACCTACGTTACTTAGTATTTCCTTCTGCAAAACAGTTTAGCAGTTTTCACAGGTCTTAAGAAAGTGTTAATTTTTTTCCCTCTTCCCTCTCCCTCCTTAAGGGTTTATTTTTATTTTTATTTATTTTTTATTCTTTTTGGCAGGCAGACATAAAGGTCTTGCTATGACTGATGAGCAGTATTGGCAACCAGTAGACTTTAGGTCTTGCAGGGAGACACATGAAAAGGAGCACTGGTCAGCAGCCTCCCTTCTATGTGTTGAAAATAGATCTCACTGTGATGAACAATCATAATAATGTCAATTTCTAGAAAACAACAAAATAGGATCAAGAAGAAACTGTCTTCACTCACTCTGACTGGCCGCACAGCAGAAATAGTTCCTTCAAGATAAATGTGGTTTATATTAATTTCAGAGTTTTATTGGGAATGGGAGGCAGTACAAATCTAGAAGTGGCTATTCATGTTTATTCCGAGAGTTCAAGTGTAGCTAGAGTAGCAACCATTGCAGACAACATTTGTAAAGATAGCACCACTGATGGTACTACTGATGCAAAATTGTCTGCATATCTCAAGTAGAGTGTATTCAGTTTCTTCCGAGCTGTTTTATTAGGGAGAATGAGGAGAAGTAACCTTTGTAGTGCTAAGCAGGCTTTTGGAGAGAGTTTAGACAAATAAACTTCTGTTATTCACACTTGTCCATAACAAAATCTTTGTTTTGAGAGTACTGTAGCCATATAAAATGCTGCTGTTTACAGTCATGCACCTTGAAAATTGTTCTTGTCAAATAACTTTAGCTAAGCAGGGCTGGTCTGTTTGATACTTGAATGATAGTACAGTACTTGACACCTATGGCAATCTGTTTCCAAGGACTTTAGCATGGTTTAGAAGCGCTAATAAATTAAGCTTCACAATGCCTGTGAGAGAGAAAATATTTCAATTTACTGATGGGGAGAGGTAATGGAGAGGCAGGAAAGGTGAAGGTGAGCTTTGATGCAAGTGTCAAATTCAGGAATCTCCTGACTCTAGCTCTGTGCTTAACTGCAACACCATTCTTTTCCTCAGACTCTGAGATCCTGGATGAAAAAGCTACAGCGTTGCAAAAAACTCTGTAGATGGCTCAGCAGGTGACCCTCATAGTGCTTCCTGCATTTGTCTCAAAGGAATAAAATGAGAGAGAGGAGGAGGGAGGTGATTTCTTCCTGTTTCAAGATCAAATGGACTGAATTTGTGTTTTTAAAATAGAGAATACAAGTGGTACTGTCTTATGGAGAAGTGGATGACTTTATTTGAGCTGTGGGAAGTAAAGTACATGGCTACATCATGTCGGTTCATAAGTTTCGTGACAAACCACTCGTATTTGCTAGATCGTAAGTTGAAGCACACATGAAATGATAGAATTTGTGCTAAAAAGTTGTTGCTTTTTTCAGTCTTAGACTTTTTTTCTTTTCTCTTCAAACTGCAGGTACTTCTGATTTCAAACAGTAAAGTGATTTATCTAAATAAATGTGGTCTGTGCCTGTTGCTCAAGTAATTCCATAGATGACAGCTTTTTTGCAAAAGAGTGAGTGCCTCGTCTCATGTGTGCTGCCCATTGAAAGCGATCAGTGTTTGGCACCTATGGCCTACTGATAGTTTGACCAACTTGTGAGTAGGCACAGTGCCATCTTAACAGATGGGTATGAATAGAGACAGCCAAGAAACCATGTATGTGTATCTAGTGTATTTGTTAAGGGCAGGGTTCCCAGCTGGGGACATTCAAACTTATGTCCATTTTGAATTTTTGCTTTTATGGATAAAGGCATATCTCTTTTTTTATTATTTTTTTTTATCATTATTATTATTTATTATTATTAAATACCTTCAGGCATATAATTCCTGGCTACATTAACAAGAAAAAAAGGTGTACGGGGAGAGAGACACCAAATTCTTTTTTAATAATTTAAAGGTGCTATTTTAAGTAAACTTGATTCCCTTTTAAGCAAGTCTGCCATCAACAGACTAAGAATGGCAAAGATGTGAAATTTATCTGTAGTTTGTTTTACCGCCTTGCTAATTTTATTCACAAAACGACTACTAATTTTACTTTTCGTGTTTGCTGCTCAGCAGGCATGTTTTTGGTGTAAGACAAAGCTCAATTGGCTCATTATATCACATTTTCTTTTTTTTTTTTTTTCAGTATTATGCAACCAAAATGGACACAGAAGCTGCACAGTGTTGTAGCACCAGAGCTCAGTTCACAGGGCTCTATTCAAGAATATAGCAGAGGATAAGGCGAATTACTTAAAAACAAAACTGATTTCAGTTCTGATCCCTCTCATGCCAGCCTGCTTGCAAGCACCAATGTACCGTCCAAGGGGTCTGCCCAGCCCAGAGTTCAAGCGCTTAAGTGCATCTGTCCTAGTGGTCTGGCCAGGATTATCTTTAGTAGAGTGGAGGTCAAGCGATGCAGACTGTCAAGTCTTTGTCACATCTCCATAAGCTCATTTGGACTCATTTTTGTAACTTTTAGAAGCTGATGGTGATTTTGTGCTTCAATCCTATCCTCATACCTGAGTCACCTATGGTCTTTGCACTGTCTTGAGTGCAGTCAGCCTGAGCCTTTCGGCTCCAGACTTTGTGCTATTATCTTCTTGCCACCACCATATCTAGTGGCTTCAGGTGACTGCTGTTTTAGTCTATCCTTTTTTTCTGGTCTTGGTGTCCTGAGAAGCTGCTTATAGGTGTGCTGTGATCCTGATGACTTGCTAGTCTAAGTGATATCAACACACTGCCAGTCCTGCCACACTTTGTTCCTTCTGGTGCTTCCATGTCATTATGATCACATTTGCACCATCTGAGCTGACTAGCTGAAATTCCATTTGGTATTTGGAAGTGTAATTTCTTTCTGTGAAAAGTTTGGAGGAAGAGCCTTCCTCTGAGACCGTGTAGTATATTTCACCTTGAAGACAAAAAAAAAAAAAAAAAAAAAAAAAAAAAAAAAAAAAAAAGACATGTGAGTTCTTTGAAGACAGGGTGAAAAATATGGGTAAAGTTAGCCTTTTTAAGAATGTCAGAATTGTATCTTTGTTAAAAGGCTTATTTTGTGAAAATGAGGAAGCTTAGGCTGTGTAGTTTTTGATAATTACTAGTTTCTTCCTGTAATGTGCGTGCTTCATAATGTTCGTTGTTGCAATTGTTCTTTTAGCCACGATGAGTAGTCAGGTGTGGTTCTGTGGTGTTAAGATGTGGTGGTTCTCTGTGGTGCTGTAAATTCTTGAAGGTGCCTCTCAGAAAAGGGATCTATGGACAGAAGAGTGTTCTTGGAACTGCTGTCATTATTGCATGATTTTCTATTTGTCTGGGAAATAAAGTAATTCCTGGAACATTGAAACAAAAAGAAGGAAAATGACATTAAATAACTGTGTTTGACTTAGTTATTCTATTGAATAACCGGACTGATGCGGGGGGCGGGGGGAAAGACACTTTGCTATCCAGAAGAATAATATTTTTATTAATAATCCCTATTCTTTCCCAGGAAAAACAAGCAACATCACCCCCCACACACACCAGTCAGACCTAATATCCTTTAGAAAGTAACTTTCATCTTCATAAGGTAGACAAAAAGATCAGCTCTTTGAGAAATCCTGAAGTTCTTCATATGCAGAGATTTTTACCGTGTCATGGGCAAGTCTTTAGTAAGTTCTTTTATTAACTGAAAATCTGTCTCAAATTCTAGTGTTGGGAAAAACAAAAAGAAACTTACGTAATCAAAGTGAGGTCTGTTCTGGAGAAAGAGATGCATGTTTGGTTTTGGAAAGCCATTATATTGTTTCCAAAAACATTCTTGATATTGGACCTGAGGTTGGCATGAATAGTACTTTCACGTTATGATCCCAAAATGGATGGTTATGTGCTAATATGTTAATTATCTACTAAATGTTATCCTGAGAATAATAAGCAGACTTATAGTTTTCTTGGTTGTATTTGTATAAGGGGAAAAATTAATAAACAGTCTGAATAATATAATTTTTTTTTGGCATTTTGACAGCTAAGAGGAATCACTGAGAAATGTTGACATTTACTTTCACATTTCTTGGTGTAACCATTAATACTTTTCCTTGCTTTTATTTAAGTCTTGGACTGTATGAAGTTTAGAAACTAAGAAAATTTTACTCTGAGAAGACTGATGAACTTTCATTAGTTTACTCTTTGTTGAGTGTTGAACTGTGATTGCTGTGATTGATTGACAACAATAGATTTTGTGATTTTTGTAATGTGAATTATAGGACTTCTAATAGATTTCTTTTGTGAAGATTTTTTTTCTTTCAGATTTTTTATGCCTGAAAATTACGTGTTTTTCACTTAGAATTCATGCCAATGATACTGTTTATGATTTTTTAATGTATTTTTGTAGTAACAACTTAAAAATTAAATCATATATGTTATATAGAAATTTGTCAAAAGCAAAAGCAAGCATAGAAAAATGGCATATGAAATAGCATGCTTAATATGTAACTTTTTTTTTCTTTTTAATTACAATTATTTCTGTAGCCCCAAGTAAAAATGCCGTATATGAAGAAGACTTCTGGAAAAAGAGGTCCTGCAAAGAGGAAACTTGCTGAAGAGTTTCCTATAGGAGAGATTCTAGCAGATACAAGCAAAAAAGAATGGAAATTAGGTGTCCCTATAGGGCAAGGAGGCTTTGGCCGTCTCTATCTTGGTAAGTTCGGCTGTTGCTGCTAATATTTTAAAATGGAGAGTGAAACGTTTGTCCTTGTTCAAAGTGATGAAAGATTGAGCCAAAGTTAGAGTTAGTCAGAATATCTTCAGTTGATCTGTTTGAATAGAACTATAATTTCATCTGAGCAGAGCAGGCTAATGTTCATTGAAGACACTGGTTGCATGAGGTTGCAGTTATCAATGTATTTCAGAGTGGTAGTTCATTTTTCTAAATAATTTCAGTTGAATCTTTATGCTTTGCAAACCATACTCTTTCATTGTAATATTTTTAAATGTTTGTAGACAGATTTTGTAATTCTCATATTCTTGCATAATTGCTTTTATTTCTCAGTCATTCATTTCTAAAGTTAATTGTGAAAGATGCCTGATATTGAGAGAAATGGGGTTTGTATGTCTCCATGTTGCCTTGATGGTGTTTCAGTTCTAATTTTCATTGACCTCTGATTAACAATGAAAGGATAATTCAGTACTTTTTCTTTGGTATGGCTGAAAGAAGAAATATTTGCATGAGTATCCTTATCTCACAAATTCTGAACTGAAACCGTTTAAACACATTTTATGCGGGCTATTGATCAGCCATCAAAGAACAGCTGTTGACTTCTGTGCTGTTTTTGACTTTTTCATTGCATTCTGAACTTCTGATATAAGTCATAAACAGATTGAAATTTTGGACTCACAGAAGCACAGATCTTGTTTTGTGACAGTGTGTGTTGAATTTAAGGAAAACTTCTTTTAATGCATAATTTTTCATACTTACAATCAGAATAGACGTTTTTTGAACAAATGAACAAAGAAGGAAAGGACTTTAAGAATACCATGGGGTATCAAAGGGAATTTTGCTTTAACCCTAGTAATTTTCCAAAGAACCTTGAAGGGATGAAATTTTAGGTGACTATATAAATAAGGGCGTTTTTTTCAAAATATTTATAATCTTTTTCCTTGGATAAGGCAATATGCATTTCATGCAACTGTTTTTTTTTTTTGTTTGTTTGTTTTAATTTTCAAAATTTCAAATACACTTCGTGTGCTTACAGCATAAATGGGTTAAGAATCATTCTGAGCAAAGGCAGGACCTATGGGCTGCTTCTTGCCAAAGAATCCTTCTACTATTTACTCAGTCTTGCTCACTGAGCTTCTAAATATACTGAGTCCGGAATTTCATCTCACTCAAATCATGTTGTTCCTTGTGTTAAAAATTCCTGTTTTGTTCAAGCCAAAGCTTGCCCTCTCTTAGACTGCGCCATGCCCCGAATCCTTGCATTCTTGGTACTTGCCTAATTTGGTGTCCTCTGTGGTTGTATCACCTGTGGCAGCTATCAACAGCTTAGCACCAAAAGCCACTTTGAAATATGTGACGTGACAAAATAGTGGAGAGGATCTTGCCTCTCAGTAGTCTTTGCATTCATTAGTCTTTAGAGATGAAAAAAGTGTTATTGTCTAGAAAAAAAGATATTGAATAATAAAAAGTAACTAGTGAACTTTCTGTTCTTGAACGGAAAGGGGAATGTGAGGCTGCATCAACATTGAGTAGTCTTGCAATATAGAATATTTGTCTTACCTTGGTATAACATGCTAATATTCATATCCATTTCAGTGCTTAATTGCTCTGTCGTTCGGAGTCCATGCTACATAGCAAGGAAATGTATGTTTTGTAACAGTTTCCTTTCATACTACTAATAACCACTTACTTTTCAACAGCTGATGTTAATTCTTCAAAGTCGGTTGGCAGTGATGCACCTTATGTTGTAAAAGTGGTAAGAGAGCATTTGAATCTTTTATTTCAGAATTTGAAAATGCTTGTTCTAGAATAGCATGTGTAATTTAAATCACCCTCTCACTAAAAATAATACAGTTATATGACGCATATTTTGTCAAAGTGTGCTCTGAAAATTGGTGTGGTGCTGCACGGAAACCACTGAGAATTGGGACCCTGGTGCATGAAGGTGGATGCTGGCCTCTCGGTGGTGGTGTAAAAAGATTTAAATGGTTCAAATTCTGCTTCATTTGCTGTAAACAACCCAAACAAAATCAATGAAGTCTAGACACCTTTTGAGGAATTTCTCTAACTCAACAGTGAGTCCACGCGAACTCTTGTTTGCCACTGGATGTTGGCTGACAGATGGCCTGGGAGCTGAAACTGCAAAACTTTGATTCCCAAGGTCCCGACAGATATAAAGTCATTTAAATGTTTTACCATAAAACACACACATGTCTAATTTCTACTGAATAAAAATGGTGTTGACGTGTGTTTTTAATCTAATGATTAGATAGAAGAAAAAGCCTATTTTTTATTTTCTACCTGACTGCAGTATAGCAGTGAGATCTTTTTATTAGTTAAATAATTTGTTTTAAATCTTAAAAGTTAAATTGAACTGGATACAACAAAATTATTTTTTAAGGTAAATTTATAGAATTAGTTTTCTAAAATTTTTCTTGATTTGCTTGTTTTTTTTCTTTTTTTTTTTAAGTAGGGGAAATGGCTATGATCCAGATTGTTAATTATATTGGTATTTTTTCTATTTTTATGGCAAAAGCAGGTAGCATAAAACTTTCCAAGAACTTCAGAATATAGGATATTAGTTTTTCTGCACAGTTCAGAAGCATTAAGCTTTCATCTTCTGTTTATTGAACTGTATAGCAATAGTGTATAGCATTGCCCCAATAGTATGCTGCTTATGTATATATGTTGATACTCTTAACTTTTTTTTTCCCCCAAACTAAAAGATCAGATTAATTTGGAGTAAAAATCATTTTAGTTAGTATGTGTTAGTGTGTGTGTGTGTTAGAATATGTTTAGTTAGTATTTAGTTCCTTGCTGCAAGGAAATTCTAGAGTATTGTTTTTATACTACATCAATAGCAAAAAAAACCCAAAACAAACAAAAAAACCAACCCCCCAAAACTTTTAGTGATGACCCTCTTCTGGAAATGTCACTTGCTGCAAAAAAAAAACCAAAAAAAACCCACTGCTTGTGATGCAAGTGTCAAACTACCATATTTTTCAGCATCACCACAGTGCTGCCTTAGGTGTGTGTGGCAGCAGTTCTACAAGGTCAGGAGCCGCAGCCCATAGTTTTTACATGGTGGCAATGTCCAGCCTGCCCTGTCTGAGCTGGGTAGGGGGTGAGGGCTGTTTTCCTGCAGGATCCGTGGTCTCCGTTAGTTGCAGATAACCTGAATATCTGTTATCAGCACTGCTTTGCTGCTAAAGGGGGTGGCTCCCACGTGCCTGGCTCCTTCATGAATTCAGACTGAATAGGAAGCAGAACCCTTTGACTTTCATGGAAGAATTCAACTTAATTTCTTTGGAGTATTGTCAGATACGCATTATTTTACTGCTATGTGCTGTTGCCATCCTCCTCTCTCCTCCAGCTTCAGACTGGTCCTCTTCCTGTTCACCTGCTTCTCCTTTCCTCCGCTTTGGGCTCTGATTGTCAGATTTGTTGTAACAACTGATTGTTTTTATGTGAGATTCACATTGTTACAGCAATTTGTAAATACTCCATCGCAAATCTCTCTCATGAATACGCTTTCACTTTGTTTTTATATGATTCTGTGTTTATGGCAATAAAGAGTAGCCCTGTTGTTGTGCTGCCCTCACAAATGATCCATAATGTTCTATGCCTCTACAGCCCAGTATAATGCTACTACAAATAACAGCCTATTTTCTGATGCTCTGGGTGATTCCTAGTTGATCCATCAGCTGAAGCAAAGTGGTTAACAGCTTCGAACAGTTATTAGTGTTTAACAAAATATGTGCTTGGATCATAATGCTCTTCAAATTAAGCTATTAAAGTGGGATGGAAATTGGCTTAGTTTTTGACATATCCTCATGCTATGGATGTCTATGCAGTATGAAATGAATCAGTTTTTATTAAAAAGAAATGCTTTTTTGATATGGACCTTTCAGATGTCATTGGGCAGGAGTGGATACAGAGTTTAATAACACTTTTTTAAACTGCTAGCTAAAAAAAGAACAGAATCCTTAAAATACCACTTGAGGAAATTAGTTGAGTTTTGACATGTACTTCATAACCTCTTTCATTAAGATTTGTGTTCTAATTAGACTTTAATTTCAGTTTTGCAAACTATGACTGTGTTTAGAATGACTCTGTGAAAATTAAAGTTTGAACTCTTTCTCACTTTACTGTATTATAAGATGACTAGTATGGCAAGTATTGGACATTATTACATGAGCTTTTTTAACACAGCATTTTATTTACCTGTATGTAGAATTAACTGTGTTAAGGGACATCAGCTTTGTAGCCAATGCTGAGTTCTATTTTGTGTTTAAATTAGCTATCCAGTACCTCAAATATGAAGATACCAGATTTTCAACTAGAGAAAGATTCTTTTTCAGCCCATAGAAATGTTCTTAGATAATGTTTAAAAAGGTAAATATTTTAAGATTTTTAGCATCTACACTTTTTTGCTGAGTTTTAGTAACAGAATAACAAATCAAAATCATATGTATAGCTTATACTGTAATTAATTTAGAATATCAATTGATTATGCTACACAGAAAAAGATTGATTGCATCTGCTAATTTAAATTTGGGATTCCTACAGTGTAAGATTTCACCTTCTCTATTGCTGTAACAGCATATGACTAGTTGGTTGTCTATGGTGCATCGATTAAATAAATGAAAGTTGTAACGGATGTACTAAAGCTTCTTGGCATAGATTAGCTGGTATAGTTGGTTTTTTTTGCAGGCTCATGGCTTAATACTGGTCTGACAAATACTGTGGTCTGTTCCACAGAGAGGAGCTGGAAAACTGTTGTCTTGGTTGCATTGTTTTTCAGGGCAGTGTTGCTGGAGGAGGTAAAGTGAAGACAGGTAGTACATTTTCCTGCAATGCCAATGCCTATGATTGGTGCCAAAGCTGATATCTGGTTCTCTTCTGACTGATTTTCCTACTCTACCTCTCAACCAGTAAATCAGATGCACATTAAAGGCCGCACTTATCAATGGGCTTGATCTCTTTGCATTGCTTCAGTAGTGTTAGCAGTAAACCCATATTAACTGAGCAGTGTATTCTGGCATTTAACAATTTTTTGGATCACTGCATCTGTATTTAAAAGTTACAATTAAAATGGTTTAAGATTACCTATTTGGAACTTTTGCTAATACATAATTGCATTATCTCTGTGTTTCTTTACCAGGATTGGCATACATGTTTTTTGTTTGTCTTTTAAACCGTAGGATATTCCAAAATAGATATTTCCAATGAAATGGAAAGAGTTTGGGCATATATGAGTAACTCTAACATAAAATAAATTGATGAGACTTATCTCAGAATCAATTGCTTTAAAAATATGAAAAACTGAGAGTTGAAATCACAGCTTAAGGATTTTTATTTTTTTCTGCACTGACTTGTCGAAGTCTTCAGTTAAGACACAAATTCACTTGCAATTATTGTAGTATTTCAGAGCTGTGGTATTTTCAAACATTTTACTTGTGGTATGCAGTTACCACAGATTTGTCTCTAGAAAATGGAGTTAAAATACCTTATATTAGCTTAAACAGTTTAAAGGTAGATGCTTAACTCAAAGTATATACAGTTTTGATAATTGTTTGTTATGAGAAATTGTGAAATCCTCTGCAGTGCTTTTCATGATCAGTTAGTGTGTGAAGGGACAAATGCCTCATGTTCAGCAGGAATTTCACTTTCACTAATATTTTTCCAACAAATGAATTCAGGTGTTATTTTAGGATTACTAAAATATACAAGATTGGTGCAATTCAGCTTTAAATTTGGAAATGACTAAATTGCTGTATTGCTGTCACTTTTTGATATTTCTGTACATTTCAATTAATTTGCCTTTTTTTTTGTTATGAGAAAGAATTTTTAGTACTCTAATGCTAAGCAATTTATTATAAAATAACTGCTTAGTCATCTTTATTTTGTAAAGAAAGCATACTCTATTGAAGTTCTTAGCACTGAGTAGAGCATAGGAAGGAGAATATGATTTTACAGAGTGAACATTACATTTTGTGACCTTATAATAATTATTAGTTACTAACATAGCAATTCTTGACTAATTTTAAATTGTCTTGAAGGAACCCAGCCAGAATGGACCTCTTTTTACTGAGTTAAAGTTCTACATGAGAGCTGCTAAGCCAGATGAAAGTAAGCTTTCTATTAAAATACTTCTAATGAATTACAGCATCTAGCCTACAGGAGTAAGGTGGCTCTTTAAAAGGAAGCCTTTAAGATCATTTTTGAAAATATTTTTTTAAATGATAAAAATGACATGTTGTAAAATCAAGGTTTTTGGTAAGATGTTCTTAATAACTATGTTGATGATATTATGTACACATTTAGCTGTACGATCTCTCTGTAAAGGATGCGTCAGCTGCTTACCAGTATAGTTTGCATACTGCTTTCTGTAAAATAATTAGCTTACCTGTGTGAAGAAACTGTAAGAGATATAAGTGCTACCTTTTAGGTAAGTCTCTACTGATATGAATTCATGAACTTACTTTTGTTTGTTTTTTTTAGTTCAGAAGTGGACTAAGTCCCATAGACTGAAATATTTAGGTGTCCCAAGATACTGGGGTTCTGGCTTACATGAAAAAAGTGGAAACAGGTAAATATATCTGTTGTTGGCACGTATGTGGATTTATTCAATGCACAACTACTATCCCTTTTACCAAATCTGTTATGTAAGATATATTTTTGCCTATTCTCGTGTTTCATAATAGTGTATATATAAGGAATAGATGTATTCTATCTGTATTCTGATTGTTATTCATATTTGTCTCATATTCTTACTGATTTAATTTTTATTTTTCTTAAACATCACCATAATAGGGTAACTCTACGTATTAGTCGTTTAGACGCTCTTCATTTTTAAATTAAAATAAAGTCATCTTTTAATATAGATGTGCTTGACCTTTTAAAGTTTATCCTTTTTAATCATTCTGACATGGTGTGCAGTTAAAAGTATTTTAACTCATGCACAGAAAAGATTTAGTGCACTCTACACCTGTTTGATTTTCTCTATGGGTAGCTTTTTGACTTAATCTGTGAGTTACAGTAATTGCTAGTCTCGTGGTAGGATTGTCTTTAGTTTAAGGGTACTTTTTAGTATTGTTTGATATTGCAAAGTGTTTTTGTTACTTCATATTGGATGGCATGTATGTGTATGTATTAGTCCTGATTTCCCAGTGGATTCTCTGTATAGTGATGCTGCAAAGAAATTTTACTAGTTCTCATGCATTTTGTATGGGCTACTGAATAGGGTAGTTGGTATGTGTGATCTAGTGTGCCAGAAATTGCTTTATTTCAATAAATCCTCAAATTTAAAACTAATCTATTGGAAAAAAAATACTAATTCTGAGAGGCAAAAGTCAACGTAACATTAAGATTTTTTTTTTCCATGTAAGCTTTTTGTTGTTTAATGTATGAGGCTCTTACACTATTAGAGTTACTATTAGCCCTTACAATAATAGAACTAATTTGACTGTAGCAATGAGTATCAAAACATTTTTGGCAAGTGAGTTTTTTAATAAGTTGAAAGAAAAGCAGCAGATCAGAGAAACCAACTTTTAAAAGTGACCTTTTAAAGTTATTCAGTCATAAGGCCAAGAATATATTTCTTTAAGCCATTGATACTTGGGTCATCTATAGTGGATTTTTTGCAGGTATTTTCCCATATGGATATTTGCTTTGTATGGCATAAGTAGCAGGCATAAAGAGGAGTTGTTTTGATGGATATATTTTTGACAAGCTGATATTATGGATATAAGAGTTGAAGTACAATGTAAAAAATGTCAAGTATATCCCATATATTTGTTTCTCTGTATGTGAAGTTCTGTAGGTAGAGACCTTTTCTTTTGTAGTTCGTGTATTGAACATAAAGATAAAATGCTTTGCAAAGTGCAAGTCAGTAATTTTTTGTTGTTTCTTTTTGTGAATTTAGTTATCGGTTTATGATAATGGACAGGTTTGGGAGAGATCTTCAGAAGATATATGAAGAGAATGCAAAGCAATTTGCCCACAAAACTGTATTACAATTAGGCCTGAGAATAGTAAGTTTAAAGAAGAATTTTATAATCTGACTTCTCCTAAGATGTTCTGTTAAATTATACTTTTTTGCTGGATACAGGTCCTCTGCTGGTTGGAACTTGGTATTGCACTTACATGACTATATTTTGTTTTATTAGCTTGATATTCTGGAATATATCCATGAACACGAATATGTGCATGGAGACATCAAGGCCTCAAATCTTCTTCTGAGTTACAAGAACCCTAATCAGGTATTTCTGATGGATTTTTTTTTTTTTTTTTTTATCATGGAAATGCTTTGAACTTGTGAAATCTAGCAGAAGCTCATTTTAAAAAATGTGTATAGTTACATTATTTCTGCTTGACATTTATATCTAGTTAATATTCTACATCTTTTATGCAATTTGCTGGACAGTTTATCAAATTGACTATTTGCCCTAAATAATCTAGAGAAATTCTCATGATTAAAACAAAATTGACTCTCAAATAGATATTTGCAGGTAGAAGCTTAAAATTATGTAGTACACCAGTAAATTATGTTTGCCTGTCTGCATTGTTCCTTCATTCCTTTGTTCAAGAAATCCATCAGATAAGAGTTCTGTTACTTGGAAAAATTGATCTTTAAAGTGTTGATTGTTCCACTTGATTTGCAGAAGTGTTTTTTTTCTGCGTTTTTACCTCTTTACTATTCAAAAAATACATATTAGAGTTCCAGAATTGGGCATGTCATCTTGTCCAAATATTTTAGCTTATTCAATGAATAAAATAAGGTCAGTTCTCCTAAAGTACTTGTGGTGTTAGTGAGTAGTAATAGTAGCTATGGTCATTTTACAATATTGTTAATAAGTTTAGTGTTCAAACAGGACAGCTGAATTCAAGGAGGGTTGGACAGTAAGTATATGTATAATTCTGTATGAATTTTGAGTCTTTTTTTATTGTGTGTAATCCTGCTGATAATAACCAAATATTTTGCTGTACTCGGCCCTGTGTTAGCAAGAATTGACTTCCAGAACAGACTGTTTTGTGAAAAATGACAAAAGCTTTCATACCTGCTGCTTTGAAGTTGTGTGTAGTAATCTCAATAAAGCTTTAAGAAAAGTTCGTTTAAGTTGAAAAAAGACCATGTATAATTCTTTATAAGAAATTATGAGAACAGTTGAGAATTCTATTCATGTATTTTTGTGCTTGTAGTTCTTTAATCTTTGTATTCTGTGTGGAAATTATTAGGTATACCTAGTGGATTATGGGCTTGCTTACCGATACTGTCCAGAAGGAGTTCACAAAGCTTATAAAGAAGATCCTAAGAGATGTCATGATGGGACTATTGAATATACCAGTATTGATGCACACAAGGGTGTGGGTAGGAAGGCAAAAGCTTTGTTCTAAGTGTTTGTTTATCCTTTTAAAAATAAATGTAGAAGATTTATCTGCTGTACTATGTTTGTAAACAAATAAGTTTCTGAATCTGCAATAATATATATATATATATTTTTCTCTCTGTGAACTATGTTGACATTTATTTTTTTCCTCACATTAACTAGCTTTTGCTCTGGTTTTATTTACTGTGTTTTTTAGTCAAAACTTCTTGTATAGTTTCCTTATTTTATGCAAATTGCATAAGATGTTTAGCCTTTTAATGTCTAACTAGAAATGGAATATTGCTTGACAAAACAACAGGTCCTGTTTTTATGGGATAAATAGGTCCTGTTAACAAAACCATTACTTTGTAATTACACCTGTAGTCACTGAACATCAAAAGGCAAGTAGCGAGAATGTTGAACATGGAAGTGAGAGGACTGTATCTGAATGAACATTGAGGATTTGTCGTGAACATCAATTTTTTTCATTCTTAAATTTTGCTTAATTAGCAGAAAAATGTAAAAGTGCATCTTGCAGAAACGTCAGTGCTGAAAATTAATATTTTCTTCAATATGAATTGTTGCATCTATCCTATACTTAAAACTGACTGAACAAAGATGACTTAATTAGGCCACTTGTCCTTTGAAAGAGTAACCTGTGGTCAATATCCGCATGGGTTCTTTTTGGAAAGCTGTAGGGATGTGATGTTTTACTGTACTGTGCTTGGCTTTTCAGGCCACATGAAATATTTCTATGTTCCTGAATAATTATATTGGGAACCCAACTTTTTTTTTTTTTTTTTTTTTTTTTGTTAAGAAGAGGGAATGTAAAAAATGTTTTGAACAGAAAGTCAATCACTTCTGTACAGGCTCTATCTTTTTTTAACCAATCTAGCTACTTAAAAAGCTTCACAAATTGGGATAACTGCAGCATGTCATGCCTGTGAATAGAAGACAGAGATTGATAAAGGACTTGAAAATGAAGTTATTCTTCTAGATGTAGGAGCAATATTTTTCCCTTCTTTACTTTCACACTTAAAAAAAAAAAAAAAATTCAACAGATTCAGAATAGTTTTACATTGTCAGTATTGGCTTTCTGTTGTCTTGCCACACTTACAAGTTTAAGCAGTTCTTAAAATGTGCTCTTAAAATTCTTGTGTTTTGTGTGTGTGTTTGCATACTTAGCTCCCTCAAGACGTGGTGATCTGGAGATCTTAGGTTACTGTCTGATTCATTGGCTTAGTGGCCATCTACCATGGGAGGATAATTTGAAAGATCCAAACTTTGTCAGAGACTCAAAAATCAGGTGAGAAACTCCTTGCTTTCTTTCTCTTTTGAAAATGAATATAGGAATAAATGAAATGAATGAAAAAGTCTTGTTGTATAAGTGTTTTGTACTTTTAGCATATTCTCTTTTGGCAATTAGGGTGTCATAGTGTGTACCCTCCATTTTTCCTTAATCATTTCCCTTATAATTAAACTTTTTTTAGTTGTACTGTTCCAAGTTCTCCTCTAGCTGTGATCTTTTTGGATCTGTGAGACGGTTATTTATGCTGCAGGGCTGTTGTTTTTGAACACCACCATGGCAATTCCACACAGCACTCTTACTAGTGTGGTGATAACCTGCTTTACAGAAGGTGAAACAGTAGCACAGCTTCTGAGTAATCTCTGCAGGATTGTCTCCTGAAGTCTTTGGCAGAGGGCAATGCTAAAGTCGGATCTTCAAATTCTTTGACCATTGCCTTGCTAGAGGGCTACTAATGTGTAATTTAGGACATGTTTGTTTGTTTGTTCTTGTGTTTTTTTTGTTTCCCTATGACTCTCAAACCGCTTGTTGGATATACTCAGTATTGAGAAAACTGTCTCAGCATGTCAGTTTCTGTCTAATTCACAAGCATTTGTTGTCTAGTTTCCTTCTCTGTACTTTTAACTCTTCTGCCTCCATCAGTAAGCAAAGCTTGGCTTTTCCTTTGTAGTTATTGATTTGGCTGGGAGGCTGCTCTGAATAATATCAGTTTGTGAAAGTCCTCTAGCAGAAAGAGTTGAGGGCACTGGTATGTGAGAGCTTAAAATGGAACAATTCTTTTCCTTCAGTCTTCCACTTGCTAGCTTTTGTAAAAACCAAAAACTGGTGAACAAAAGCTTACTGTGTTTCAAGTAGCCTCTCTGGCATTCGTCAGGTTCTCAAAGGCACTGTACTAAGAAAAATACACTCATTCCAAGTCATACGGAAGGTTCATCTACCAGTGTTTTCTGCTTCTGGCAGTGGCCCAAACTAGATGTTTAGGAAATGTGTCAAAACAGGGCAAATATTCAAAACCTGAAAAAAGTAATACTTTGAATAATTTTGTTTTTCAGATTTAGAGATAATATTTCAGATTTGATGGACAAATGTTTTCCAGGGAAAAATAAGCCAGGTAAGAGGAGCTATTTTAAAAAGTTAAACATTTTAAATAATTTGTTTAAACGTATATGTTTTTTTATTTATAAAAAAAAAAAGCTCCCAGCAGCCTCTTTGGGGGCCATCAGCAGATTTTTAGAAAGCTTTAGAGGTCGTGTAGAAGCTCTAATGTGCCAACTTTCATGTGGTAAATTTAATGTGTGCAGAAGAGGGCTATTTGACCTTGAATTCAACTAAAACCAGATAAATTCAGTTGCTGCTAAAGGTGAGGATTCATCAGGTTGTTGGCAACTTTTGAGAGGTATATGTCAATAATGGAATTTTATCTGTTGCTTCTTTAAATTCCCCTTGCTTACTGGAGTTTACATCTTTTTTCATTTTACTTTTCTTGGCAGAAACAAAGTGGCACTCATAAGGTTTTTGAGTAATAATAGCTTAGAATCTTTTTCTTTTGGCTGTAGCCTCTGACTAGAAGACAGAATTGCATATTTGCACACATGAAATATGTAAGTCATAAAGTAATAGAAACCTGAATTCTGGAGGAGTGTTTCTATTTGGCGTTAGTAATTTGTTGAGTTGGTTTTATTTCTGGTAGAAATACACTTTATTGGGAATGTAAACTTAAATATTTTTTGTTTCTAGCTGTTGTTTCCTGGTAGTCAGTAAAGGATTTTCTGTCAAGTGCTGCTTGCATGATTTTTCAATGTCCGAATTTATTTTCTATGTTTATTTATTTATTTATTTTTAACTGATGAAGTGCTTGGATGACAATGAGTTTTCTTTTCAACATTTTAAAATATAGGCATAAGAAATATTATGTAAAGAAGCATTCATTGGTGAAGATTGGCTTATTACATTTTTTACGATCGACTGTTTTCTTCGTTACAATAAATGTATAAGAAACAGCGATGCTGTTATCACGGGGTAATGAACCTTGGTATATTTTTTTTCTAACATGTGTAATGAAGTCGTAATTATGAGTTTATAAATAACCATTTCAAAAAATAGTAGTGCATGCATAATTTCTGTCTCTTTTGTGGTAAACGCTAATGATTAGAATGTTTTGAAACAAATTACTTTGAAGTACCTTTTTTTTTTTTTTAGATGAAATAGCCAAATATATGGAAAAGGTGAAACTACTGAGCTATGAAGAGAAGCCTGTATATCAGCATTTTCGAGAAATACTTCTGCAAGGCCTCAAGGCCACTGGGCAAAAAGATGATGGAGTTCTAGACTTTGGCCTGGTAGAGAATGGAGACTCTGGGCAAACAAAGCCCTTGCAAAAGGTTTTTACTTTAAAATTTGATGTGTTTTTTGAACTAAGTAAAGATTTAGAGTGGTATTGGAAATAGGTGTCATAGCTAGATCAAGTAATAAATAAGCAAACAGCCACATGTATATTTGCTTTAGTCCTACTCTTATATATCTGTAATTTTTAACTTGACAAATTGTTATGAAAGCTTAAATATAGAATGATGTTTGTAGGTGTACTTTCCTAATAAATAACATAGTACCTTTGGTAACAGAGTACACATTTAATCGTAATGACATTTGAACAGATGAACATTCAGTTAATTTACTTAAGTTTGTCAAAATTCTAAAACTCTCCAGATAAGCCAAAATTCATGTATGGCAAAATAAATTGTTTTTTTATCGATTCCCCTTCCATGATTAGTTCAAGGTTTAATCTTGAATACATATCTTTATGCAAGGTATTTGGTATCAGAATTCCATATTGAATTCTCAGTTATCTAGTGTTTATGAACAGTTATTTATGAACCTTACTCATAATTGTTGACTGCATGTATTTTAATGTACTCCTTTAAACTTTAAATTGGGTTGCATATTGGAATATTGCATGAGAACTTCTTTTGTTAGGTTTATAGTATGTTAAAGTGGTTAATAACAGCAATAAAAAAGGAGAAATATTTTAGTGCACTTCAAACAGTGCATTTGTTAATTATAAGTGGATAACTTCTTAGTTCCTTTAAATAAGGAGCTGAGAATTACAATACAGAATAAGAGTCCAAGAATTCTGCCTAGTGACATGATCAGCTATATCTAAAAGTTGGACAAAGAAACACAAAACAGAAACAAAAATTGTAAGACTTTAAAATCTTCTAAGTATGTGCCTTTTTTTCTCCGTTCTTTTTGATGAGGAAATAGTACTGTGACTGAAACTGTATGCACCTGGTCTTTGTACTAATATTTTCTCCTGAATTGAGTATAATTGCCCCAAAAGGCGAGTTCATAGCATAAATTCTTCTCATCCCCTCCTGTGGACCTACATGGCTTGAGACCTGTGTTTTGGAGAAAATCTGTTTTTGATGGTTGGCTGACTTCTTTGCTGAATAACTTGGCCTGCTGCAGAGCCAACATCTGTGACCTTCTTTGTCCTTGTCCAGCAGAGATGCCTGGTGCAGGTTTCCAATGGAATAAAACTTAAAAAAAAAATATATATATATTATTTCTTTACTTGCTTTCAGACAAAACCATCCCTAAAGAGTGGGATAATCCTTTTGCATAGGTTCTTATGTGTTAGCATCAAATAGGATGTTTTACAGTAGGGTTCTGATGTTTTAGCTTTTAGGTACCACATGAATGGTCAGCTTGGTCAGCTGTCACAGATATGTTTAGGCACTTAAATAAAATAATAGATGTTGCCAGTCCTTTTGCATAATTGTTTTCATCAGTCTGCTTCATACTGGAGTGATACTTGAAGTGGGGTTGACATAGTCTGTTTGCTTTTGACAGAATACTGGATCAGAAAACTCTTGCCTTGGTGCTGGATTGTCTAGGCCTGATAACAGCTGTGATGACTGTAGGCTAGGGATTTTGTCATCCCTCCTTCCAGGGTTATATCCTGGACTGCTCCTGAAGAATAAGTAGAATGAGGGTACTCACCAAGAATTCATTTTTCCTAGAATGTATGTTTGGGAACTGATACTCTCAACCAGGATGCTGCTGCATTTTCTTTCTAGAGGGTGTCGTGCATTAGTGAGAGGCTGGGAGAACTGGAAGATGATGTTTGTGTAGATGGGGGTCATCCGAGTAGATGGGCATTTGGATTCACAGAGGAGGAAAGCATTATGCCAATTAAAAATGTATGTTTTCCAGCATGACAGTAAGCTTGACTTGATGACTGAGTATTTTAAAAATAAGTTCCAAACTTTGTTAAATTGCTTTCCACAGGTAGAATGTGCTGTTGATCAGTAGCATCTTGCCTCTGAAAATCAGTATCTTCCAGCACACGTTGAATTCTCTTGGCATGCTTAATGTCTAATTTGGAAAAGAAAAATGCAACCTGGCATTCACCTTTGAGAAGAAGCTGAACTCTGGGAGAGACAATTTATGGCATTTCCTCTGTACTGATCTTTTAATCATGACAGTTATTAAGATACCCACCCTTATATTCGTTTGGTGCAATCTACCATAATACCTTTCTTCAGTGTTATTCAGTGTTCTGAAGTTAGATTGTTTAATAACTGGAAGAGAATATTTTTTAACTTCCTTTTAGTTAATTTGAATGTAGGATTCTCTGGTGCACTTTGCTTATACAGCTAATTAAGCCATGATGTGCACTGCATGTTGCATATAAGCGTGGTGGTTGTGGAATCTCAGTCACTCTCCACTTTGTATCTGGCTCATACTCACACATGCTTGGTATATTAAAAAATAACATTTTATTCTCTATATCATGACTGAAGTTTCCCCAGATGTATCACTAAATGAAACACAGTCCAAAATTCTGCTGGAGTTTTTCATTTCTATACAACGCTTGCATGTTGGCATTTGTGTGATATTTTATAACAGTTGTAGCAAAATGAGAAGCTACCAATATCATGTGTTGAAGGCAGTATTCGGAACTCTTGACTAAATTATTTAGAGCAAGGGCCACTCTTACTACTCTCTTTTTAAAGTGCTAAGTATGCTAACATTACTTGCCGGTTGCTGGGAATTACTGGGAGTAAACTAAACTGGAGAAATAGGGATTTTTGTGTTTTGTAGCCCCTTGGATGTTCAGCTTCAGCTGCACAGGTCCTTTGTGAGATGAATGCAGCCTGATTTCTATTGCTATGTAATTCAGCTGCATCAAGATTAAGAAACCGCTTTTTATTAAATAAGCTTGGAAACAAGATCAATGTATTTTGCTTTTGTGTAGCACGTATTGGATATCTGTTTTTATGATAAGCGTTCAAAATCTTTTCTAGGACAATTGGGAGGAATGCATTATCTCTTATATAAAAGCAGTACGGTGCTGAAATAGTCCTCCTTAATTTTGGTCAGAATGAACAAAAGTGTCTGTGTTTATTCCTGCCTAATGCATCACAAATCTGCTGACATGCTAACCTTGGAGTCTTGGCTGGCGGTAATCAGGCCTGTGCAGCGGCAGGAAAGATGTACCTAATGCACTCCATCAGTGCAGTTTGCATATGGAAGTTCTCACAGGGGAGCTGCCCTGTGCCAGCTGAGGGTTACCTGCCCACTGCAGTTATTGTATGTAATTATCGAACCAATCTGTTCAGCCCAGCAGGGTTTAGATGGTAATCATGAAGCAACACTTTGGAAAAGAAAGATGTAATGCACTCTTCCCCTTCTCTCGTGAGCTATGTGAAGTTGTAACCACTTTTAGAGCTGTGTTAGTAAGGCAGTACAGTCTCCCATAATTAAAAAGAATGGGAAAAGAAAGGTAAACTCTTCCAGTGTTCATCAAAGTTAACATCTATGTCTGATTTTGATACAGGGCAACTCATCCTTTGCAAAAATGACATGGCTTTAAAAATAATCTTTCCATAACCACCTTAAGAATACTTTGCAATAGTAGGATTAATTGTAATACACAGATAATAACAGTTCTATCCACTTGGAAGTTTTAAGATAATGTGCCTTGAATAGAATTCAGCTTTTCCAAGTACTTCGCTCTGGAACAGAACCCATAGTTGCTATTAGAAAAAAAAAATAATGTACTGTCAGTGGGTGTTAGCTACTTTTAAGCTGTGCAAAGAAAGCCTTAAGCATGGATTCAGATAAACTTGAACTTAATGAGGTGTAACTGCTTTAAAAAAGAAAAGGCAATTAAAAGCAACTTTGGGTAAAGTGTTTTTTCTGTGTTAAGATTTTTCAGATTGATGCTTTCATGACAGTAACTCAAAGTAAATAAAAACAGGTTTTGATCATAAAAACTGGTGGTTTCATGTGCTAAAATACAATTTCTTAAACTGATGTATAGACAATGGAACTGGACTTTTAAATTTTTTTTGTCTAGTACTACTAACATTAATATGTAAATCATTTTTCTCTATAAATGGAGATGTTTTATAATATATGAGGAAATAATGCTTAAAATTGGGGCATACCTTATGCAGATGTTTTCTGCTTTGCGTGGCCTTTCCTGCTCTTGAATTCAATTGCCTTTTTCCTTTATAGAAAAAAAGGAAGACAGCAGCTGCAATTGATGAGAGCACTGAAGCAGAAGTGGAAGATGTAGAAAGTCCACAAAAAAAGAAACGTACTTCCAGTAAGTCAGAAGGCCATCCTTACAGCCAAGTGTCCTGTTTAACTCCAGCAGTTAAAATGCTTTTGTCTTTAATATTTTCTTTTTTAGATTACTTCTAATACTGAAATATTCAAACTTTCTATGTATATGTGCTACATAGAGCTGATGGAAATGTTAGCTGGTAAAAGTTAGTAGTAGCCCTTTGCCATCATTCATTCTCCCCTGCAATCTTATTTTTCTCCTCTCCTGTTCTGTCCAATTCAATGTCAGAAAATGTCTGCTCCTTGGGACCTCTCCTTCACAGTGCGTTGCAGTCGGAGGCTAGCAGCAGCTGCTTAAAAGAGTGAGTGTATTTAAAGTCAAGGAAAAGATTAGCTATAAGGATAGATCATGCTAAAGCTAGGTTTTTAAATTTGGCAGAGCTGTCAGTGTAGTGTTTTCTGGAAAAAAAAAATCATAGGCAGGGGAGGTAGGCTTAAGATCTCACACATTCAAGTTTGGAATTCCTCAGCAGACCTGTATAGGTTAAACTTGTGGTGTCTAGTCAAAATGTTCCTCCTTCATGTACACGAGAACTGAATTAAATCACGAAGATATTTATTGGAGAGACTTCCTGGTTTTTTAGACTTTAAGTGAAAGGCCAATGTTATGCATGGTCAAGTAGTCTAAAAATAATAAAACAGTAGAACTCAAACACTTGATTCTAACTCAAGAGATCTACCTGTTTAAAAATAAGGTGTGAAGTAGTAATATGGCAGGGTGGGAAAATGTATTTTTTTGAAAAGCAAATAGTATTACTGATGAATTAAGGATTGAAGATTAACAGTCAATGTGGATTGACTGTTTACCCAAACAGTGTGATACAAAGTACAAATAATCAAGACACTGTCATTCTGGGAGGTTATACTGTTCCGTTCATTTCAGGTGTAAAAATGCAATTCTGGTAATTTTAATCAGTGGCTTATGTCTCTGTTATTCAGATGCCTTTTGAAATGTTGCCTTAAGTTTATTACAAGTTTTTTAGTCTGTCAATGGCTGAAAAATGGTTATTAGCCAGATTATTTTTTCTTTGAAGGAAATAAGATTATTTGATTTTTATATTTAAAAGTGTAGCTGACAGCTTACTGATTGCCATTTGATGCAATTGAGTATTATATATAATATATATTTTTATAATTTATATTATATAATATTTTTCCCCCTCCCCTTTTGGAGTTGTGTACTGAGACTCTCATAGATCAAAATGCGAGAGAGCTTGAGGAATCACAGTCCAAGCAGTAGCATCAGCTCTTTGCAAATGCTAAGTCTTTTTCAGCCTAATTAAATGTGTCTGGGAGGCTGTATATTTTCAATATCCAGTGGTTATTACTTTTGGAGCACACCAAGGTGATCAGTGACTGCAGAGACTCCTCTGACTCTGTCAGTAAGGAAATCTATTGCTGCTTATGATTGTCAAAGGGGGAAGAAAGAATGCAATCAGGCCTTTTGCGTGTTGTGCCACTGCTTGCTTCCTTCTCCCTGTTACCCTTGTTCCTCTGTGTTTTTAAACAAGAGACCCCTTCAGATGAGTACAGTAAAGGCCATCTCTTTGAGCCCTGTGAGTCATCAGTGTTTCTGGACCTGGCAAGCAAGACTCTTCTTTTTAGAAACAGAATCTCAGGAAGCCCACAGGAAATAAAATCTTTTTAAAAATAAACAAATAAATAAAGTTCACATTTATTTCTGTTCTGTAACTTTACATAACTTCATTTCTGAATTGTCTTGAAAATCTCCAGCTGAGCTGTTTTTCCTCAATTAATTCAAGATTTTTACTTAATGGTAGATCATACTTACACAGTTTAGTCTTTATCTGTAAAGAGTTAGTGGCCATGTCGTCATGCTCTAGGAGAATGTAGATCATAGGGTTCTTTTGAACTTGTGCTTGGCACCACTTGTTTTCTATTCTCTGCCAGTGCCCACATTATAGATAGATTTTTATCTCTTAATTTTATACTCGTATTAATATTTTTACCAATACATGTTCTGATTAGGATAATTTTAATTGTCCGTTATTCATTATCTGTTGTTCCTTCTTGTGAAGGCCTTGGTACTGACCAGTAACAGCAACAAATTTCAGAAGTAAATGGATATTAATCTAAAATATCTTGTCAATTTATGTGAGTATCACCAAAAGATATTTCCTACTCGGGACTGTTTCTAGCCTTCCCTTAACCCTCAGAAAAGTTGAGTTAAATGTTCTAGTATAGGAGTTAAATTAACTGCTTTTTGAAGTTAAAAGCATTCACAGGAAACAACATGGTTTTAGAACAGAAAAATACTGCTCATAGTTGTCAGGAATACTGATGAACTGGCTTCTGCATTTTACACTAACTATATTTAAACTTGATATGAAACGTTCTGGCTTTTTATGGCCTGCTCCAAAATTGTTTGATTTTTCAAAAGCTATTTAAATTGGAAAAGCTGTTGTAGGAGGTGATATTAAGTAGAAAGACCTTTAAGTGTTATAGGTAGGAAGGTTAAAATAAATTAAATATATGTAAAATGAACACATTTTGCAGTTCTTCCTCGGTAATGGTTTTCTTGGACAATCTGAAAGTGATAAAGTAATTCACTGAGAAGTGCCTTGACCATGTGCTGATAATAATAAACCAAACTTTAATTTCTAATATGTAAAGTATTTAAAAAGGTTTGTGTTTACTCTTGTGTCTGTTTGGAAGATAGTTTTATATTTGGTCTTCCTTGATATTTTAATCAGAGATGTTTCTTTGGTTTGCTGCTAATGAAAAGCAATAATACCTACTTTTTTTTTTGGGGGTGACAAGGTTCTGTAGCAAAATGCAGGGATTTTTTGGCTTGTTTGTTTTTAAATAACAATTTGTCAGAAAGATTTTCCCTGGAGTAAGATTTTGTATATTGACTTTACATGTAGAGTTAAATCATTTAAAAATAAAAGTGATGTCCATTTTTGTGGTTTTTCTGTGGCCTGAAGATGTATTGCAGTATGCTGAAAAAGTGCTGCAATTCAAATGTAGATTGAAAATGTGGAATTGAAATTTGTCTCCAGGAAAAAAAAGAAGAAAAAAATCATACTGCATTGACTCAGATTTTTGCAGAGAGATTTAACCTTTTTCAAGATTGTAAGTAATATATTCAAATTAAACCCTTTGTTCCTCCTGGAATTCGCTGCGTGATAGAAAGGAGGACTATTTTTAAACACATGCTGCATGTGACTTCTTATTTATATGTGTATGTAGAATTGTGTTCTGGAACCTCTTCAGTTAATCTATTTTTATAAAGAGAAGTAAATATATATTTCAGTTTTGTCTGGAACAATTTAGTGTTTTTTTTTTTTTTTTTTTTTTTTTTTTAACAGAAATCTCATAAACCCCATGTTATCTTTAGGAAATATGCAGACACAAAGCCATGAAATAATATGCCCTTGTGTATTGATGTTTTTCCATAGGATAATTCCTATGGAAATGTGTAAGCTTAATTTGTTGCAGTATTTATCTATCAGGAAACAGGATTCAGAACAGAACACGCAGAGGCAAACTCCATCCCACATCTCAGCAAACTTTACTTCCCCTTTCTCTTCCCCATCTTGCAATCTTATTTTGCTTGGAATTCAAGTCTGTATTTTCTTTCCTTTCTTCATATTTGAGTTATGTTTCTGAATTACTGTAGAGAGGGAACAAGGAAAAGCCAATTAACTAAAACTGTCTGATCCAAGTACCAAAAAAGTTCCCCTTTGAGAAACATTATACTACAGGACTTTTTGCAGGGTTCCTGGTAGAAGATTGTGGGAAGGGTCTTGTCAGATGTCTGTCTACACTTCCTTATTTCATCTTCACAAAGGAGAAGTAGCTGTTCTTGGCACCATATTTGAACAGCCCAAACTGATTTGATGGGGTTAGTGGTACTTGCTTTGCATTAAGTGCTGCACTGCTTGGCTTCAGTTCCCATTTCGTGTCTGCAGCCAGGTGCTGCGTGTGTTCTTTCAGCTTCCAATTATTATCTTTTTTTTAATTCCTCCCACATGCAGGTAAGAATTGTGTGGGTTCCAATCTCTGGCCTTTCCTTTTCAATTTGACAACTGTAGTACCCTTGTAAAGGGAGGATGAAGAAAAGGTTTTCTTAGGGAGTCATCGAGCAAAATGACTTGATAATTTCATGTGATCAAAGACAAGTGAAGTATGACTGAAACACTGTGGGCTAAAAATGATATTGTGGTCAGTGGAAGCATTTTTAAAAACTGACAATCCTAAATTTGCCTTCCTTGGAGATTATAAATCCACAATTAGTTATTGATTTGTTAAATGGTAACAGAACACATTCTTGGATTAATAATTATGCTAAGATCTGATATAGCAGTCCATGTAAGGTCAAGGCTTGTTGACTAGGAAGTGTGTTGTATCCTGCGTTTCATTGCGTTTCATTCCTGCTTCATCAGTTCTCAGCTGAGCTGTGGCAATTCAGTGTTCACTGGCATGAAGTCACCGGAGTTAAATGTCAATTCTGTCGTAGAATTGTCCTGCTGTGTCACACTGGCTCTTTGTACAGTAATGATGATTAAGCTCTATCTGTGTGGAGGCTAGTTTGAGAACATGGATGCCAGAAGCCACTTGAGAACCCTCCACCACATAGCCCAACACTCCACATTTGTTGGCCTTCGGTTATTTGAAGAGAAAAATAGAGCAAAGTGTGTGTGCAAGATCTCTCATACACACACACACACACACACACACACACACACACACACACACATATACACATATTCAGGGTTTGATATATATTAAACATTTTGTCTAAATGAAACCTTGCTATACCTAAGCAACACACTCAACTGTACGTGCTGCTTTTGAGGGCAGAATGTGTTTGCCCTATTGTTTAATGAAGATGGTTGCTGTAAGCCCAGTTTCAGAGCTGGTTCAGAGAGTAGAATTGCTGGCACTCTTGAGCTGTTACCCAGAGAGTGGCGTGTGCTCCTCAGTCTTTGTCAGGTGTAAACTCAGCATATGCAAGTGATGCAGTTGCTAACCTGCAGCATGCCCACTGCTAGGTATTTTTCACTTATTGTGACGTTAGCTTGGAGTCTTAAAAACAGTATGTGGTTTTGTTTTTTTTTTGAATGTTGTAGCCTATGATGTAACCTAGCAGCCACCTTTAACACCTGAATCTTATCCAACTTCAGTTGCTCAGCAGCTATGTTTTCACACTCAGGCTCCCTCACTGTCCACATTTCCCTCAAGCAGGCAATTAAGTGGGGAACCTTGGCACTCTTTTTTTTTTTTTCTGCTTGTTCTTGCTGAAGGAACCATTCTAATTCAATAGAAAGTGTCCTTTTTTATGACTCAAATACTTTCTTATTTCTCTTACTCATAAGACTTATGTGTGATTCTTAAAGGATGCATGCAGAATCAGAAATCAAGGTGAAAAGGGATATCAAGAGGCCATCAGCTGCATTCAGCAACTGAAAGGCAGGATTGTCTGTAGTTCTTATATAGAAACTTGTCTTAAAGTCTGTGATTGGAGATTCTAAAACATCCTTGGGCAAGGCCTATTCTAATACTTGACTAACCTGGCTGCTAAAAAGTGTGACGAGGTGTAATTGTTGCTTTCTTGTTGCTTTCTTATTGCTTTCTCTAATTTCCCGTGTTATAGTTTTAGGCTTCATATTAATTGTCCTATCTGCTGTGCATGTAAAAATTGCTTTCATTCTGTGTAGCAACCTTTTGTATACTTGAAGAGTGCACCATCACAGCTCTTCCTTTTTTTGCAGGGATGAAGTGTGGGGAGAAGAGGTACTTCAGATCAGCCAGTTAAATTATTTTCATGAGTGTGGGTTTTTGTGTCTTTGTTTTCATAGGAGAGCTAAAAACTATCATCATCACTCTTGTTCTTTCATTTATTTCAGAACTTCCCAACTTTCCAACTCTGTACCCCATACTTCTGCTCTGTTTCTTTTGTAATGTTGCTTTGAGATCCTGTTTACAGAGAAGTTTATATATCATAATCAGCTGTCTGTAGGAGTTGCTCTAGAGCTTGTGGTTTTCCTTGTGCCTCTGCTGAACTTTGTTACAGTCTCAAAGCAAGCTGTGCAGTGACACCAACTGTTTTATTTTTATGAATATAATTCTTCCTTGCCCTAAACTGCTGTTTCAGCTTAACTCAAATTAATCTGTTTTATAGAAGCTTTCTCCTTGCTTGTAATAGCTCTGTTTGCACCCTCATTTGGTGTTATGATCTACTTTATTGGGATCCAGTCAGAGATTCATCATGATCATGATTTGTCTAGAAAAACCTTGCAAAGAGCTTATGAATGCAGCAAAGGTAAAGGAGAAAATGGGGGCAGGGTGGATTTCCTCCCCTTTTTGGTATTCAGGGTGGGCAGTTAAAAATGCCTGAGCTCTGTGACCTAGGTTTAAGTGAGTTTGAGCTGCTTGCATTGTCCTTGACTACTACCCATGCCGTACTACCTGCTTTCCTCAACTATGAATATGAACATTTGATAAAGTATTTTTCTCTCTACAAAAATATCAGTGATACTTTCCTAGTCCATGTCAAAGTTGTCATACTGGGAATCTTTCTGATAATGGGACATGAATTTGACCTGCCTGTTTGAGCATGCCGTTATACAATGCTAGATGAGAATAAAAACCATACCTAGATCAGTCAAAACTGGTAAAGGGTAAACATTAGGTTTTTTTCATTGAATCACAGAGTGATTGAGGTTGGAAGAGACCTCTAGGGATCATCTAGTCCAACCCCCTTGCTCCAGCAGGGACACCGAGAGCATAGGACACAGGGTAGCATCCAAGGTCTCATTTTGGGGGATGGTGAAGGAGGTGGAAGGAAGGTGACCTTATATGTTTCTTTAAGAGAAAACTTTGTTTCTTCTATATTTCCTCTTGCAATACAAAAAATTCCAGGGCTAAATCTCAGGAGAGGAGAGGGAAAAACAATACAGAAATATACAATGACTAATCTGCCACTGAGAACTCAATTTAAAAACTCTTTTGAGCTCAAAAGACATACCTGATGCTAGAATTCACATTTCTAGCAGCTGGAAGTACATAGCAAATTTGAAAGTTATAAACTATTAATACTTGATGATAAGCCAAAATATGGCTGGTAGAAGAAATGATTCACATAGTTAAGTTACTCCTTTAATTTCTGATACCTACTTGTGCTGCATAGCTTTTAAATACCAATACTCTTAAGAGTACCAAAATAGACGTGATTTTTACATACTGGTCTTCTGATAGTGGACTTTTTTTTTTTTGATTTGCCAGAGTGGATCTTTCACTGATCAAGATGCTGTGTTCAGTTAAGAGACCATGAGCAGAGGTGGCAGGGTTTTATAAATTGGTTTATCAATCAAAGATGCATTGTCTAGCAAAATCTATTTTTAGTTTTATGTTAGATGCAATGAACACTTTTGGACCCAGAAAAGAAGATTTTTTCATTCTTCATTTTCAAGTCTGCAAAAATACTTCAAAGATAGTTTGAACATTTTGCTTTTAGGACAGCTTTTTAAGAGCAAATTAAGTTACATAAAATTAAACATAAAAGCAAGTTTGCAATGATTCTACATTTTCTTGGTGTGATTTGGTTTAGGATGGACTCAAGACTAGTTTGGTTTATTTTGCACTGTTCCCTGACTCCTTGCTTCCTCTGAACTTACCCATTGAGCCTGAACAATTAGTGACTCACTGCTTAAAGGCTGTTGCCTTATGCAACCAGCCTCTTTCTTAAAGACTGCTGTGAAACTCGATCTTACCTTAATTTCTCTGTCACTAATTCAGATTAAGAGTTGGCAGGAACTGTAGGATTATATATAGTTTTACAAGCAAGAAGTTAAATTAGTCATAGTGACTTCAAGCAGGAAGTCAGAAATTTTTTTTTTTAAATGCTATGACTAGAAGATGAAAAGCACTTCATTTGGTAATTACTTTTCTGCGAATAGTAGTAATTTTTATTATATCTAATATTTTTTCTGAAAGTGACCAAAGACAATTGTAATTTATGCAAATTTGTTTTTTCTTTTTTTTTTGTTGTTTTTTTTCCTCCTCCCTGCTAGTGCTCAAGAGAAAGATCAGAATGGAAGTTTTTTATTTTATTGCATTTGATTATAGTCGCTTTGATCAACCTGCCTGTATTATTTTTTCCATCATGTAAATCAAAGCTAAATGGGTAATTTGATTCGACCCATTCATAGAAAATAGTGCAAATTATATTCTTGTGGTACATTTCTGGTATTTAATGGAAAGTTTGAACTTTTTTTGAATTGCAGAAGCAGTGGCTACCAAAACGCGGAAGATGATGTCCCCCAAAACCAAGAAGGGAATAGCAACTAGAAAGAAAGTCCAGAAGTAGATGAAACAAAATAAGATGCTCCTCTGTTCACCTCTCTTTTTCTCAGTTACTGTAGCACTGGAATTTTTTTCCTTTTAAATGATAAATCCTATAAAAACATTAGACTGCTGTTTGTACCTGTTTTTTTTTGAGAAATAAATGTTTTATTAAAATATTTGCATAATTTATGTATACTTTAAAACAAATGCAAAATTTTGCCAACTTTGAAGTGAGGATGCATTTTTATTTTCTATCTACAAAAATTCTTGCCTTAATGGCAAGTGCTTTTGGCTACTTCAAAATGTAGAAACAAAGCCTTATTATTTAGTTTTGTCTTTTTTTTTTTTTTTTTTAAGAAGCCAGCACTGTTGTATCATTTAGTTTGAGAGTAGTCTTATTGGAGGCCACTTAGATGAAATGCTTAGACCATTACACAGTCGGTCCAAAATGATAGAGACATCTCTTAACTATTGCTTGAGTGTTTGAATTAAAACAAGAAAACATACTAACAAAATCATGTTTTGCACCTACTCTAGTCTGTTACAAAATGGAAGCTTTTAAACAGTTTACAGCAACACCATGTGCTCTGTGTAGGACAGGTGAATTTTAGATTTTTTTTTCTTTTTGCATAGTATTTTGTTTGTATCACTTTTCCAATTATTTGTAGTTTCTTGAGAAAGAGACCAAAATTTGTAGTATAGGGTCCAGGAGAAGAGAGAAAGGAATCCTAAGGTATCAAGTTCTAGTGCATGCTTGATGCAGTTGTGCTTCTTATAGCAAATTAATGATTTCATATTTTTAAAGAGTCAACATGTATGTATGCTTCCAAAAACTTTTTTTTTTTTTGAACACTTTTTGCTGGCTTTTAAGTCTTCTCTGAGTTTTAAGTCAAAATATGCAATGATTAATTTTAGTGTGAAACACCCACTACTTTGCATTTCAGTTTTGCAAAAAAATGCATGGAAGGTGGGCATGGACATCATTCCCATCAGGGAGCCTGCTCTGTGAAACCAAAAGAAATCCATCTGAGCCATGGAAAGTGTATTTGTGTGGATCTCCTGTGTTCTGCTTGCTTGATTATGTAATGTCTGAGTACAAAACTGATGTAAATGCTGAATGAATGCTAGGGTTAGGTTTTGAAAAGAAAATAATTAGGGTTTTTTGAAATAAAAACTGGAAAAATATGTGTCTTCTCTTTTCTGTTTCAATCACTGTAAGTTCATGTCTTTCTGCCTCGGTGTGCACTAGCAAAGTGTGGTTGAAGAATTTAAGTATAAAATTATCTTCATTTCAGAAGTAAAAATTTGGATTTCTGAAGGTCTGTTATGCTTAAATTTCTTGAAACCTTAATGCCAGCAAGAATCAATTTGATCAAAATCTGTGATGCATACTTCTAAAGAAATGTTCTCTGGAAAGCAAAGTAGATTCTATTGCCCTTATTGCATATTCAAAGCCAGCCCCCTTCTTCTGTAACTTAGTTGAGCTTTGTAATTTATTTTATTTATTTATCTATTTATTTGTTGTAGTAACTTAGTGCTAAACTTGCTTTCTTTACCTTCCATGTTTTAAAAGAGGGTGCTTCCTTTTGACACTACCCAAACCAAATGCCAAGAAACAAACTAATTTTGTCATATTTGAAAAGTATTTTTTATGTTGCAGATTTGGTTAAACTCTCTCCTGTCCTCTGCCTACTCCACAATATCTTGGTTGAAGTTTATGCTGACAAGTGTTCTGAGAACCAAAAGGCCACTTTTTACTCTAGATAAATGTTATTCCAAGTCTTGGGCTGCTCACAAAAGACAGTTTGTGGGAATATGTTAGTTGCTGGCCAGAATCTCTGTCTCCCTGTGAACTGCCGTCATGTTTAAGGTGCGGGCCAGCCAGGGTGAACCGTGTAGGAAGCGACGGTGAGAGCTGCTGTACTGCTCTTCGTGTAGCTACATTTGTTTTGCAAAACGGTGATGGGGAAATGTGCCACTTTATCGGAGAGGATTTTGTTGACATCCCCATTTGAAAGTAAAGCCCCTAACACAAAAGAAGCAAGCTGCCTTTAGACAGCATTTACTGCTCTTGATGACTCCAGTTGTGTGTAAATATTAGAAAACAGCAGGGTCCTGCATTCCAAGAATCACTTGAGCAGTGCCATGAAGACAAGTGTCCTTACTGGTATTGTAGTCATACTCCCAAGCTCTCCTGCTGTTTCTAATCTGCGCGCACAGCCGTGAAAAAACTGGACTGACATTTACAGGCACAGCAGGGAGACACTTGAGTAGGGAATGTTAAAGACTCTGCTACCTATGTTTCAAAGTGGCCACCATACATGATAAATCTTCACAGGAGAACTAGTCGGCACTTCAACTGATGGTGTAATGAGGATATTGATAATGAAGCACAGAATGCTGCTTTTAGTGCTTCAGCATTTAGCAGACAGATTGCTGTTTATATTTTTTTTTTCCCTCTAATCTCAAGTATCTGGAGAGAGAATCAAATTCAGGATAGGTGTAAGATATTTCTCAGATGATGCTGATTTTATAGCTTTTACAAGAAAATTTCTGAATAAGTTCAGATGAAATAATAATACCTTATGTCTGTTGCAGCTAGCATTGAGAAGGGGGTCAGTTGCTTTTCGGAGTAGTTTGACAGACTTTACTCACTGTTTTGTCCTAGTGGGCTGCCAGATTTGGGATGCCATAACACCAGTAATGCAATTAGGTTTTCTGCACGTTGTCTGGTTGACTTCTCAGTTAAGAGTTTCATTCCCTTTGGGAATAAGACTAGACAGACTGTCATTTGCTATTACTAATTCTGCTTAGCATTATCACTGGGGCTTTTTTGTAATTAGCTATCTTAGTTGGCTCTTAAATTTTAATAGCCAATTGAAGCTACATTTTAGCCAAGTTCCATATCTAAATTGTGTTCAGTCCATTAACAAAGTTGGTTAAAAGGCTATTAAAACAAAAGCCAATATATGGTGGTTAGCACTTACGTGTTTGCAGCTTTAGCAGTCCCAGCCTTCAATGAATATTCTCAAGAAATGGTACTTCCTTCTGGCAAAGGAAGTGCACAAGGAATGACCAAACTTTGTGTTTGGGGGGAGGGAAAAAAAAAAAAAAAAGAAAAGAAAAAAGGCTGGTTATGCTGAATACTTGAAGAAAAAATGAACTGAAGTGTGTCTTTTCAGAAGGAGGAGGGAGGGATGGGGAGAGATGCAGGAGGGGGCAATTAATGGTTTGCTCAGATTTGACAGGTTCTAGAAAAGCCAAATAAGTGAAGTGATGTTTTTCTGCATTTCAGCTGATCAAAATTATTAGCAAAACCATCTGAAGCACCTTCTGGTGGAATTGTCATCTTGCTGAGTTTAGTTTGTAAAACATCCTGCCAGACATTAAAAAAACTGTAAGCATGCCAGCACATAGGCTCAGAGCACCGCTTCTCTAATTGATAGACCCTATAATTTTCTTTTTTTCTTAAGACCATTGCTGGGTATCGCAGCCTCCTGAGTAATTTAACATAGCACCAGCCTGAATTTTTTTTATTCCTAGCAGCACTAGTTTAAATTAGATTTTCCTCCTCTCTACTTTCTTAAGGTGTAGACAGGAGATTAACAGCTTTTGGATCACCCTGTGACAAATAATGGCTTTCTTAGACTCTTTTACTCATAAAAGAAGATATCGTTACTGTTCCAAAGACATCAGATATTAATGCCACTAGAGTTTTAATACAGAGTCTGCTAGTTGCAGATGTGTTGTTTCAGCGGTGGTTTGCAATGCCCTGTGTGGATGATGGTAGATAAGAACAAGTAGCTTCATCATAGCAGGTGTGAACTAAGAGCCAGCTTATTTCTGTGTAACCAGTTTAGCTGATCTATTTTCAAGGAGGGATATTTGAATATCTAAATTGGAGTTTCCATGGGACACCAGTTCTGCTAAAGGGGCTCAGAGCTGTGCTGTCTGACCATGAGTCAGACCCTGTTGTTTGTAGCTGGACTAGAACATTAAAACTAATAGAAAAAAGCTCTGTGACAATAAGTCCTGATTTCTTCACCTACCGTGGCTTTGGGGGATAGTGGGCTCCAAGGAAAGAGCCTGTTTTATGTGGCTGAGATTTGCCTTGTTGTGGGTGTCATTTTCCATAGGCAAGTAGAAAGTAGGGGTGAAAGGATCGGCAGTTGTTCTTCAGCGAGTCCGGGGGTCCTAGCCAGGATCTCATGGATAGCTTTATGCGACTACATGTTAACTCAGAAGCTTTTTTGTTTCCTTTGCTTAGTACTTTCTAGCCTGAGGATCTGGAAAGGTGGTTCCATGAATCATCAATTTTGGTACATTTTAGGCCATTCTAAATTATTTTGGATGATGCCTCTACAGCAACAGGGCTTTGTTTTCTGCTTTCTTCCAGAAGGGATACATAGCAAAGGAAATATATTGTTTCTATGAATTGAGCTTTGCCTGGATCCAGGCCAGACTCCTCTGAAGAATGCAAGGACTCTAACGGGATGCCACATACCAGTTTTCTCTGCACTGATGTGCTCTGCTTTCACGGGTGAAGTTTCCAGCAGTATTACAGTCCTGCTCCATTCATGCCTTCCATGGATTATGTCAGCCCATTCCAAACTTGCTTCCTTTCAGACTAGAACATCTCCTGCCTGTGCAGACTTCCTTTTTTAAACCCTGTCTTGCATTTAGCTCTGCTGAAAATGCGCAAACTTCCTTTTTTAATTCCTATCTTGCATTTAGGTCTGCTGAAAATGCATGCAGATAGCTGAAGTACTTCTGAGTGGACCTCCAGTTGCTGGGAAATAGAGAGCACCCTGGCAGCTTTTCCTTATTCATTGTGAATGCTGCAATAAGCCAAGATGATGGCTTTGCATTTTCCCCTGGGTGCCGCAAAGGATAAGATAGTTGTGGGAGACTGTCTCCCTCACCTCTGCCCTCCGGTTGGAAAGGTCCGCTGTTCCAGCTCTGCAGTTCCACCCTGGCTGCTGTGATGGGCTCTTCATAAAGCGTGGTAGAAAAGTGGTGAGAATGCTATGAGACAACCACAAAGTACTGTAGAAATGAAACAAAAATACACATTTTTATGGACTTTTCCTGAATTAATTCCTTTTGCCAGGACAAGACAGAAGCTGGCACAGTGGTAACCTGCCTGCATCTGCAGCTTCTGAGAGAAGAAAAATCCTTCCTTGGCAAACTGAGCAAAAAAAAAAGGAAAATTAAGGATTAATATGTTCATTTATACAGAACCAATGTGAACACAATAACATGAAACACAACCAAGGAGGATGCATTTAGAAGACAAAAGAGCCCTGGAAGGGAATGTACTTAGCTTTGTTCAGAATGCAAACTATAACATGCAGTTCTGGGAATTGGTGAATTGCACAGCAGAATATTAAAAGAAATTACTTCATACCACAAGAAAGACATGATCTATGCCTTGAAAACCTAGAGGTACTTTCCTTTTCTTTTCTGCCAGGAGAAGAGTGAAACACTGGATCTACTTGAAAGTAAGTAACCCTCCGGCTAATTTTATCTGCTGCTAAACCTGAACAAAAATGGTTTTACTAATAAACTAAATTCCTTTCAGCAAATAGATACATGTATAAAAGGTAAAATTGCCTTTTTTTCTTGCTTTCTTACTCATCTGCCATTATAAGACTATTTTGGGGAACTTTTAGGGTGGGTCTACGTTAGCAGATGTGAAGTCCCTGACTCACTTCTAATAATGCTTGGTAGTAGCTATACTGGAAGTCATAGCATAAACAGTACCATATTTAAAAGACAATATGGACTAACAAATCTGGACATGGTCTAACAAATACTTCCTTCTGTTAGTGACAGAGCTAATCATCCATAATTTATAGACTTTATGGACTTTTTTTTTTTTTCCACTGGTGTTGTCACACCTGAAAGGAGATGGAATTTAAAGCTCATCTCTTATTCAGAACAGATGAAACTTGATCTATCAGTTTACAGACAACATTTTTGCCTCTGATATCTTCATACGTTAGCTGATTGCATGTGAGACAGAAAGTTACCTCACTGCTTGTTTCCCTTCCTAGAGCCAAAATCCTCCTAAAAACAATTTTGAAATTTTTCATTGATTTCTGGCATAACTACAGCACCACGTTTTCTCTGAATCTGAAAGATCTACATTTAACACAGGAGTAAGTATTGAAAACAAAAGGGAGGAAAAATTATATGTAATTTTTAAGAAAGGGTAAGAAACATTGGGTTATTAATGTTTCTTCAAGATGGTAGGACTTCCTTATAGAACTATTCAATATCAGAGTAAGTAAAATGATGAAACACTTGAATGCTCTTTTATCCCTTCACTAGAGGGGAATTTCTCACTTTAACATGAATGGGTGTTGGGAGCATATCTGACTGGAACACTTCTTGTCTATGTGGAAACTGCTCTGTTTTGGGGTATATTTGAGTCATTTGTAAGGAAAATACAAGTTTTTTGAGGTGGTTTATTGCCCCAAATATCATTTGAAGCCCAGAAGAGCTATCCAGTATCTTTGAAAATCAAGTGTATTCTCCTCTAAAAATGTATCCCTTGTCTTCAAGAAAGGTACTTGTGCACTATTTAGCATAAATCTGGATTCTCCCGTAAAGAGAGGAGCAAAATGGCAAATGAGGCCTTAACAGGACATGAGTGATTCATAAGTGACATTGCACACTGCAACAAGATAGCTGTTAAGTTCACCCACAGAACTTAATTTGAACATGCCATTCCTTGATTAACTAAGGATATTGTAATTGAGGTAATGAGGAACCACAACTGTATTGAAATGCCTTTGTGTTTTTGTTCTGTTCTTCACAGGTTTTGCATGTTTTAAGCTGTTTCAAGAGGTTGTTGTCTTCTAACCCATCTGCACAGCACCTGGCATATGAGGATGTGAGATCTGAATTGTGGTAAGATGAATATTCTTTTATGAATTATTTTACTTACTTCATGTAAATATATTTCCTCCTTCCAAGGGAATTTTTGGTTTAGTCCGACAAGCCATTTAGCCTTATTAGTCTATGTTTTTAGCCTTGTTAGGCTAATTAGCCTTATGAAAAATGTGGAGAGCCAGAGCAGACCAGAGGCCCTGGCAGAAGCTGGAGCAGACCAGGGCACAGCAGGACAGAGTTCAAAGCTCTTGCACCAGTAGTTTGGGCCCTGCACTGGCAGTAGGGCAGCCCATTAGATCAGTGAGGGTGGTCTGGGTTCCCCAGCCTGCCAGGGGCTGTGGTATCACCAGGAGCCTTCCAGGGGACAGGAACAGCAAAGAAGACTGGGTTTTGCAGCGTCCACTGATTTCTGTGCATATCCCACCTCAACACCTCCCCTGACCATTTATTTGTAGGAGGACGTACAGATCCTACAAAAATACATGGATCCATCCATTTTCCCCCTGCTCCTCTCCCACAACGACATCCAACAACTCATCCATAAGCCTACAGTTCACTCTGTTCTTACAGCATCATAGTGTTTCCTTCCACAATCCTATTAGTTGTTCTAAAAGATGAGCAAACTGGGAATGAAAGTATTGTACAGAAGTGATTTCTTCTGAAAAATTATTTTATCCAGATGCAAATTGCCATATTAATGTCTGATGTTCAACCACCAGAGTATTCCTTCACTTACTAGGCATGATGGTTTTCTATGTAGATGTGTTGTCTTGATTATGTTTCTCAGGAGTGTTTTAGTTTCTCAATGTTGTAATGGTCCCCAAGGGAGAAGCAGCATAGATTATAAGCCCCTAATTATCTCATGAGTTCTCAAGTATCTATATTGGAAGACAGACAAATATTTCTGTATATCATCTCACATTCCACTGGGAGCTTGTTTACTGTGGAAACCCACTTGAATGCACGGATAGTCCACTTAGGTCAGCAGTTAGTCTGAAGAAACAACAAGCAATGGAGAGTATCCAACATCTTAAAATTGCAAGTTTTATTCCTTACTTGCAAGACTCCTTCAGAGGGGTGCCAGGGGACTTTATGTGCTCAAAATGCCCAACACTTGATCAGTCTGGTAGAAAAACAGCCAAACAGGGATCCAAGCCTTTTGTGGCAAAGGGACTTTAATCTTTTTTTTTTTCTTTTTCTTTTCCTTTTTTTTTTGTCTTAGGAATGATTGCCCGTCCATAAAATAGAACTTTTACTGAGAAATGACATTTATTAAATAAATTATTCCTACAGAAAAAAAATGAATCTCTGCTAAGATATTTCTGTTCTTTTGTTGCCTTGTCACAATCTGAAGACAGTATCTTTGTCTGCACTGGTGAACCTCAAACTCTGGTGCACTCCAGCTATGGGCAAGGACACCCCTGTTGTCGCAGCACAGGCAGAGACGTGTTTCTGCTGTGCGATCTCTTTGCGTGTTATTTAAGCCATCAGCCCATAAAGACTATCATACTTGCTGCTTACGTACCTGGTAGCAGAATTTATGGGCATTGCCAAGGACTCAGGTTTGTACCAACCATGTCGCAGATGTGGCCTGTTTTCCCCAGATCCTGGTGACATCCTGATATCTAAATAAGACATTCGTCAAAATAAAGTTTAGGGAACGTCTGGTGGATAGATGGGAAAGGGGGATGCCAGGAAATCTGTTTCAAAGATACTTGGCTCCAAGAAGACACAGCCCCCAACGGTTCCATGTAGGTTTGTTCATTAGCATCTCTGCCTTTGATAGCAGTGAGTTCAGTCTATTTGACAAGAAGAAAGTAAAGAAATCTAAATACTTTTTATCATTTTCCCTTTGGCAACTAGACTGAAACTGCAGTCACCAGCACTTTCGTAAGATACATTAGAAAGTTTTCCATTCCTGTCATAAGTTCTTCTCAGCCTTATTACAGAGCATGGCTTCCTTGCCTCGTAGGTCTCTGGAGGAATTAATGAAACCTAGGTGCTCACTGCTGAATTTTCTGCATTAGGTTTCAATGGTAGGTTAGTTTGGATAATTAATGAAGTACTGTTAGGTACAGGAAGGTAGACTTTTCTACCCTTTCCAACAGGAAGGTTAACAAGAAATGCTGAACTTTTGAATGGAGCCCTTCCTTTCCAAAGGCCCTTATAAAAATAACTCTCTAGAGTATCATCAGCCCCGTCTGAGCGCTGAAACAAGGTAGGGGAATAAAAATTTAGCATCTGTTTCATCTTTTAGACCCAGCAGAAAATCAGGAGAAACCATTGCTGCTTCTTTCTAGTTTTCAGAACAAGGTTTTTGAGGGCAGTCAAGTTCAGCAATTACTATTTAGAAAATTTTAATGGATCACTAAAGCACATTCATCTTTTTATTTCCTCCTCACCAAAGTATTTGATTATTATTTGATGGTTAGAGGACATCGCAGTCAGAAACGCTATACCTCTTACTGTTGTATCCTTTGCAAAGAAGCTGAGTTCAAGATCTGCCCCAGAATTCATGCCTACTTTCTTCCTCCTTTTGAGAGATTGAGGCGTTTTAAGGGGATGTTGTGCACAGCTGAACTGAGGGCATACACGTAAGTGATACGAAATGGAACTGAACTATTTCTGAAATGCTTAAGAGTACGTCTGATGGGAAGCCCAGCTCTTATTTTAAGAACTAGGGCATGCTATTCTTCTACAGTTCTTTGCTGTGGCAAAAATGGATAAGACAATGGATTACATACATAAAACTTCTATTTGGTTTTGATTCGTGTTACTGATGAACTGTTTTGGCACGAAGACACAGTGCAGAGGAATTTATTTTTGTGTTTAGTATTTCTAAGAGTAGACCTATTTTACCAGAGTTAAGATTCAGTCCATTCTCCATGTGACTTTTGTGTCCTTATCAAAAATCCTGACATTTTATTCATGAGATATAAATATGAAAGAGAAGAATGTAAAGCTCAAACTCAAACTCAAAGCTCAAACTCAAACTCAACAACAACAACAAAAAAACTTTTATTAAGGCATTTTCTCCCCTTTAAGCTGTTCAGTCCTCCCTACCCTACGAAGTATAATCCAGTACTAGAAGAGAAGAATTAAGCAACAGCAAACCAAATGATACAAGGAGACACATTATTTTTCACCTGTCCTTTTCAGAAGGGTAATTGAAAGAGACAGAAGTCAACTAAATTTAGTACACTAAAACAATGTACAGCACTGTGAGTTCCCAAACCTAATGGATCAAATATAGTTCTTTAAATCCTTCCCATTGCAAATCCAAGGAGACAATAAAAAGAAGCTTTATTTTCAGCATTCTTATTCAGTTAACTGTAGAATAAATTCCAAAGAAAAAAATGATGTCTTTAGTGCTCTACAGAGTGTGGATTCTGCCTTTTGTTTGTTTGTTTTTCTGGGAAAAGTTTTCATCAACCGAATCTCTCTCTCATTCCCCGTTCAGCCGTTTAAAACACACATTCAGACCTGTCAAGTCTTATTCTCAGAAAGTGAGACTCATTCTGTTGATACCTGTCTCACACATTTCCACAGATAGGCCTGGACATCAGTCAGAGAGTAGATTCACATTACAACTAATCCAACCAAGTGGGTACATGAGGTCAGTAGCAGAGTCTCCACTTTCACTGCTCCCTCAGTGTGGGAGCATTGCTGCTTATTCAGCCCAGTTAAATAGTGAAACCAGCAGAAGGTGCAATTTTTTGTTATGTTTTGGGGGAGTAAGGAGTTGTTTGTTTGATTGTATGTTTTTAGGAGGAAATCTTGAAGCAACTTTTTCTCTAAAAAATGATTTATTTTTCACCTGACCTATATTATTTGATATCATATGTTATTGGGCTGGCTGGAAATCATTCAAAGGCACTTTTGGGGAGCTCTGGGTACCTGAAGCATCCTTAGACTCCTGCACTCCTTTCTCAGAAATTCTGTTCTGCCTTCAAACACTATAGAATCTGCCAAGCATCTGATTAAGCTGCATCATATGGCTCATCACTGATATTTTCCTATTGAAAAATATACATAATAAGTAGCCTGTGAAAGTCAATTATGGAAAGCAAACTTTTACAGGCCAAAACGAGAAATGAAAAACCTACAATTATCTCCCCTTTCTAGTGAGGCTTCTAGCACTGGAGCCTCAGGCATCACTGGATCCTGTCACTCTCAGCCTGGCCCTTGCACTGCACTTTGCCACTCTTTGTGTCACCAATTAGGAAGGTCACAGCGTTAATTCTAGAATGTCCATTTCAAGCTATTAACTTTGTAATCAGAAGCAGTGTTGAGTTGGAATGTGATGAACTGATTTAGAATAATTTCCAGGGCTGGCAAGATTCATGTACTAGCCCTGTGACTCCAAGGGACATGCAATGGAAGCTGATCATTTCAGCAGGACAAGACGGAGTAAGTTTCTCCTAGGCCACTCTTTATCATTTCTTGCATGCATGTAGCTTTATTATAATACAATAAGTGAGTTTGTTCATGAAATGTGTTACCAAAAAGTCTATGAGGCACTCATGACATATCTTTCATTGTAACACTGAAAGGAAACAAAAGACACATCCTTTTATGCAAACCCAGTGGTCCCCAGGAAGGTCTCTTTGTGCTGGAAGGATAATGACAGCCTTCAAAATTTTAGGCCTTTACCTGAAATTTGCATGTCTGAAGCTTTGTGTGTAATAATTATTAAGGGAAGACATTCTTCCCACAATTATATTACCTGTTTGAGAGAAAGAGAAAACTACAAAGTACATGGAAGGTAAAATCAGCCTTGATGTTGTTGATAGTATTGAATGGGGACTCTAAAGATTCCTGTGCATTGCTTGATAAAGTAGAAAGAGACAATAGAGAATTTTATACGTGTTGGCTTTGCAGAAATATATTCTATATTTGATTGTTACATTGAGTACAACAACATAATATACAAAACATTTGGGAGCCAATAATGATTTTTTATGTTATTCATCCAAAGACCTCAAACTGTTCAACACACACTGAGCCTCACAGGCTCAGGAGGAGGAACTCCTATCTCATAGCTAGGTACCAGCTTCCTTTTTAAAGACAAGGAAGCAGGGACCATAAACACTGTTGAGCTTGCTCAGCATCACATGTGAAGTCAAGTGCTAAACTGCATATAAAATTCCCGAACACTACATGTCACTTCCTCTCCTGGTTCTTCATGCAAGTTCTGAAAAGCATTTGTTCCTGATCCTTTGTCAAGCCAAGTTGTTTAGGAGCACAATCTTCCTTGGAGGGAGGCCCTGTGGAATAAAACAGCCTAGATTCAGTGAAATGTGAGGAGGTTTCTGTAGAGGAAGTTGTCCGACTTCCAGTTCTTTAAGTCTTTCACTAGCCACAGATGAAGGTAGCATGAGTGTGTCCTGGATCATGTCTCTTGGTCAGTTGCATGCAGATACCTGTAATTGCTGTGAGCTCATTACTTGATATCTGCTGGGCTGGAAATTGCATTAATCATCTTAAGATGGCAAATGGATATGCTGCACAAACCAAGCATTCACACAGCTGTCAATTTACCAAAGCCTTTTAATAGTTAAAATGTAATTACTTGGGAGGACAGGAGATGGCTGACTGACTAAGTTGTGTTGTCTCCTTAATCATAATTCTAGAAATCTGCTGGTGATACGGAGGCAAGGATTCAGCATATTTCTATCCCTTTATATCTCTTCCTGATTCTTATAGCAGAGTTCTGGGAATGTGGATGCTGCTAGGTTCAGTTTCTGTCTCTGTCACTGCGACTGGATTGGTTTTACAACCTTCTTTTTTACCTCTCTTTAAGAGATGGGGAAGACTCACAGCCTTGCTTCCGTGAGATTCTTCACACTTTGTAGATGAAAAACCCTGTGCAAAAGCAAATTATGATTGCTGAATCCTTTGTAATAATTAGTACAATCTTTCTCATTATTTTCTTGAAACATTTCACTTTCTACAAGCAGGAAAAGTGAGTGGCATTTATATTCTTTGCATTTTGAGTATCTAATCTTTTCAAAATTGCAGCTATTTTTATAGGAAGCTGCTAGTACACCACTAGCAAAAGACCAACTATATTTACCTTTCTAAATAATTATTTACCTTTTTTCTATTTTCCAATAATACTATGTTTGCTGTCAATTCATCAGTTTGTGGCATTAATTCTTTTTATATATATATAAATATATACACATATATATACACATATATATTCATAGAGGATATTTTGTCAAAACAAAAAAATAACAATACTCGATGTAATGTATAAAAGCAATAGAGTTGTCAGTTGTTTTTATTGGTTTAGTTTAAAAGGAAAGTGTTAAAAAAAAATAATAGTGCCTCACTTTCCACAGGTAAAGAGAGGAGAAAAAAGTGGTGTCTATATCTTCTGCAATTTCAAGGGGGAAATTAGTTTGTCAGGAAATACACCGAAATAGATGCCAAGGTATTATTAGGAGTTCAGACTACAGTGTCCAGCACTCCTGCATTCATCAGTGTTGAATGTGGCCTCTATGAACAGACACCCCACACACTTTCATATCAAGTGTAATTAGCTCCTTACAGAAACATGTTATATCTTTGTCTTCTTGCTGCTTGCTATAGCAGAGTGGAAAGAAGTTGACCCTTCATGTCACCTTGTGTTTTAGTAGTTCTATATACAAAATCTTCGCAGCTTGTTGGACTACCTGCTTGAAGCCAATTTTGGCCTCTTATCAGAAATTTTTTCTTAGTTTTCAAGAGTGCGCCACAGTGGAGTGGTCAAAACAGCAGATTGCAGAGACACAGTATCACCACATAGAGCGGGCCATGTAGGGGCTATCACACTGTCATGCAAGATGAGTTTTTTCCCTAAGAATTAAGATCTAAAATCCAATTGATTAATACTCGTAGAGTGGAGTGGGACTCTTGACTCTGTGCAAGGACAGGGGCTTACCCATGCAAGGAGAGGAGCAGTAGGGCCCCCTGCGTGGGAGCCCAGGGAGGCTTGGGGGAACAAATGTGGGATAAAGCCTGAGAGAGACTAAACTCTGCGTCAGTGTGGATGGGCCGTGGCACTCGCTGACCTGCGCTTCTCCCACTGCTCATTGGGGGCTACTGTGTTTGAGACACAGCTAGGCTAGGGTTGTGTGAAGGCCATTGCTCACAACCAGCGGTGAAGAGCAATGCCATGGCATGTGGAGGGTGCTGGAGGCTGCAGATGAGCCAGGCCTGAAGCTCAAGCATCGTGTGTGAATCTCTGTGGGCTGCCAAGGGGCGTTGGAGGGTTGGGAGGCCATGTATGGGACTGGGAACGGGCAGCCTCAGGGTCCATCCAGGCAGCTTCAGAGCTTTGCAGGTCGCTGGGAGAAGTGCACTGCAATGGGGTCTGCAGTGCAGGCTTCAATTTATTATACACAAGTTCAATGAGGAATTTATTGTTTTAAAAAATCTTTGGTTTTCACATGCAGAAGGAATCCACTTCAGCTACAGCTTCTGGTTAGCTCTACTTGCAAATCCATAAAAGCAAATGAAACTTCCCATAATTTTGATACTTGATTCAGGTCCCATAAACACCCTCTAGACCTGCATTGTGACTCTGACTGACAAACTGCCAAATCTTTTAAAACTTTATAAAGTTATAAACACACATAAACTATATTTGTACACTGGAAGCTTTCCAGATGAGAGAAGCATCTGAGAACACACGTGGTAAACACAAAGTCTGTTACTTTTTTAATATATAAAAGCTGCAGGTCTGCCTCAGAACTGCACATCTCACCATCGCCACAGGGAATATGGGAAGAAGCTGGCATGGTTAAGGTAGGCCTAGTTCAGGAAAAATGGTTTTACAGGTATTTTGGAGATTGGAGTGGAGAGGCAGAAGAGTATTTCCTGTTGGCTGAAAGCGGCTCTGTGTATCTGAGCACCTTATGCAGCCAACTTCGCTAAGAGCTCAAACTACGCATTTGTCATGCAGGGCGTTGACTGGGTCTGAGCAGAGCCCATGGATTTCCATTTCCCTTCCATGCTAAATCTCTTCAATGTATAATTTCTTTTCCTTTTACATATTTATATTCTCCAGCTGCTTGTATATCCTCCAGGCGTACCCCAATTCAAGCCTCCTTCTTCAACAAGAACATTCACATAAATGCAGCAATGGGCTTTTGTGCATGTAAAAGTTGTTTCAGACACAGGTACCTTTGTTGGTGGTGAACTATCAGCTGACCTTGCCTCTTTTGTGCCAGAATTGAAAGGAATTTAAGTGGTGTGTTTTTTAAATAAATCTTCACATAGGTCCAGGACTCAAAGTTAGATCCCTGTAGTAAACAGCGAGCTGTGACTGACTCCAGTGCAGGCCGGTCACTTAGTGGGAGGCCATTCTAGCAAGCTGGGACGGACCCTAGGAGGCCCGTCAGGGTTCAGCGGCTGCACTGAAGAGAGTTTGCACAAACCTGTATTTGCTAGAGACTTGCTGTGGGCAGGGTGTGTGCAGGAAAACACTACAGCTGCTTGCAGCCCCTTTGTGGCAACAAAGAAGAGGAACCTGGCTGGTGAAAATAAGGAAGGAGTTAGAAAGCTCTGTTAAAAGAGGAACCATTGTTAAGCAAGTGCTTCACTCATCTGAATCAAAGGATTCAAACTGGACTGGAGTATCACTGAATGGGGCAGTAGGAGAGACCATGATTATATTCAGGAGCTTTCCTAAAGATCTTGTCATGACCTGGAGTTGCGGAGTTGCAAATAAAGAGTATTTGTGCCCTCAGTTACCCTCCATTGTTTCCTGCTTCTCTGCTGCATTGTCTCTGAAAGGATTAATAGGGAACTGAGCTCCACAGCCAGGAGACTTCAGAGGGAAACAGGATCTGAGGGTTGGGGGTGCTGTGGCCCCGGACCAAGGCCTGGACAGTTGATGTACAGGGCTCTGCTAGCTGGATCAAACGCCTGGGAATAGGTCTCAGAGGCGCAGAGCCAGACAGAGTCACAGGTTGATCATCACCAACGCCCGTCCTTTCGCCTCTTTTTTTGCGGTTAGGAGCCTGAGGGGACGTTAGCTGCTCCGTTCCAGACGGGGCGGTGTCAGTCCGGAGTCGGCTGCGTGGGGACAAGGGGCTCGCCATTGGAGGGCAGCATTGCTCAGACACGAAGCCGGGCCTGGGCCTGCTCCTGCACCCCAGCACGGCTGCAGTCCGCTTCCTTCGAGGACCCCTGCCCGTTCCCCGGCGCACAAGGGCCGGCTGCCTCTGCCAGCAGCTCCAGAGGCTGCACTGGGAGCCGGGGCTGTAGAGGAGAGCACGGAACAGACCTCCTCAGGCGACTAAGAGAACTGTTCTCCTTGAGCTAGTTAATGTTTGCCTTTTGTCTTTGGAGTTTCTTCAAGAGGTAATTGCTAGGAGCTGGGGCCATTTGCTCAAGTTACTTTTAATCCCCATGAGGGTAGTAATGAAGTGTGTACCGCACATCCATTTTACTAAAGTAGCGTGTCAGGACACACTTGACTTGCCCACCCTCTGCCTATGAGAAAGCATTAGGAGAAAGCCTGCTACCTGGTTTGAGGCTTTTAGCAGGTCTCCCAGCTTGACTCCTTTGGAAGAGCTGCAGTCTCAATCTTTGAACCTATCAAGATCTTTGGTAAAGATTTAAGATTCTCCCTTTCACCACATTTTGGTGCCAACACCAACACTAGGGCACCATTTCAGCATTTATGTCGAAGCAGATAGATACACTGTTTTGGTTGCCTCCTTAAGACCATTGATACAGATCTACTACTGAACAGGAGAAAATTCCGTTAGCAGAAATGAGGCAGAAATTGCCCTTCTGAAAGAATAAGCACGTTTCTAAAGACTTCTACTTTGTAACGCTGTCAAATGCCATTCCCTCACTGTTCTAGTGAGGATTTGGGATATGGATGTTTCCTTCCACATGTCTGGCCTAATACGGCCTGGTACTGACTACCTGAAGCTTTGATAGAGAACAGACATTTTCAAGCTTCAATCTTTCCCAGCTCTGGACTGCAAAGTCGGTAGTTGCAGCACATACACAGATACATGTTCATTTATTGCTTCCTGAGAAATTGGCTCCTAAAAGCTCTTCTGCATGGGAGCTCTGTCCTGCATTTTCTAACAGAAGAATTGTCAAGAGCAATTTAAATCAAGCTCTTCCCATTTTTTCAGAAGAGGACATAACTCCCAACCCAAGGTGCATTTTGAAGCTGAGATTCCATTGGAGCTTTCAAGCAAGATACATTTTATATAAAATTAGGCAGCTTTGAGATACTCAAATTTCAGTCTTTGATCTAGGAAATGTTTATTTCCCTAAGTGGAACCGTGTGAATAAGAGACTCATACCTCGATACCCATATTGCTTCAAGGCTGGGGTACTTTCTAGGGGTACAGAAAACTGGGCTGCTCAGTTCCAAGCAATCTATCTAAGCACTGCAATTTGTAGATAATAGCAGACAAATATGGAGAAAGTCAGCATCATCATTTTTGTAACAGTCTAGACATTCCTTCATTTTATCTGCTTTTTTTTTCTTATGGAAAAGTTTTTTTTCAATCCAAGCATTCAGTTGCTAAATAATATTCTAAAATCTGATGAGAGGGACCTACACAGAGATTCACTGAACAGAAGCATCCTTTCAGAAATTCATCCTTTTATGAAACTTCAACCATTGGACTTGGCGTTGAATGTCAAAGCATTTTTTGGTATGACAATGTTATCATGCATTTTTGTCTGTGGTGACCAATCCAACATGCTCTGTTAGGAGGAAAGGGAATTACATTGCTTTTCACGTCTCACACAGAGGACACAGAGGGATACAGATGCCAGGAAAGGTTAGGACTGAAGTCCTGATATTTGGTAAACATCTGACTTTATGGATTCACTTGTCCAGCCATCTTTCACTTTTTCTGCAGAGGTTCTTTATGTCAGGGCTCACCAGGCCGGGAAGTATTTGGCTAGAGGTAGCTATGGGGAATAGAAGCTTTTGCTTATAGGATCAAGGATATGACCCGTACACGAAAGCTGACACTGGTAAGTTTTTTCTTCATTTTTCTGTATTTCAAAGGAACACTGAAGCCCACAAGAGCAAATGAGCAAACTCTGAATGACCATACTAATAAGAAACCCTGTTGCTGTTTATTTTTAACAGCAATGCTGAATATGCTAGGTACTTCAGAGACATGAAAAGAGTAGCCCTTGTCCTTGTTAGTCTCTGCAGACCAGACAGCACAGAAGTCAGCATGCATTGAGAAGATATTTATTATAATTATACTACTGCTGTGCTCTACTGCTGTATCCCTTTTCATAAAAAGAAGAAAAAAAAGTCCTTATTTAGAAATTACTGGATTCAGTTCCTTGGACTGTGTTAAACAGATAGTAGCTCAGAGCAGAAGATTTCAGTTGTCCTTTGGACTTTAGAAATTATTAACTGAATTAATACAACTCTGAATTAAAATATGCTACTGCTGTATTAAAGCATTAAGGTGTTTTGTAGAAAAGCTTTAGAATTTTTTGGCAATAATGATGAACTCATTTGAAAAGAAAAAAAAAAGGCAAAATAATTTATTTTGTCATGTAAGAATGTGTAAGACACATTCTTTGATTGCCCCAAACAAGTTTTTCCTGCGGTGAACACAGCCAGGTGAGATGTGAGAAGGAACCATAGGCAGAAAGAGATTCCTGTGGTGCTTAGAATGAGATTTTGCGTTTTGCAAAGCACCATATAAACTGACTGAAAAAAAAAAAGTTTATATTCAACTAGATGTCACTGATGAAGCATTGGTACTTCTCTGAAAGCTTGTGGTGCACCCTAATGATGCATTGTTAAGTTCTGCCTTTGTTATTTCAGAAGTCAGAGCTGATTTCTTCTCCAGATTCCCCCATGGCAGCTTTAAATGCCTTTAATTTGCCATGACGCAAGATACGTATCAGTCTATTTTCTTTCTTTTCTCACTGTATCTCAACTTGAACTGAGCTTTTGGTGGGCTCACCCCATGCTTCCCTTAGTATCACATTTAAGGCGTCCAGATGGGGTGACAGAATGGAATAAGACACCAGCCCTCCATCTGTTAAAAAAAAAAAAAAAGGAGGAAAAAAAAAGAAATGAAATGAAATACAAGGTTTTATTGTTCTTTAAGTAAGAACAGATACAGTCTGTATGTCAAGGCCAAACTATATGCTATTAAATTTATCCTTTGATGTCTTCTATTGGGCTGACCAGGGACAGATGGTAAACTGTTATCATTTGATATGGGATTAGGTCAAGTCGAAGTTCAAGTCTGAAGGTAACAGTGAGAGTCTCAGTTCAACTGTCAAATGTATTAGTTTATATAATGAATAGCACATAGGCAGCATCTTGCTACTGTTCTGTTAGTTTAAAATTTGGGAGATTTATTTAACCACAGATCTCCACACTCTTTAGAAGTTTAAAATGGCAACTTGTATCTGTTCTAACTCAGTAGCTGAATATCAAAATAATGTTTATTCTTTTGGAGAAGAGAGGATTTAGAGAAGATTTTAGGCCTTGGATGTATCAGGCTAAAATATAATGCTTTTTTTTTTTTTTTTTTTTTTTTGTATCTGGCTCAAATTTTCAGCATTTGCCTATGTATTTCTTTGCATTTGTACTAAGAAAATAATATTCTCACTGGAGGAACTGATTACTAGTATCAAATGTAGGGAAGGTTGGAAACTGTTTCATTTCTTTATTTTCACACCCAAATAATGAATAAAAAGACCACTGACCTGTGAAGCTGAAATGTTTCATGCATATCAGGCTGCCTGTTCTTCAGATTTGGTAGAAGAAAGGAATTTTTCCTTTACTTACCTTAAGAAGATCTAATCAAACTTGTTTAGAAGCAGTTTCTGCAGAACTGGCTGATCTTTTCCATATGATGCATGCAATGGACATTAGATATAATTTGGAAGCAAGCAAAATAGTTAAGGGGATGTCACCTGAAAAGCTGAGACAAAAGGATCCTTTAAGATCTGGTCATAATCTTGCAGAAATAATCCTGTGGAAGCCTCGCGATTTCGTAATGTGCATTGCTTATATGAGTAAAGGCTGATGGGATGAGTCTTTTTTGGTAAAAGTAGAGCTAAGGTGCTCAAAATAACCTTGTAGCTAGTAGGTCCTCTTTAGAAGTCGCCTGTCTTTCCTCCTTAAGCTTTAGAAGAAATTCAGTGCAGGGACAACTCTGTTTGTTAGGTGTTCTGAGAGAAGCAATAGTCATGAACCCTGATAGCTCTAGATGCTGCACAGTCACAGAAGAAAGACATGTTCTGGCCTCATAGGATTTCTATTCCAGATATCTGAGGCAAGAAATTCAAAAATCTAAGGTTGCTCTGATACTATTCACTAAAGTATGGGTACACACTGACTTCTCTTCTCCATATGACATTTGTTCTTTTATGTACATATTACATATGTTAATGTGTCATGTGAATGAGTAAATATTGCCAGAAAAACAGGACTTTTGAAGTTGTGACACTTAGTGCTTCATCACTTGACATTCAACAGCTCTTTTTAATTTTTACAGTTGGGATGATGTGTAGCTGACTGTAGCGTTGTACTGTGTTAGTAACACATCCAAACTAAAAAAAGAGACAACCCTAGAACTGTTTCTGGTTTACTCAACTCAAATGGAGTCTAAAGGCTCAGGACTCAATTCTGCTTTGAACAGATTTTAAAGTTTGGCTGGAGATGGTGGGAAAGTTGCTTCATACCATTTGTCTTGTCCCCTGACCTGGCCTGGCAGAAACCATTGTTGCAAAAACACTATGCACTTCTTTCTGTCACAAGAAAGTCAGTAGTCCCGGTGAGCGTTGCTGAACTTAAAATCTCAGATGTGGCACTGTCTACTCTGCTGCACCCTTCTTCCTCTGTATCCTTCCTCTGCCCTTTGAGGACAGGCTTCTGCTGTGATGCAGATACAGCAAAACAAGGCAGTGTCCGGGGAGGGGCTGGCAAGCAGACAGGGACTGCGCAGGTGACAGTCAGGGCAGAATAAGGGCCAGCATGCCCCTTCTTTTTCATGAGATATCCGCAATGCTTTGCACGCTTTTGCCTATCGTCTTCTCCGTTGTACAACACATAAACTTAGCAGCAAATTTTTTTATTTTCAGTTTCCAGATGGATAAATCCCCTGGAAACTTCCATTTTGTGGACTGGTCTTTTCTTTACTACCCTCTAAGCGCCACCCAGATTTCTTTACACATATCTGCGCATGGGGATGGAGTGACAACAGCAATAGCAGTTGGCGAAGTGTTCCATGGAAAAGAGACTTCAGGAACTTGCTGAGCATTTCTTTGAGCCTTTTAGAACTTTCCTCGCCTCAGTATAAGCCATACATATTTACCACGGACTGTATAGGTGGAGAACTATGACATCAGATGGAAAGAATCTACTTTCCAACCATATTTTAATGTCACTGAGCAGAACCAGAAAAAAAAAAAAAAAAAAAAAAAGAATGTTTATCTTTTGCACCTTCTTTTCGTTCACCTAATCTAGCAGGAAGAGAGTTTCGATTATACTTGGCAACACAAAGGAATGTTCAATAATTAAAACCAAAGTCATTTGTTCAGTATATTTTGGTATCCAGATGTATTCAAAATGCACTAATATGCACCCCCTGAGGTCCTCCATCCACATTCCTGTGGTACTTTCTGTTTGCTTTTTTCCTCACACTTTCCTCTATGCTTATTCCTTTGAGAGGGTATCCACAGCCTCTGTGGTTTCAAAATTCTCTGGCTACTGCAGCTATATTCATTTGAGTCCAATTAGCTCCCCGAGGCTTTAATTAGTGTTCCTGTTCTTAAGGATAGAGTGTGCAGACCAAACTCCCTACAACTACTTGGCCTACCACATCCAATGTTCTCTTTGGGAATTCTCCAAATCCTATGATTCCTGAAGATGGAAGGTTCTGGGAGGAACCTAAATTTGCCTTCACTTTGTTTTTCTAGCCAAAACTGAACTGACCCCAGGATCTCATATTTGCTCGTATCTACTCCTGCTTACAACGCTGCCTCGTTTCTCTTGGCTATTCACACGAGTTCTCAGGCGGCCTGGACATCTCCTGGGAGGCCAACCGGCTCCCCGTAACACACAGGGAAGCATTGCCCCCTCAGCATGCGAGGTGATAGGGTGGGGAGAGGAAGACACTCCAGAGCCTGTGAATATCCGTGTGTCTTTGGGGCAAGACACGACACCCTGTTCCTCTGAACACGGACTGCCTCATGTACGTTTGCACTGGAAGAGGAGTAATGCAAAGAACAAGCACAGTATAATAAATCAGATAATAATCTATGGGTTCAAAAGAGCAACAGGGCGCTTTGTCACAAGTTTTCTCTTTAAATAGCAGCAGTGAATGCATTACTTTGTAAAATGCTCTGATACAATAAGTATAACTGGTGCTATGTAAAAAAAAAAAAAAAAAATCCTGCTTTGCAATATCCAGGGGCCATAGCTGTCAAGGGCCAACGCAGTCATCAAGAAAGCCTAAAATTAAAAGAGACAAGTTGCCAATGCATAAAAACTGCCATCATTGTGTTCACTTCCCAGTTTGTTACAATGACCATCCCATCTGTGAAACATATTTCTGTGGGACAGTTAAGAGTTGCAAGCATAAACCAGGCCATTCCCGTGAATGCCACAACGCAGGTGTCGCTCTTGTTTGAAAAATGCCTGGGTGGCCCCATTGCCAGGGACATAACCATAGACAGCACAATCCAGAAATCCCTCTCCAAAGCGGTGAGTAATTGAAATTTATGTACTTGCATAACTCATTTATTGTGCAGGGAAAGCAACTCATCCAAGGATGTCAGCTCCAGCCATAGGGGTTGGTCCCTGATCCAAGAGGCCTGTGACTTTATTGTTTGAATGGGAGAGCTGAGGCTGGTGATTGGCACCGCTGTGCAGAGGCTGGGATGTATGGCTGGGGAAGTGCTGGATGAGAGGTAAGGGCACATTCTGCTCTCCTTGGCAGGAAGAAAAATACCTCAGTGGGAGTCATTTACATGAGTAAGGGTTTGAATCTGAGCCCCAGGCCGATCTGATTGGCTCTAATTATTTTCTATAATGTAAAATGTCTCTGATTTGCCCCATTCCCAGCAATTAGGTAGCCCTGATTCTTTTCATTTCAAATTCAAGTGGAAAGGCTTTCAAAATCACTTCTAGTTTTATGTATCGCTGTGACTGAGAGTTAGGAAATAAGTTCTGGATACCCAGAAGAATATCATGCTGGTAAAACCCTTACATATGGGGGACCTGTTCACCCTGTTTCTGTTCTGTGACAGATTTGTCTGGGTCTGTAATGTCCCTATATCCTAAGACAGATATATCTAATAGCAAGATGAGAAGAGTTTGTTTTGTGAGGGGTTTGTGAAACACTCCGATGACAAATGCTGTTGAAATGCAAAGTATTGCTGTGATTAATAAACTAATTTGCCACTGAGTTTTGTTTTAACAAGCCGATACACTCATGTCAGGCATACAAGCAGGGACACAAGCTCATGCTTTCTCTTCCAAAACACTCATGCTTTCTTCCATTTCACTGCATATCAGGATAGTATTTTCCCTCTTAAAAAGATGAGGGAGTTTTATTTAGGACAAGATATTACTAATGCCCTGTGAACTGTACAAAAGAGGTAATAGACTGTCACCCATTAGCTTTCTTCAAAGGTAAAAACTTTTGGGAGTATCGTTGCTGTTCATTAAATATTGGGGTATCTGCAGGGTGACTGTAATGTTGAAAATACCCTGGTATACTCCTTCTTTTACAGGAAAATGAGATAGCTTATTTACTGTATAGTAGAATCAGATGGGATTCTGTCTTTCACTCAGGGGCAAAAATGTACTTTTTTTTTCCTATGTGGGAAAAACAGACTAGCCCTTATTGCTTGTGGTGGCAAACTTCTCCTAAGTTGAAATTAATAACAAGAAGCTCTACACTCTGAATCAGAGTATTCCCAGTCCCAAAAGCTCAAAAGGTTCTACAGATGCTGAAGAAATTAAACCTCACTGAAGCCTTTTACAGTCAAGGAAACTGAGGTGGAAAGGCCAGGTGACCTGCTCTTGATAGTGGGGAGATCATAAGAGGAATTCAGCTCTACTCACTTCTCTTTATCTTCAAGTTGTCAAGTTTTTCACTGTACAAACCACTAGCCTGTATTTACATTCAGTCCTGAATCAGCTGGTTCTGCAGCATACAGTAAACTTCATAACAACTTTTCTGCTTTCCCCGGTGGTGAGAGGCACTGGCTGAGCTAAATGTATGACTTCCTATGTCCCTTTAACCACAGGCCTGACCTTCTTCATAAAAGTCCGTATGTTATGATAGCCTTGTCAGGTTTTAGCGGTTGTGCTTATAATTAATTAAGAGGTACTAAGTTTAAAAAGTCATTAGAAAGCAAATCACAAAGGATAAGTTAAAAATCTTTCTGTGAACTTCGACATGCCCTTTTATTACCTCTAAACCCACACCAACAAAAAAGGAACATTAATAAAATCATTATATATTTGAAGAGTAGCACCTCGCCCATGCAGACTTTATGGCTACAAATGAAGACGTGTCAGGGAACACCATCAAGTTCATTAGGGCAAGGATTTCACTGATACTATTCATTTAGAGGGGATGGAACTTGGACACTGCTGTGATGGGCAACGGCATAACATTTTTAAGAGGGGTAAAAGACCCCTTTTACTTCCTCCATCCCCAACCTTATAACACAGTGCAAACTTTTAGGTAATTATGAATAAAAATAAAACTTGCTGCCGTGATTTACTCATTCATAAATCTATTTTTTTTCTTCTAATCAGTAAAAATCTATTCCAGTGCATGTAAAGTCTTAATGAGACCTAGCAACATTAGGAGTGCTGGGAGCAATCGCCCTTCAGCCTCATGCCTGCAAACGCTCTCGAGGCATGCATATATCTCATTATGGCCAAACGCCCTGTCATGTGTTATTCCTTACTTAGTGACAATTTGTCACTGTCACCCTTGACATGTCACTCTGCTGCAGAAGGATTTGACTTCAGCGCAAAATGTGACAATCAGATGAGAGAAATTTGTAATCCGAACTGAAATACAGAGCTGAGAGAGACTAATTTCATTCAAACGCAATCCTAATATAACATAAAGGGCAAGAGATGGTTGCATTTAAGGATTCTTTCTTAAGGTTCCCATCCTTTGCCTTTTTCCAGCTCCCTCTCCCCCACTTCAATTATTCCTTAGGATAATGCTTTTATTTTTGAAGGATGGAGCCTTCCATTTTAATACCATGCATTTTCAATTAAGTGCACTAAGATCCATGGATATAACTATTACTTAAACTATAAGTAATGGTTACATGTAAAAATTAGGGAAACATATTGTGCTTTAGATGAATTACATTCAGATTACTTCTTATTATAAATGGGGTAGAAAATGGATTTTTAGCTCTGGCTGGCCAAAGAGCCAACATTTGTATCTACTTCATTTGTTTAAATATATTTCAAGCCAGATTGAAATCCATATTGCCTGACATTAATTGAGTACTGAAGCATCAGTGTACTCAAGTTTCATAAACCACTGATGAGTGAGTTTTTACAGGCTTGATTTAAAAATATACCATCCCTTTTATATGAAAATTATATTCTGTTTATAGAGTAATTCCAAAAGCCCACCATTAAACAGTATAAATCTTAATAAGATGAATGTAAATATGACATTTGTACTGTCGAGTTGACATCTTGTTTGCTAAGAAAATTATATTTCTCTACTTGGTATTTTTAAAATATTCCTGTGTGTAATATTCTAGGCAAATGTGTATTTTGTTGTAAGGCGAAATGGGTATGAGAGAAGTGGACTGTAAGGCAGTGAGTGTTCCTCAAGGTTACCTGTATGGTTCTGGTTAAATACCTCATTGAGGGCAGCATATTCCACTCCTGGGCATTTTCTGACAATAAATCCTATAGAATTGCCCAGAAGTTTGTTGCCTTCATGGCACTAATTAATTAGTCATTTCAGGTGTCACCTATAGGAAGCCAGGTTTGAGCTCATGTTTCCAGAAGTGATAGCCTAGAGCATTTTAACCCATTTTTCACGTGTAATTGTCAGAGAAGTCAGCATTATTTGAACTAGAACTAGATTCTCGACTCTGGCCTCAGACACAGTTGGACACAAAGAAGGTGCAAGGCTATGATTTTTTCTTTGAAGCCTCATCAAATTTTCCTGCATAAAATGAATGAATGAATAAGTTACTAACGTACTAAATAAAGACGCCCTCATCAAGCAGCTTTTACTGGCTGAACCAAGTGTCCTATGGCCTTCATCAAGCTGCGTTCAATCTGAGGTGGAGAATGACTGCTTTTAAGTGAACACATTATGAAGTACCATCTGCAATGTGCCGTCCTCCTGGATATTTTTAACAGGACTAACATAGCTGTCAGGATGTCATGCAATGAATGTCGGATAATTTGTACACTTGTTTTTTTTTCATAAAGCTCTTCCATGCTATTATTATAATGATAAAGGCAGCTTTCTGCTGGAAGTGCATTTGCTGCTTTCTCAGTGTGCTTACTGAAGTTTCTTTATTTAAAAACCTTAACAATAAGGATTTTGTTTAATAGTATCAACATTGTGCGGAAAGACAGTGTATACTGAATAATCAAGGCCTCTATGAGGAATTTGGTAAGGCTGGATTTTTGATGATGTGAGTTCTATTATTTGTCTACTTTCACAGCCTTCATTGGGATCTTCAGAACCAGGAACAACTTGTCCGAACAACACCAGAGAGATGGGTAAAATTTGGATTCAGATTCCAGATAGTCCCTAATTTCCTCTGGGACTTAATGTGAATTATTTGAGCTCTCTGTGTCTCTCTTTCCCATCTGCAGGACATGGGTAACCTTAGCTACCTTGCAGAGAAGTTAATATAAATGCATTAAAATGGCTGGAGGCATTTAGATAGAGCTGGGCGAACGTGCAAACAACCAGGTGAAGTTGTAAACCATGTCGGAAAACTTCCACCTTTTCCCTTCCATGTTCTTTTCATGCTGAGCTATGTAGTCTGGTCCTCTCCATTGCACCAGCTTGACAATTATTGTCCCCTTTGCTGGAAGGATTCATCACTTTAAGCCGACAGAAGACTCTCCATTTTCCTTGCCATGGTTAGTTTCATGTAGATTCAGCAAGTTAATTGACTTATTGGGGCTTCCTTTTCTTGCTTACGTTTAGCTGTAACTTCACAAAAAAATTCTCAAACTATCTTTGAGTCATTTCAATTTTCTGTGTTTCAAAGCATTTTTCCAGACATGTCTGAGCCAATCTAGCAGGGCTCCACTTCTGCAAAAGAGTGGAGCTCCCTTCTCCTGCACTCTGACTCCTAGCTAGCCTGTCATTACTTTGCATTAGGTCTGGCTGCATTGGCTCCTTCAATGAGCCAGTTTAACATTTATCTACAGAAACCAGACTCACACAATAGTCCTGTGGACACCAGAGCCACTAACCCAAGAGGAGTCCTCAGCAACCCAAGCCACTAACCCAAGAGGGGTCAAGGCAAAAGGAAGGGCTAGTGGAGGAGTGCAGGGAGGTGAGGGAGCAAGCCCACTTGAGAAGGAACTCTTAAGCATCGGCTTGTGGGCCAGACTGTTTCCCATGGGTGACATTCAGAGGACCCTTCCCTATCCTCCTGCCTGCTCCTGGGTTTATGGCCCTGCAGTTCACCTTCAACTCCTCGTTTGATTGTATAGGAAAGATATCCAATCAGTAAAACGTCTGAAAAGTATTTCAACAAAAAGAGGTGTTTTCTTGCCAGGCCAATGAATTGAATCAAGGTGCAAACAGATTAATGGCAGAGCAGTTGTGGCAGAGGCACAGGATAAAAAAGAGAGGAAGGAGGACAGTGGAGGGGAGTGGGACATGAGCTGAACAGAACTGCACTCCCCCAGTTCTTCAGTGTTCCCTAGACAGGCCAACACAAGTCCTCTGTTTTACTTTCTCCTTTTTCCTAACTCTTGAATATCAGTTAAGTTGCCATTTTTTAAAGAAGGACTCAAATAGCAGTTTAGGATCGAAATCAAAGCATTTGGGGATGCGGGGCATATGCTGGAAAATGTCTCTGATGATCTTTTCCTGGACTCCCCTTTTCAAGAGGAGATTTCCAACTAACAATGATGAGTGACTTTTAATCCTCAATAGTCGGCCTGGATCTTTCCTTCCTGAGGATTAATTCTCTCTCTCTGCTCATTCAGACCACATTTATAAGGTAGGGTGTCATATTATTCTTAGCACTTGCGAAGACTTAGAGATGATGAAATAGAGCACACAAATCCATTGCCTGGAGGAATTACACAGGGGAGTGAAATTCAGAGTTAATTGATTCATATAAAAGATCCAGATCACAGCTCAGAATAATTGCTGTGGTCCTCTATATCTTCTTCCCTTTGGAGACATCTTCAAACTTATAAGTTACTAACAAGAGCTAGATTTCCATTATTAAGGAAACTGTGGACTCTTGTCTTCAGTCTTCTAGCAGCTGATGTTCCTGGCATCAGGTTCGCACACAGAATCTGTGGATCTGAACTTAGATCTCCAGAGGCCTACTACAGTGCCCTGACCACTAAGCCTGGCTTTCCCTTGACAGAATATTTACTTCATAGTTTTTTTGCTCTCTAAATCTCTTTAAAATCAAAAGATGTCCCTCCAGAAACATAATAGTTTTTAGGACCATGATATCATGATATTTTGCTAAAACCATCACAATTCTTTAAATTTAGCTTTGACTTTGAAATAAAGCTAAGATGAGGTTTTTCATCAGTGTGTTGAAAGAGAAATCTCAGATGCAATATAGTGGCCATGGCGAGTGATGGGGATGTGGGCAAAGTGTGGACACGCAATTGTTTTCTTTACATCTTGAGTTTTGCTTATTCTTTAACCTCTCATAACTTTGCAATCATGAGTCTGTACTGTTTTTGTAGGAAACCAGTTTTTCTTTCCCACTGATCTGTTTTCTCATCCGAGTGAGATTATCTGGACAATCAGGCAGCAAGGAGGCCCTATCATGCTAGCAGCTGAAAACTTAGAAATTCAGGTATACAACAAGGTAGAGCTTTTAATTCCCTGTGCTAGAACCACACAGATAAATATCTGCTGATCATCCCTATTTCTTTGCTCATATACAGACAATATTTATTTGTTCTTTCCTCTCCTGAGCAAATCAGGGAGGATCAGCAGCTAAACACTGATTTTGCAGCTTCAACACTTCTTTGCGGCTGTGTCATCAGCCTTTCATGGATCTGCAGTTGAAGCAAATGTTTTAAGAAGGTTCTGGGAATCTCATTCTTGAGCATGGGAAATAGCAGCCTGTATTTCTTTACTTGAAACCTAATTTTACCTTGACAATTTGATTTTGTAGTGTTACTTTGTAGTATATTTGTTTTATTTATTTGTTTGTGCATGTATGTGGTTACATAATTGCTTCCTTTTTAAGATTTATCTTGTCATTGGAGTTTCAGGAAAGGGGTGGAAACCTCTTTCTGGAGCACGGAAGCATGTCAGCACCATCCTTCCACAGTGCTTCTGAGACCTGTGAACTTATCATCTGCTTTTCTCCTACCAACCCTCCTGATCTCATGGAAAGAGCTGTGACATATTTCTCCTGCAACAGCTTAAACTTCATAGGAACTTGTGCTTACTCTTAATAATTGCACATACTGTGTCCTGTATACAATCAAGTTTAATTTTGTTATCCTAATTCCTTGAAACTGATACTTAAGGGCAGAAAAATCTGTTAGCCTGCCCACGGCAGAGCATGAAGTCAACTATTAGTGTCACAAGCAAGCTGGTCTTTGCATATGGACAGAATTGCATTAGGGGACAATTAAATGATATCAGTTTAGACCAGGGACTTTCCTAAGCAGATAGCCTTTAGAGCTATTGTGGTTTTTAAACATAAGGTTAATTGAGAACTGCTGTATATTTAATAGGGGGGCCTTTGGGATATGGCTACAAGGACTCTGTTGTTTAGCAGTCCATTAGGCAGTTCTGAAATGGTCATGTAAATCCCAGGAGGCACAGTCATTAATGGGACACTAAGCTCCAATTAAGGGCATGGCCCAAAAGACCAAGGTGAAAAACATGGTCCTTAGCACCTGTCTCAGTGGAACTCTGATCCAGTTGCTTGATTTCAGTTGCAGAAAATAGCAAAATACTTACTCTGAAAAAAAATCTGCACCTTTTTTTTGGAAGATAAATAGGAAAATAAACCACACAAGCACAGGATCTTTCAAATGAAATTCACCTTCTTCCAAAAAACAGGACTAAAAAGAGAAGATAGTGGCATATAATAGCTGCAGGTCCTGGTCTCTTTCCTACTATTTAAGGGGAAGGATTTTGTAACGCTTGCCCTCCAAACTGAATGTTAAGTCTATTTAACCTTAAATTGAGCATCTCTGCTCATTTCAGCATCACCATTACATTCAGAAAGTCCGAAGGCCCTTCCACTGCGACCCTGTTTGTGTTTTGTTCCTGTTCTTTGTATTCTCTCAGGTATGTGATACAGAACTTTACCCAGTTTAGTCAGCCTGCAAGTGACTTTCTAAATGGGTTAGAGTTGACTTACTTATGTCCTGCTTCTGGCCAAACACTGAAGTTCTGCATCAGAAAAAAATGACATAGATTTTCCTGAAAGTCCCAGATAGAGTTTTCCTAGAACATCAGAATGTTTCCTAGATCATGTCCAGAATGATTGCCATCTTTGGGAAATTTTAGCCTTGAGAACTTCAAGGAGTCTTTGCATTGCAAGTTAGTAAATTATTTGTTGCAGCATATGAATATCTTCTACTGCCTTTGTGTGCTTAAAATACAACACTTTCCCCAAAAGCTCCCAGATACAACCTAGCTGCTTTCCAGCTACACAGACCATTGGAGCAGGATGTTAATTATTATGACACTAAAGAATTCAGTTTAGTGAAGTACCAGAAAAAAAAGGAAATTAATTTCACTCATTGACAAACCTGTCAATTTAGTTGTATTGATTTTTTGATACCTCTATAGCACATGGCAAAGTCCATACATTGTAAAATACATCATTATTATTGTCTTAGTCTGCTGGATGTAAGTGGACTATTTTTTCAATAAATTGACATTCTTTAAATGTATGAAAATGCAAAATTAGGTAAGTGACTTTTATTACTATTTTTAATACAATATCAATTTACTGTCTTTAGTGGTGATTCTCAATCAGAGAGTTTCTCAATCAGCTGGTTTCAGAGCAATGAGAAAACACAGTTTCCTGAGTTGGCAAAATTTAATTGAAGAAAAGCAAGTGAAGCCGACCATTAACAGAAGTTGGCCTTGAGCTTGTGGGCAGAGGCTGGTTTTCTTTAGTGGCCCCCCTAAACTAGATCTGATTGCCAGCCCTGCAGCTGAGAGATGTTGTTAGAGCAGCGAGCGTTGAACTCCTTTAGAGCTGTGATGCCAAGCTGCACAAGGAAGCAGAGCACACATCGGGCACAAAATGCTCTGTCTCAACAGTGTTTTAGAAGTTTGTGTCCAACACTGTGTTTTGTTTTGTCAGACTTTGGTGGTGGAAAATCAAAAATCCATTCTTGCTTTGCTGTTTCCCACTCTAGCAAAACTGCTTTGAATTAGTTCTGAATAAATTGCTGATTTTGGTCACTCTTTTCAGAGCATATAGAACAATAAAAACCTATGATTTTCTTCTGTATGTAAGTTCTCTGCTTTTTAAATGCAATACTCTCATATACCCACCTGAGGTCATTAGCCACAAGGTAGGCTTAAAAAAAAGAATTTGAAGGATGGATGTGGCTGCATACATAGCAAATGGCACTTATGATGCTTCTGAAATTCATCATGTTAATCTGTTAAATCTCAGCAGTACAGATTGCAATGTTTGTCTGAATTTTCAAGGCAAATTTTATACTGAGCATTGCCTGCATCAGAGAGAGAGGGAGTACATTTCTGTTTAAATGTAATTATTCTGAATTTCAACATGTGAGGCAGGTAGTACATCTGAGATTTTTCTTTTCTTTGAAATAAACATAGATTCAAAGTTAAGTAAAATAAACATTTACTTCTGTGACAAAAAATATAGAGAGGGAAAAGAAATAATTAAGAAATCAAATCCTATGCACTTGAGGCTAAAGACTTTTTCCAATATTAAATGTATAATAATGATACTGATATTCCATATATGAGAATGTATGTAGCTATTGATCAGCTGTTTTCAATGAGTTTTAGTCCATCAGGCAATTTCAATCTCTCTATACTTATGAAACAATGATTCAAAAAATCAAAATACAAATTTCTGCCAAATTTAATTTCAGATGATTCTGTTTTGACTACTCAAAACTTAAAATTTCTACATTTGCTATAGAAATACTATAATTTGAGCTTTTCCACTGAGAAATGGGGCAGAGGGGAGTTGACAAAAATATCAGCAAAAAAATCAACTATGACAGAATCGCTGCATTACAGTACAATTATTTAAGTTGAGGGCATTTAGACTAGCTCTGGCAGTGATAAGTCTTTAGCCTGAGAGTGTTGCTTCCTTTTGTTACAACTCACTTTACTGGCTGTACGGCTTGAATTTCAAAGCTCTGTTCTGTCAGCTGACCTTCAGGACCAGCAGCTTTGGACAAAGTCAAACGACTAACGAGGTTGCTTGCTAGTCTCCTCCCAACAATTCCTTTATAATCTTGAAGATGGAAAGTTTAAGTATGGGAAATAAGGGGTATCTGTACTTTATCAGTACCATATGTAAACAGAGAAGCTGAGGCAGAAATGAGCAGTGACTTGTTCCATCCTCTTGCACATGCTGGAGGTCTCTGCAGACCTTCAGACGGTCTCTACTTTTGGTCCGGGGTGTACAGCGCTTTTACACAATGAGAATGTGCCATGTTATATGTATCCTTAATAAGGAAGATTATTTGTGGTCTTATTTCTGAGTAGGGGTATTCGGATTTGGCCGTGACAGCAGAAGCAGCTGTAGAGGCAGTACTTTCTTTAGTTGCCACAGCTAAATTTGACAGGGATAGTGAATCAGAGCCCTCAGGTGACGTAATTTACCAAGAGGGAGGAGGGACTGCTGGGGGTGATAATTTCTTTGCCACAGCATGAATTGCTGCTTTTGTGTGTTAATACAATTAGGTGCCTACAATTAGTCAGTCCAAGGACATAATCTGTCTATTGACCCAAATAGCAGATTGGGCTCCAGGTCATCAGACATTACTTCATTACAAGGCTCTTTAATTATCTCCTCCAGTTCTCCCTTCAGGACAACAGGGGCAGGGATACCTCTCAGGAATGCTGTGAGGATTAATTAACATTTGCACAGAGCCTTGAAGACAAAATCCTGGGTAAGCACATGGGCCTGGATCACTGGTGACTTTTAGTGCCTAACTCCCACTGAAGTAACTGCTCAGCACAGTATGTCTCCGAGGTTCTCAGCGTTAGTATTAGTCATGAGCTAAGGGTGGAAAAAAAGAGAAGTGATTCAGTCTGTTCCTATGGATCTCTTATATGAGGTCTTCAGATGTGATACAACTCTCTGCAGCGGCAAAAAGACTGATGCTTTTTTTCCTTTTCCACATGAACAATGTAGGAAGGAGGAGAAGGATGGCTGGTTGAATTCTGCTGCGCTATCTCTGATATAAGATAAGCACAGAGTCTGGCCTAGAAGATTTAGACATCGCTTCTAAAATCTGCCAGACAATGTCACTAGCAAGTTCTGGTGCCTCTCTGCTGCAGTTGATAGAAGCATGTGAGGGCACCCTGGGAAGCTTGTCAGATCCAGTCCTCACCACCGCATTTAGCTACTCTATATAAGGGACTCTTACTTGAAACCTCTGGCAGGATGATAGCCCAGACAGCCTAGAAACCCAAGAAACAAGAGTGTAAGGAAAAGTACAATCACCTTTTCATAATTGAAATACATATACATGTGAAACTGTTTCTCAGTCACAAGGCATACTGAAAGTGAATGCCAGCTACTGCATTTGGCCTTCCAGCTATTAAGCATTGCCGCAAAACAGTCAGCAGAGCAATGTCATCCAGACCACTCTGACACAAATGCATTTTACAATTAGCAGGCAATGAAGGACTTCCTAAAAGCACATGTTCGACACCCTGCTTTGTCATGGGGTTTTGTACTGTTGCAGGGATTAAAAAAATTAAATTAACTTTGTGCCAGTGCATATTATATTTATACAGGGGACTAGATGAAATGATTAGAATAATAGCCTTAGAAAAGATCACATTTCCCTACTGTGTCAATGTATTTGACTGCATACGGTAGCCCTTTTAGGCTACTGCTCACAGTGAATTGTAACAACTTCCTGCAAAGATCTAAGTTCTGCATCTTTTGAATGGCAAATTATTAGAACTAGGTCAGGTCTAAGAAAAAATAACCATCTGAAATCCATTTCTAAGGTAGTTCACTTTAATAAAGCTCTACTAGCAAAATAAATGTAAATTCTCCTGCTTCTAATTACCATCCATCAACAAAGACAGAATGCATCCTATACAATTGCTAAACATTAGAGGTAAACTACCACCTGGCCTGAGGGAATCCCTTGGGGATTTTCTCTGAGGCTCCTCATTAGTTCACCACTTTGAAATCAGCCAAGCAATGGAAGGTACAAAGTCTTGAAGGAAAAGCATTTAGCAATATTTACATATCAGTTTTCATATGCAAACCTCAAAGCATTTTGCAAAGGCTGGTGAGGAGCATCATTATGACATTGTGAAAGCTAGAGCAACTGAGGCCGCCAGTAATATACAAAATGTATGGCTACATTTTGAAGCATCTTCCTTGTTAGACTAATGTGTCCTTGCAGCATTCCAATGTGTTTTGTAATCTTAAGGCTAATCTTTATTGCATTTGAAGTCAAAAGGGCTTTGTGGCAGAGAAACTTTGTGGATCATCCATGTCAGATCACTGAGGCTTCAGTGACTATGGTCATCTTGTACTTATTACCTGCTTTATCATCCCCTTTGCTCCAACAAATCTTTTCCTTATCTTCCATTTCCTTACATGTCTCTGTTGTGGCTTTTGTGACATTGTGTTGTGTCATGCAATGTTTGCAAGTTCCTTGATTTGTTACAACAGAAGAACGTTTTCAAAGGAACAAAAAAACATTACAACTTCATTTTATTTTAGTAGGATTAGGTGCCTAATTCTCTTAGACTTCCTTGAAAATCTTGGCCAATATAAGAACTAAATTCAGATGATCAGTATTTACCCTTTCAACTTGAATAATTATGACAAGCCACCTATTATAGTATGATTCCTAGAATGAATAATGTTTGCTGGAACTTTTGCTGGCTATTAAATACCCATGCAGCTTGCTGGAATCTCATTGTTGCTTAATTTAGAAAGTTGAGAAGAAACACAGAGTAAATGCTTTGGGGAGGGATTATCATATTATGTTCTAAGACTAACCAAGCTATCAACACTTTTTTAAGGCTGCCCATTTCTCCAAGCTGTATGCTCAAAATATTTGACCAAAATATATAAAGCTTGTGAGTGCATGTGTGTGTACATGTTGTTAAGAAATCAGTTTGCACTAAATATCAACTGAAGCCAGCAGAATGGATAGAAAATACTGGTATATTGATATAGAATTTCCAGTGAAGCAGAATGGTGAGATTGTACTTAGGTACAGTAAACACACACACATTCACAGGCACACACACCAAGAAAGATTTTTGTTTCAAAATAATCTTCATTACATGAGGATTATCATAATTGTCATTTCAATTGACTGATTTTAGTCTTTAAAAGAGGGTATAATAGCATTCACTGTCTGAGACTGAATTACTGTCATTATGTTAAAGGTGCACTTTATCACTTAGCTTTTCTCCATTATAAATGCTCATAGACGCACACCACTTTCTACTGCTGCAAAATCTTCAAAATATAATATGACAAAGTTTTGTATCCAGACATTCTTCACTAAAACTTCAGAACAGAGGAGTACCAAAGATTATCTGCCATTGCTAGCAGAGCCACATTACCAAAAGATGCACAGGATATTTTAGTGAATTCCTGCAGAAAAATGTAAACTGTTCTTTACTATCAAAAATGCATTTTGGGTGCCTTTTGTCAAGAGGGGAGACAAAGAGCTGCTTTTCCTCTCAGACTGAGCAAACTTATTAAGCTAAGAATGGATCAAACAAATATCAGCCCAAATGAGAGAAATAATGATGCCATGGTATCCCAGCCTTGTCAAACTTTTCCCACTGATGCTTAGATGAAAATCTAGAGGTTGTCATGATATTAATCTGCCAGTGTACAAATGACATTTATCACTTCTACAATCTCTCTTGATCTGGTGTCTTAAGACACTTCATTTGTAAAAGTTCTTAACACATTGCCTTGTCATCTTGATGCACATGGGACGCTTTTACTTCCACAGGCACAGAAGAACCGAGTCTGGATATGTCAGTACCACACAGCACTTAGGCATCGCTCTGTTGAACTAAATGTCACTGTGTCTGGAGTAAGAGGCTGTAGAGACGCACAAAGGTATAAGCATCAGATCAAGAGAGATCAAGGATAATAATTTGCCAGAGGAACAAATCTTTTTCTTTAGGGGAAGTAGAGAGGCTCCATCCTGAGATACTCAAAAAGGGACAGTTTATAAGAATCGCGTTCTCAGAGACTGTGGTCAGCACCAAATGGGCTGATTTTAAGGTGTCACTTGAAAAATTAAGTACTTTAAAAAACTAGATGTAGGTGCCAAAACACCGGAGAGAGCCTTGTGGATGGATCCTGTGAAGAGCAGCACTTCACCCATTTCTCCAGCTTCTTCTACAACATATAGCAGAATTTTCAAGCTTGACATGCTGGTCAATTCTGAACATTTCAGCCTACATTTTCCCACCCCTTTACAGGACTTTTTCCACTCAGAATGTTTGCTTCCTCCTCCACAGTGATCATAAAAAGATTTTTCTGAAATGCTCAAAGCAGCATTCTTAGGTCGAAAACAGCAGCTAATGTGTTTTTGTTTGCCCAGTCCTGCCCTTACTGTACAATTTCCCTTATGTATTCACAGATTACACACAAGTCTATTTCCAGCATTGCTTTACGTGAAAATGAGTAGATTCTTGCCTAGAAACAGGTTCACAGTACCAAGGTTTTAGAGAGAGAGGAGTCGACTCCTTTATTTCATTTCTTTTTTTAGTCAAAGGACCTTAATTAGGATATAGTAAGAATTCATGGACATTTTGAAACATCTATGTCATAAAAAGATTTTGTGGCATTATACCCAGTGTTTCTCTAGTATTCTTTCTTTTTTTTTAAAATGCTCAATAATAAGAGTGTAAAATCCCAATAGACAAAATTAATAGCATTCATACTGAAGACTGTCAGAGAAATAATACTAGGGTGGAGTAATTTGTTAGGTGTTTTTCCTTAAAAATAAATGAATGAAATGAAGGGAAAGTATTTTCTTACTTTCTAAGGGTTTTTCACTGTACGCCACATTTAGCTCAGCTAACCTTGGGGCTAAGTGAACATTGCATGGTTAAGAGCTTGAGTTCAGCCAGAGAAGTATTCAGGTGTTGGCACACTGAACCAGATGATGTTGCCTGAACCTGAAAAATTGGGATGAAAACCTTGCAAGAGTTTTTTCCCGGTGAGAGATGATGCAGCCAATCCTGAGCAAACATTTAACACAACATTTTCACAGCATTCTGGATATTTGTTTCTTATTTCTGAGTGCCACTTCAAATAACAGTTGTGATATGGGCAGGGAAGGGCAACCCTCAGCTTAGATTAGATTTCTGAGACTCCAGAAGGAAACCTAAATCAAAGGGAGTTACAGGATTTGCAGAGAGAATTTTCTTTTAACTAAATGTGATCCAGTGTAGAAATCTACTAAAGAAATCCAACTTTTTTTGGCAAAGAAAATGAAGCTTTCTTGCTGGAGGAAGATGTAGCCATCCTTTCTATTTCTCTGAATTCTTGTTCTTTTGTTTTCTCATTGTTCTCTAACATTGAAAGATGACCCTCAGATTTTCTGTCTTTAGTCAGGAAAAATTCACATATTCTTCGATGACTAATGAGTTGGGACTTTTATTCTAAATGTATATCTCAGCATAGTTGGAAAAGTATGGGAATGTGAAAGCACATCTGGTAATTGGAAAGATGAAAAAGGTAGTAATAAAGTGCTCATTTTGAGGCAACAATGATGAAGATAATGGATGATAGCCAAGCAAGCCATATGCACTTGGCTAACGGAATTAATCATGAACTATGCAAGGCAAAACAAGAAAGACAAGTACAATAAAACATTTAAAGACAAGAATGGATTTTAATTTTAGGAGCAGTATAAAACAATATGATGATAATGATAGCCAAGTTAGCCCTGGGATCATACAGTCCAAACAGGACAAAAATTAAAGTTATAAATAATATTTAATTTGCAATACCAATATATGTTGAAAAGTAATAATGACTAAAAATTATTAGAATTAATCAAATGAGGAGTGCTACGTCTAGCGTATTTAGAAAGGCTAAGGCAGACCTGAAATAGTCAGATACGAAGTCAGGGTTGGAAATATAAAAGGAAAATTACATTTTCTAATATGATTTATCACAGATAATGTCTGAAAACACAGAGCCACTAGTTAGATTTCAATTAATAGGACAATACTTATTAAAGCCTTGTGATTATCACTGTAAAATTCTTGTGAAGCAATTTTATAAATATCCCATCTTGAAGCCATTTCACAGCATCATCTGTCACTGAGCCTCTAGCTATGGCACCTAAGGGATCATGTTTTCTGTCGCTTGCTGTTAGATTTTTTTGTTACATTTCTATATACTTGTATTTTAAATCATCCAAACAGCTTGTATGTAACAAACCCTCACCCAAGTACAGAATTGTTTGCTCATGAATTTCAGGTGAATCTTTGAGGGCCCAGGAAGGAATCTGATGAGAGGTGGATGAGCACCCTTTCTTCCCCATGAATCACACTATCTGCTGGCCTTTACCAAGGATAAACAATAATCATATGGATACTAATCAAGAGCGCAGCGGAATAACAAGGGCTCTCTGTTGGTATCATTAAAATGAGAGAGTGTGGTTTGGCTCTTTGAATCCAGTGGCAAGGTTCGCTACACCTGTAATAAAAGGCACAAAAAAGCTGTAATCACGAATGAGTGATTATTAATTTGAACAATGCTAGGTATGATTATGGCTGTGTTCTAAGCAGTCAGATGCATTTAAAAAGGAGAATGAGTACCTAAATGTAAGAACAAAGAAAGCTCAAGAAACTTGGAAGTTGGGAGTAATTACTGATTTGAATAAAAATAATAACAAAAAAGTAATAACCACAAATAATGAAGGGGGAGGTTGACAATCAAGTTACATCAATGCATTTGCATGACAGGGTAACACCACTTCAACTGTAAAAACAAGGACAGAGCACAAATGCTTCTAGAAATATTGTTTTCTGACTCTACAAATGGAATAATACCGTGCCTTAATTCAATGGTAGAATATGACAGTACAAAAGGTATTTCTTGGGGCTTTTTATTTGTTCCCAACACTTTGTCTAATCACACTGTGCATGCATAACTCCAAGACCTAACATTTTAAACAACCTGAATTTTGCAAACACAAAGGCTCATGCTAAACACCGGTGAGCCATTATTGTTAACCTGAAGAACCTTTAGAAATACTTGGTGGTAGCACTTGTTTTATGGTCAGGTTTCTGGTGGAAGTATGTGTGTGCTTGTGCATGCATATGCAAGTTTGTGCTTATATAATGGCTCAGATTGCTTTTTTTGTGTCCCTATCACCTTTGCCTGCTGTGGACTCTCCTGATTACAGTAAGGGCAAAGATGATCAGCCGGGGACAGCTCATAGCTGAACTTGGGCAGGAAGCCAACCATGCTGTCAGCAGATGTTTTGAGGTATGTGGGTCACTAGGAATAATCTAAGCCCTTTTTCCCCCCCCCCTTTTCTAGCGTTGTAAAGACCCTCATGCTGACAATTTGACACTAAGAGCACAGCCGTTCTACCCGAAAACTATTTGTTACATAAATACAGTAAATTGTTTGTCTCCTTTGGGATTTCTGTAGCAAGCTGAACAACTGTTTTGTTGAAAAGGTGCACATGGTGTGTGTTCTCCTCCGCCGCCGTGGTAGCACACTGACCTGGATTGAAAACATCTACTTTTTTCTGAGAGAGGAGTTGCATAAAACCAAGTGGCAACATTGTTTCCATGGACCTGAAATCTTTGCTTAATTTCTCATGATCTTGGTGTCTTCTACTGGGAAGAGATGTGTAGTTCATCTCATCTGTCATACAGGTGTCATCACAACAGCTTTCAAGTGTGATGCTAGCATTTTAACAAGCCCTCCGCTACCTTCTGTGCCCACCCTCCCTTATGCACTCACTTCTGTATCGGTAACATGCATACATATATTCATGTGTACATATATGTATAATATTTATATTTATGTGGTTATACTATATAGGTATTTGTGTGGTTATAGTATATAGGTATTTGTATGTGTTTTTCTGGATGTGTTGCCTACATGTGATAATTATGGGAAAGAGGAGGTGCCTGAGGCTTTTGTTGAAGATGTGCCAGATGTAGCAGGAGTCCAGTTTACTATGCGCAAAGTCTGGCTGTGAAAGATCTAAACCACACTGTCTTTGTCCACAGATAATAATTACTTCCATCTAGCACACTCAGATCTCTTCCCTTTGGACTGATGCCTGGGACAGAGCCAGCCTGAGGCTCAAGCCTCTAATAAAGGGTCATAACATTGTTGTGACAATGACTTTGAGTGAATTACCAAAGCCTTTCCTCAGGCCATTTTTTGGTGTGTAAAACTTAGCTAAAAGTAATGAACAACTGCAAATGTAAAGAATCATTATGCCTAGGTGGAGTCTGTGCTAGGATTTATTTTGTTCCTCAGCTTAGTAGCTACTGGCCAATCCATCCTCCAGGCTCCAGCTCAGCTTCCCTGCAGCCTCAGGATGCAATGTTTACTCATGGAGATTTTCACATTGTCACAGGTTTCTGCTATGTGCAAATTGTTTTTCTTTCCTGAAGCTGTTTCCTAACTTCTTAGATAGGTAAATTGGACCTCCCAATCCCCTGAGCAATTTCTGTGGGGCTTTTCCCAACTCTGCCTCCTTCACAAAGAAAAAGAAAAAAAAAATTCAAACCTCATCTTTTTCTTCTGCTCTAAATGATTAAATGTGTGTTCATGAAGGAGGCGGAGGGATGACGTAGTGATTTGTGCTGAAGTGCTCTTGTACAATAAGAAACCTGTCCTGAAGGAAATGTTCCTTCTTGGAGGATTTTTCACAAGGTCCTTTAGTATTGTCTCTTTGGAGATTTCATCACCAATAGATGTTTAGGCTGACACCATGGTCATTAGCTGAAAAACAGATTTTAGCAAGTACACCTACATACCCCCTGCTCTGAAAGAGATGGTGAGGGCAGCTACCTTGGTGGCCCAGTGCCATCAGAGCACAGGAGGCCAGCGTTTGAATGAGTCAGCCCAGGGCAAGAACGGGCAGTAGGGAGAAAGTTTATATAAGCACAAAATTTGGATGCTGTCCTGTTTGGTGAGCAGCCGGCAGGTAAGGAGATGTGTCAGACACCATTACTGCTCCTTTTGCAATAACCCAGACAGCTGCTGAGTTGAATTATCAGCCTGCTGAGCTGCAGGTGACCAGCGCAGGCCTGGGCAAGACGTGTCTTGCTGGGCACCCCTCAGTTGTGCCTGCACAGGGAGAGGGGCTGGAGCCCATCCATCCCTTCTACCCCTTAGGAGGCAATCGTCCCCCGTCCCCCTCCTTTCCGTGCGAGAGCATCATGCGGGATGCGAGAGTAAAATCTCGAGCCTTACGGTACTGCTGCTGCTCTGCACACGTGGAGAAACTGGAGGATTAAGAGCAACAGCGACCAAGGGACAGACCCCTGCATAAGAATGACAGATGCCCTGGTTTGAAAGGTGGCAATTTGCCTATGTGGTGAACTGGTTCTGTCAAGGCATCGGGAAATTTGGGGACTTGAGTGCAGGGAAGCCGTATTTGGAAACGCAGCCTGCCTTTAGCTTCCGAAGTAGTCTCCAAGCTCCAGAACTGACGTTTTGTAATTTTGCCTTATCATCTGCTTGGGTTTATCATGGTGGTAATAGGGATAATGACAGAGAGTCAGTCATTTCCACTTAGATGCCAGTTTTTAAGTAATAATAAGCTCACAGCAGGTTCGATTTGGTCTGTGCTGAGAGTACCTGGGGTTATTTTCCCTTTGCTTTCTCATGGTAAATTATCTCAGCCCACCAGGGCCAAGCTGATTTTCTAGCTGTAAAAGCAGAGAAGGCGAACAGGCAGCACCACGCTGCACACTTAGCTGCTCCCTCCTTTGTTGTTTTCTTTATTTTACTGAGGAGGAGCAAATTCTCCCCGCCACCCATTGTGGTTTGAATCCAGGTCATAAAAATAATAATAATAAAAAAAAGTAAACTAATAGTGGACTGTCTCCCCTAACCCTCTCACCCCATGCATCTCTCCTCTGTATTGCAGTCCCTAATGGGAACATTTAAAACCAGCGCTTATGATAATGCCCTTGTTCCCATGGACACCACGGCACTGCAGAACCAAGATTAATGGAGGACCATTGAGACCGGTCCTAAAAGATTGTCCCTCTTGTGTATTATGGTCTGTCATGCCGCATCCATTAGCAGAGGAGCGGAGGGTCCTCATCGTGTTGGTATCACTGGGACCAAATCGAGCTACTGCAAGATGGCATTTCCATAGCACATCAACAGATCATTTCACCACTGCTTAAGGCATCGTAAATTGGACTTATAGCTCAGCTGCTGGCATAAATAAGTCCCTTTGATAGTTAGTGGAAGACGTTATGACACTCCAGGGTACAGGAGGGGACATTGGCACTGTCATTTTTTTTCTCCAGCCCTGGCACCCTGGTGCCTCTGATCTTTCTGAAGATTCAGGGCACGCGCTCTTCATTACGGTTTGGGCACCAGGGACTTGTTTTTTTTGCAAGATTAATGAGCGCCACGGAAATTCTCCAGCGCATCTCGATAATTAAGTCTTTGTTTATCAAAAAACAAGTTATATTAGGAGCAGAAAATTCGCAGTAATTATTCATAATTCTAACAATTCAAGTATAGCTACCTCATTTGCCTGGGTAATTCTGCTTTTTAATTTCTTGCATACATTTGCATATTAATTTTGCCCGTCGGCTGCAGCAGGCTTTGACAGTTTGTTACTATGTGATGGTTTTCACAGGGGTGCGACTCAGTTGGGTGGCATTTCGACTGGGTGCAATGATAAATTATGAATTTTCTAATTTGCTGCATAATGAAGTAACCCCTTCCAAACCAATTAAAAAAAAAAAAAAAAAAAAAAAAAAAAAAAAAAAAAAAGCAAAGACAATGTCTTTTAAATAATATTTCCCAGGTATTTCATCTCTCTGCTTTTGTTGTTGTTGTTGTTTTGCAAGCTTTTTTTTTTTTTTGCTTAAAAAGCAGATGACTGCATTTGCAGCCTTTCAGAATGACTGTGCCTTTCCATACATCAAACATGATTCATGATTCATGTATCCCCAGACTATATTCGTGCTGTAAATTGGCCACTCCTCAACCCTCAGGGCAATCACGGATGATAGCAAAGAAGTCCTAGTTTCTTCTCTGATGTCCAATTTGGGCTGTAGTGATCTGTGTGTATGAGTCTGTCTGTCTGTGTGTCGGGGAACAGGGATTTCAAATGAGGGAAATAAATGATGTGTGTTTATTTTACATACTTACTCGAGAGGCTGTACTGTTGTAAATTAACTGCTAAACTACTGTGTGGGTTTCCTTCTAATTTCTTAAAATGGTTGTAGAAATAAATATATATATATTTATCACTTCAACATTGTAAAAAAGGATCTATGGAGACTTAATTTGTGGGGAAGAGATAAGGGATTTTAGTTCAGTGCTGGTAAGTGTGTTCAGTACATTTGGTAATTTTGTGCTCATAATGCAGCACTTAGAAAAGCGTAAGTATTGCTGGGTAAAATTTGTGGTGTTTCATTATACAACTGCAGACGGGCAAAACAGTTTAGCAATACTGTAGGCCTGATGCCATCCCGACTTTAAAGAATCTGAAATAACCCAGCCAATCTGTTTAGCACGATGCAAATACTGTAATTACACGATTATGCTGCATTTTTAATATAGAACAATTCCTATATGTTCGGTTGTCTCTTTAAATCCTGCATTATTAAGAAACCAAGCCATGATGTTGTCGGAGGCTCCACCACAACCGCATGGCAGTGGTTCATGGTGGATTCTGCCGTTAATAACCCCCAATCAAGCAGCAGAGAGAACACAACACTAACGCGAAGCAACCGCAAAGCGCAGATTCCATAACATCAATTCCGTGGGCCCCCTCAAGGCCGCGAGGAGCCCTCAGCGCTGCTGTTGCTGTGCCTGGCAGCGCCCGGCGCAAAGCGCGAAGGGCCCAATGCAGCCGCTCAGCGCTGCCGACGCTACCGTAACGCAGAGCACACCGTGCAAGCCTGGCACAAGCGGGCAGCGCGCAGCGCGGTGACTTGGCAGCAGAATCGCACGGCTCCAATCGGTGCCTCCGTGTGGAACATGGGCACCGTGCAGCATCGCCACGACGGATATCCGGGCGGCTCAGCGCCAGCACCCAGCACGGCAGCGGGACGCGCGCCCGGCGTGCGGGAGAGGCGGCGCACGGCGGGCACCCCTCTCCGCTAAACGCCGCCCCGCAGTCCACAGCCAGAACAACGCTGGGATAAGCAAGGGATGCAGGCATGTGTTCCCACACCACTTATTTTTTTTTTCTTTTAATTAATCGATTTTGGCACTTTTTTTCACTTTTACATGCATTCTTTGCTTTTTTTTTATATGATAAAAAAGCTTTTCAGTATGTCAAAATTGGTCAAGACAGTGATATTTTTAAAATTGGAATCAATCCCAAATGATATTTCCCCCTTAATCTAATTCTGTGGCAAATGCAATTGCTTGATTCTGAACAGGAACCATTTAAAAAGATAGCATTTTCTTCATGAGTGTTAGGAATTCCTGTGCCCTCTTTTTTTTGCCAAGGTCAATGCAAAACCTGGGAAGTGCTTGGGTGATACTATCAGTAGCCCACAAGAGCTGCAGAGTTTCTCCACAGCACAAAGAGCGTGTGACTAACGCAGAGCATAGGGAACCCCCAAACACGGCGCCCAGGCCTGCTGGCGCAGCCCTGCTTCGGCTGGGATGTGTCAGTCCAGTGGGCTCTGAAGTTTGGTCAGGAGGTGTGGGGCTAACGTAGCCCAGCACATGCGGGGCTACCAGAGGGCTCGTGTGCAAGGGAACTGCACGTAGCTGTAATGCAGCATGATAGCAACGCCGTGACTGTCCTGCTCCCTGGTGTCTGCTCGACAAAACATCAGAGCGGTGTAAAAGGAAGCAGCTGATCATTAAGCGAACGCTAATAACATGAGCTTCTAACTGAAAGCATCAATACATCCCAGTAAAGTGCACAGTTAGTACAGGGTAATTAATATTCATCTAATCTGATTTATATTTGGGCTTTCTATAATGCCCACTGCTCTACCATCTATGCTGTGATCAAATACAGCAGACTGGGCACCTCACCGGACCCCAGAGTCTCCTTCCTTCCCTGTTTTTCTTTTGCTTTGTTATGTATTATTATTCAAATTTATACATCACTAAACAAAAGAGCACTCATCCCAAGCCACTGATAAACTCTTAAAAATACATCTCATAAAATGAGCAGACTTGATAATTATCCATGGAAAAAAACGCAGCAGCAAACATGTGACTACACTAAATTTAATCAAAATCACTAACAGATCACCACCAGTGTTCCTTCCAACCATGTCTTTGCTTGTCTTTTGCCAATGAATTATAGAGAAAAGATTGGTTTTGTACTGACCTCTGAAGGCTGTTATGAATCAAAAATCAAACGGATTTGAAGGTGCAGAGCCTAACGAGGAAATGCCCTGTCTCTTTCAATACCTGTGTTGGCTTCTGAGGCCAAGAGTAGCAATATCACATTAGGGAAGAACCCCACTTCTTCTGTGTCTATTGAACAAGCGTGTGCACTAGTCTGAGTGTGATGGTGCAGTATGGAGTCTCTAGCAGGTGAGCATGGGTGACTCAAGAGAATGGACCTTCTTTCTCTTGAAGAGAAAGTTCTATCTTCAGATGAAGATAGTCTTAATCAATTCCTGAGTGAAAACACAGCCTTAGAAGCAGCGGCCATTTAAGATCAGAGAGCAATTCAATGCCAGCCTCTGTCCCCTTCTCCAGCTGGACAGCAGAAACTTTCTGATGTGGACTGTGTATCAGTGCTGCTGCCATGGTGTGGGATATCCCCAGGTGCTTGGGGTGGAAGCAGTGACCACTCTCTGTTAACTGAAGCAAGTGGTTGCGTCAACTCCAGCCATAGATGGTAACAGGGAGTTTTCTGCTGAGGGAGATTAGAAAAGGCCTGGGACATCTGGTCTGCAGAGAAGGCATTGGCACACATCCGGGCTAACTTTCAGCCCTGCTGAGAGACGTTATGATTTATTTTGTCTTGGGTATCTTCAGAAAGTGGTGGGCTAACGCTATAAAAGCGGTCTGGAGATCATCTCTACTCCAGGGCCATGCGGTGCAGCTTGGCCTCCTGCCCGTGCTGCTGGGGATGCCTCACGCTAGAGAAGACTGCTCTTACCGGGCCATATGGGATCTGATCCTTGCAGGGGCGGTGTTAGAATAAGGCTTCACCCTGAGCGTTTGGGGTACATGGCTCTGGGTTTGGCTGCAGAGGCGCTTGAGACACTGGGGCTGCTGACTGGTGTTGATGGATGTTGTGAGGTGCAGTCTTCTACATGTCACCTTCTAGCCGTGGTCCCCGCAGGAGGGGGCTGAAACAGAGCCAGAAGGTTTTGAAATTATACTGGAGCAGTGAGGGCTGCTCAAGGAGTGACTCTCAGACCTGCTTTTGTTTAGCTGTGTGGATGTAACCAAACTGCATTAATCCTTTGCTGATTTAATGAATTACTTTTCCTCTATTTGTGAAGAAGGGTTAGCAGGTTTGACATTCATTTAAACTTCTTCCTTACTATTTCCTGACCTGAAATCTGTTTTCAAAATTGGCTGCAAGGTGAACCTAGTTTAGGGATTTAACTCTGTAGACCACTCTTTCATGGATCATTTCCTTTCCCAACACCTTAAGCCTCTGCGCTTGACTATTACAAATGCTTCACTCTGTGGATCACTGTAGGTGTTCCAAATAAGCCAGCCTTTTGGAGGAAGTTAAATTCATTATGTTCCCTTTATATATATGCTTTATTTCGGAGGTAACAGAGATTGTTTTCCTACTGTTTCTTCTCCTGTCAAGTGTTTGTGTGGCACTTTAGAAACGCACTACTTCTGAGGGGTCTGTACCAGAGTGAAGACAAACCTCGGGGTGCCAGAGCTGCTGCCCTGTAGGCAGTGGGAAGGGGCCACTCTGCAATCTTTCAGACAGCTCATCTGCTACTTGTCTACCAAGTTTCCTCAATAATAGTGGATATTATGCCTGGGAAAAAGAAAAAAAAAAAGCACTATTCATATATAAAAAGACTGAGAATGATTTCCTACTCTGACCCTGGATCCAGCTCCAGAATTGATGATAAAAATCATCAGTAGTATGGTAAGAGCAAGCCATTCAGTGTGTGGTCTTGTGCTAACCACCAGAGGTGTGTGCATAAAAAATACTCTCCTACTACACCATCTAGAGAAACTTGTCCTTGCAGTTAGAGGAGTAGAAGATAATGTTTATTTAATTCTGCAGGATATAGATATATACAACATAAATGCATCTCTGTTACTATAACAATAAACTACTTAGGATATTTTAAACATTATTTTACTATTAGTTATTAAGTAATAAATTAATTTAAATTTTACAACTTCCTTCTCAAATGGGAGTATGGATGAGGGGAAAAACAAGATTTTTCATTGCCATTGAAAAATTTCTAATTATACCCTTTCTACAGCCAGGGTACCATTCAAGCCAGAAGTTGCAACCCACAGGAGCTGCATGTTGCTTTTTATTGTGAATACAGATGCTGCTCACTGGATTTGCTAGTCTTCTAGGTACAGTAGGTGCTCAGCTCACAGAGTGAACACACAAATAATTTTCCTCCTCTTATAGAAGTAGGCAAACTGAGGCATGGATCAGTGAAGTTTCTTGCTAAAATTCACATGGAAGACTATTAAAAAACTTCAGGTAGATCCCAGAACCTTTCATTCTCTCTTTTTGCAGTTCCTGAAAGATTCTATGTCCCATAGCTACGCAGACTTCCAAGCAAGGGTTTTCTTGGACTTCAGTGATTACAGCAATCAGCTTGTTCGACAAACAGGAATATCCTTAACTGTGAAACTTTTGGTATTTGTCTAAACAAAACTGCATTTTTATCTAGACAGTTTCCAATGTGCAAATGACAAATGAACACAAACACCTGTGCAAAATCCTGCTAAATCTGTAAAGTCATTTCAGATGGTTAGGTAACGAGCAGGGTGCCCAGCTGGCCAGGGCTTAAACACAGAGGGGTGAGCAGGGCTCCTCCGCCTCCCTGGCCTGCGCCTGTCAGTGTGGCCAGCTTTTGGGTCTGGAGCTGCTTCTTGCGAAACAGCAGGTTGCAACTGGTGGAAGGTGCTCTAGTCCTTCCTTTTGTGGATGGGCATAAGTTTCCCAGGCTTAATTTTGGAAATACTGAATACTTCCTTTTGCTGCTGGGTGTCTGTGGCAACCATTCATCTCCATGAAATACTAGTAGCCCCTAAAAAGGGGTCTCAATTGTGCAAATGAAAAGCATTTCCACTATTTATCAATTTGCAGTAAAGTGTAATTAGCAAATCAGCGTGGGACAAACATCTTTCCTCATCACGGATTTTGGTGCAAATAAATACTTTTATTTTATTGCCTGCTTTCCAAAATAACCATGCATATTTTCAAAAACCTAAAAAGGAAAAAAATCTGGATTTGCATTAGCAAAAGAAACCATTAGGCTGAAAAAATATTTGCCATGAAAAAATGTTATCAGACAGAATCCTTCCACCAGATTTATTAACCAAAAAAAAAAAGTAAATAATCTTCAGTGTGATAACCAATAAATAAATGTTAATCATTATTAATAATAAAATAGCAGAGAAAGGTCTAAAAACTTTTTCAAATGACTGTGTAAAAAATATGCAAGATGATAAATTCAGAACCTAAAGCTATAAATACACAAGGGAATGGTTATTTAACATGTGCTGTAATTTGCACTATTTAAATCTAATATTAGAGCTACATCTTTTTTATCTTAGATCTAGAATTTTAGTGCTTTATCAGTACTAGATAAAAATGGTCACTGTTGCATGTACTGAAAGAGATTGTGCTGAGTTTTATAAGCATGTCAGGTAGGTTTAATCCATGTTAACCGAGACCTTTTTCATTATATGAGTAGGTCATAAGAAAACTGTTTTCATTTTCTTACATTCAGTAAAGACAAACTGTATTTAAATTTCTGGATGATCTGCAAAGACTGGTAACATGCAATAAACTTTGTAAAAAGGATAATATGCATTGACTTAACTCTCCCGTTAATGGGTTCAGTCCAGTTCATTTGCTTGTGACACGGGAGGAAAAATTCAATATATCATTTTGTGTCATTTAGGGGAGCCATGAATAAAATATAGGATATAGAACAACAGAAATCAAGGGAGGGAAGGGGAGAAAAATAATAACTTTTCAAATAATTTTAGCCTGAGAAGCAAATAGATTTGACTGCAGTTCCCAGCCCCCCTAACTGTATTTGTATACATTGGTTCAGAGTTTAAGATTCAGATAACACTCAGTATTCAAATTTGTCGTAAGCCATATGTGCAGGTGAGAAATTGCAACGTTTTGAACTGTTTAAAATTCATTTTATTTGAAACTGTGCTTCAAAACCAGAACGGTCCTGCTAACAGCCCGAACGTCACTTGGCTCTTTAATAATACTGCTCGAGATATTTTGAGCAAAGCTAATTTTAAAGTACAGGTAGTTAGCTGAAGTTTAGACACCTTCCCAACTAAATGGGTTGCGTCACTTCCACATCAAACTTGATTATGCCCCCCTGCTTTTAGCCCAAGAGCATGCACATGCTATGGCTTAATTTTACTGCATTTATAATAAGGATGGCATGCATAGCATTTGGAAGGAGAAAAAGGTGCACACTTTGCACTTAACAAACCCTCTGCAATGGTGATTTGGTAAGGCGATCAAGTTTTGTTGATGCGTTAGTGTATAAAAAGAATTGAGCACAGGCTAGGAACGGGCAATCCTATTATGCCGTTTTTATATAAGACATAAACCTAAGCCCATACACGGGCGTCCTGGGGCCCGCTTGTTTCACTGCCTCGTATTCTTGATGGCCAATTCCGGAGGCAGCTGTGAAGCAGAAAACTTCCGCGACAAGGTGAGGGCCGAGGCGAAGCAGAGCCGCCGGGCTCCGGGCAATCGCCATCCCGCCTAACTTCAGCGTGCGGTCTTCCTTTCCCAGCTCGCGAAAAGTTTTGGAAGCCTGTTGTTTCCCAGCCACTGACAATGTGTTTTGGAGTAACCTCTAATTTGCCACCCTGTCTTTATCAGCCCACAGCGCTTTTTGTTCTGCACAAAAGCAAACCGGTGCGGCTTGTTCACCGGCCTAAAAGCAGCGGCAAACACTGAGGAGAGGAACCAAGACAAACAAATCTGATTAGGGCAGGATTTGCTTTCAGAAAACCTATTTCTGTCACAGGGGGATGGATAAATAAAATAACGTTTCAATAATTTATGCAGCGCGCAGATGAAAAAACATTGGGAATGTGAAACGGGGACGACATGTAAAGAACAACTGAAGTTGATAGCCGCTTTAATCAGCTCAGGTGGTAATTCGGAAATCGGTGGAAATGTCGGCCTCATTTTCAGCTCCCGGGGATTTGGGGCACGCGTTGGTCCCACAGAGGCTCCCTCCTGCCTTGGTGCCCTTGCTGAGACGCAGGGGCCCGACGGGCGCTGGGCCAGACAGGACCGTGAGACCCCTCCGTGTCGCGGAGGCGGTGCCGGGGAGCGGTCGCCGCGGCGCTGGGGCCTCGCAACGTGCCGGCCTCAGGCCCCCACAGGGCTTTTTGCCCCATCCGCCTCCTTGTGGCTCCCCAGGGTCCCTCAGGGCACCCGCTGGCGCACTGCAGGCTCCTCAGCCTCCCGTCAGCAGCGGCGGGAGGAGCTGCCGCGGCTCGCGGGCCGGCCGCGCG
>VZSV01000014.1:7216176-7297225 GCA_013398735.1 Nothocercus julius
GCTGCTCTCCAGAAGGTCAATCCCCAGCCTGTACTGGTGACTGGGGTTATTCTTCCCTAAGTGCAGGACCGCTTGTAATGAAGTTAAGGAGCTGGATCTTGCTTTTCTGCTTCTCCAATGGAAAATATAAACATAACTAGAGAAAGTAAGTAAGAACTGAAACGCGTTTGAAAGCATATTTTGTTTTTTGCAAAAATTACATTCTTCCGTATAGGAAATGACAGAAAATTGCTGTTGTAAAGTGGTGATGTGCTTCTGCACACAGTCAGTTGTGAAAGTCATGGCTGTAGCTGGTGTCTTTTTGAGATTCACCTGGCTGTGCCTTGAAGCGGCAAGGCCTTTAGGGAGGTTGCTGTTTCACAGAGGCAGGATGAGATCTGCACTCCTGGGGTACACAATGGAGTATGTATGCTTTGTATGCTGTCCAATGGAGTAGTCAGTTCCTGGCTGAGGTGCAGCATATATTACTTTTATACTGTCCATGAAGACCTTTGGAAAAGTTGTTAAAAGTCTTTCTAACTCCTATTTTTTTTTTTTCTTTCTTTTTGTGCAGAATCTGCTTAGTCCCATCCAAGATAGAATGGTCTTTCTAGCTTTTCATAATTTATTTAATATTGTCATTTCTTAGTGTTTAGATAAATATGCATATAATAGAGTATTTGGTGGAAGTATTAATGAAAGAACCAGGAAATAATTCACCCATGTCAGTGAATTAGGAAGCAAGTTCATAGGAAATGAGAGAGTTTTATCTAAAAAAGTCCATAGGCTCAGATCAAAAGTCTTTTTCAGAAAACATTTCTCCCCCAAAAAAACCACTTTGCAGACCTGTGCTAGGATTCCATCTTCTTGTTACTTCTCAAAGCCTCCTACCAGATAGTTTCACTTTCCTGAATTAAGCGGTTTGTCCACTGACCTAAGCACAACAGGCTAAACCCTGGGCCCAAGACCCGAGATGAAGATTTTCTGCTCCTCAGTGGGGGTAGGATCTGTACCTCTGTGCAAGCTTGGTGTCACCAAACAGTGCCATCACGTCACCAAAAGACCCACTCCTGACATTAACGTTAGCCTTTAGAAAGCCTACTGAAAGATAGTAATACAGAAAACACTGGATCTGTCCCTCTACTTCTTAGAAGTAGAAATGACTGTAAATAGGTGTGGTGAGTAGCTTGCACTTAACTGAATTTCTGGGTGGTATCACATGCTAAACACCCCAGGAGGCCACAATTTCATGGAAGGCGATACCATCTTGTTCCAACTTCCAGTCAAGCTTGGATCTGCATGCCAAGAATATAATTTATTGCTGCTTTTTAAATTTTAGTCATTACGAGAGACGCTGTCAAGTCAATCTAATATCAAAATTGAAGGTTTTTTAAATCAATGACGTATAAAGCCTGACAACAATAGAAAAGCTTCCATGACATTAAAAAAAGTCTGTGGGAATCTTAATTTTAAAGAAGCAGCATTTCTATGCATTGTTTGTAGCTCAAACACTCCTGTATCTTCATGTGTGAAAAACAGGCAGGGAACCTGATTAGAAGCAGGTACAATCAATAAAAGTGAGATTGATTCCCCCCTCTTTCAGTTGCTGCTTTATGTATGGAGAGTAAACAAATTGTGTACATGGAGTGAAGTGACTTTGCTGTAATAATCAGATGGCTTCTGAGTACAGTTGAGAACAATATTCCTTCTTCTTCCTTTTTATATAAATGAGATTACTGGGCTTTGTTTTATCATAAAGTAAATTATCAGGTTTCTCCAAAGGCTAGGGGAGCCTAAAGACTACCCTAAAGGGTAGGTATTGCTTTGTACTGTTTTCCCTGATCTTTTCTCTATAAATTTCATAGAGTTTATCCAGGAAATGCAGAACTCCAAACAAAGACCTGCTCATGGAGTTTGAACACTCTCTTAAATAAACTCTTCCTATTAGTAGATCCTAGTGACATCAGACTGCTGTACCATGTTTAATTGAAAGTGGCAAGCAAACACTATACAACTGCTTCTAAAATGCCTGGGAGCTATTTGAAAGCTTTAGCATGTTTGAGGGGAAAATGGATTGGTTCTATCTCGTTTTCTTGAGGGAGGGGAATGGGTGTTGAGGCGGGAAGAAAATTAACCTTCCTGAGCTCTAGAACTATATTTCTATATCTACCTGGCCTTTGGGGTACTGCTGATTTTGGATTGATTAAATTTCTGCTGATATCCCTTCTGTGATGTGATTATCAAAGCAATGAACTACTTGCTAATTGACAGTTGAGTTTGTTCAGGTGCTATTTATTTTTAATTGGTTGTAAAAGAGTTTGGCTGTGCTTGTGCACTTGTCTGTATTTGCTATAAAACAATATACTTTGTGAGAGACCAAAGTAATAGCTTAAGACATTAAAACAATTTTAGGAAAGGGCACTCACTGTTCTGTGTTCCGAGAGCTAAACGGTAGTCTGGTGCCAACAGTAGGGAATGAGAATCTAAATATGGAATCTAAAAGTTACAAAACCTTCAGATAAGCCAGGCTTACATTTCCTGGTAGGAGTTCTTCTGGCAAGGAAGATCACCTTTAAGGGACTAAAAATTGCATAGAGTACGTTAAGGAACTACTTATTTTCAGTCTTTAGTATGAAGTAAGCATGACCTCTGTGTCTTTTAAATATTATTTAATTCTGTTCGAACTCTGTTTTTAGAATCTGCCTGAATAATGAATGTAATGGGTCAGTAGTTATCTTTTTTTTTTTTTTTTCCCCTTTTCTTTTGGGGAAAAAGCTCAGTGAATGGCATCCTGGCTTACTCAAAATCATTGATCGCTCTTCTGTATGTCACATCTCCTACTACGGTCTGAGGGTTTACCCAGCAGTTGATTAAATCTATTAGAGAGCTGCACTTGCTTAGCTGCCTAAGTATTGTGGTTTTAGAATTCCATGATGAGCCTGTAATTAATCCTGTGGTGCAGCTTTGGCAATTTTCCATGCATCATTCCAAGTGGGAAAAGGTGGCAAGGTTACTGTATAGGACCATGACTACTGTTTAAGCACTTTTTTGCATTTTGATAGTGAAGGGCTTATAGCACCATTTCATACATAAATGACAGAGCTAAATATTCCTTTACCCCTATTCACATCAAATTAAAGCCCTTTTCCTGGGAGATAATTAGTTGATACCCCCACTGAAGTTCTAATTTATTTCCTAAGAAAAGGCTATAATTGGACATTGTTCCCACCCAATACCCAAGAAATCACATGCACAAGTGGTCGTTTTTATTCCAGCAACACATGTCTCTTCTCAGTGTAAGTTTATTTGTATTGCAGAGCAGCTTTTAATTTCTATTTATTGTGTGGTCTTTTGTGGCCTGTGTGTGCAAAGCACCACTTCACAGTCCAGAGGTGAGACCACAACTACTGCACCACAAACCATCCCGGGACTGTACTGTATCACCTCAGAGGTCAATAAACAGAGAAGAATAAAAGCAATGGAGAGGAGAAGATGAAGAAAATTACCTATAAAGAGAGAAAGAAGTAAATATCCAGAAGGATTTGCAGATTTTAAGTAACGAGGAAAGAGTAAAATTGCTTGGCGTACTCCAAAGAGGGATCATCAAAAATGATTTCAGGCTAGCAAAGTTATACCTACTGAAAAACATTTTCTACTGTTGAACTCTGTTATGCTATAACCCTTTTCTCAGGTGAGCTAACCCACTGGCAGCAGGTGCCTACTTCTTTGAAAAGTCTTCCTTATAGGAGTTTGCCTGTCTCTTAAGCCATGAAACAGGCTTGCAAGAAAAGCGATGGAAGCTCCATTACAGAAGACATTCAGATGCAATCCAGACGAAACCCTGTGTAATGAATCATGGGGGATGGTCTCGTCAAAGGTGGAGGCCCAACGTGGCTTTCTTTCTCAAACAGTAGATCAGAGGGTAGGACTAAAACTGAATTTTTATTGAAAGCTATCCTGCTGCTGTAAAACTTCAGCCATGCTCTGACTTTGTCTAATGCTAGGAAATAACATCCCTTTCTCCCTGCATCATGATTTCAGTTCTCAAAGAAATGTGGACCGTGGGAGAAAAGCAATGTGCTTTGGCCAGGTTCCAGTCTGTGCACAAAGGGGACCAAGATCCTGGCCTGGGACACAGCTTATATGTAGTGCATAATGGTATGGAGAAGTGACTGAGGATCAGGTATGCTTGATGCCCCAATAAAAATATTAAGATATTACATTTGGTTAAATTAGTGAGATATTTTATTGCATAGGTGAGTGACTGGTTTACTTGCAGTGTGATATTCTGAGCCTGTGAAATACCTACTGTCAAGTCTTACCAAGAAAAGAGTGTTATGAAGCTTTGAAAATCAGGGTTTTGTTGATTTTGATTTTTTTTTTTCCTTCTGGTGGACAGGAATTAGAATAATGCTGTCTCTCCCAGACTTAACTTTTTAAAGAACTTATTTCAAATTATGGTTTGTGAAAAGTAAAATAAAGTAGAACAAATTAAAGTGCTGAGTATTTTTTGTCACTGTTTTGTTTTTCTTTATAGACTAAATATGAATGCTGAAGATGAACACATTGTATTTCTCATTCTGATTCTCTGGGTCAATTTGTCTGCATCATTTAACTGTCCAAGAATTTGCTTTTTTGTGCTATCAAAAAAGCCAAGGGCTTGAACATAGTGGCAGTTTTACTTTGGCACTGGAAAGCATTATTGGAGCTATATTCAGAAACCTCTCTCTCTTCCTTTAGCCGGTACAATCATTCTTTCAAAGACCTGTGTTTGGGATTAATATTTTATGCATGAAATGTTTCATGTACAGTAGTGACATAATAAGAAGAGGCATTTTATTAGTTTGTGCATGCAAGAAGAATGGATTACAGAAACAGGAAGTGTGCAAGGACTTGCCTTAAGATGCCATTTTTATTAACACCTAAGTTCATCATTTTAAGGCAAACATGGTTCATGCTTTTTAGCTTTTTATTTTATTTTGCCAAACCTTGTCTAAAGAGGTAGCATCCCATTTATTTATGTTCTTCATGCATATCTTGCACAGAAAATAGCCCATGTGGAAAGACAGCAAACAGATAGCTGCAGCTGTTGCCACTTATGCTCCAGAGCACAATTTTAGGAATTAATGATTTCTAATCCTGAAAATAATATAGATACAGAATGGTGTTACATTCCAAACTGCCAGGCTGAAGTCCCTTGCTCTTATTTCATAAATATGTTTATAAGAGTCTGCTTTAATCTCTTACTGCAAGAAAAGCTTTAAAGTTCACTCTGTGTTTGAAGTTAAAGTTGTAGACCTTTGGCAACCCATCAGTAGCCAGGGAAATACACTGAGATATCTCTTGGTTGAAATATTTAAAATAATTGTAAGGCACCAGAGCTGCAGTTAAATAAAGCTCCTTCTGGTCTTGCCATCTACTTCACTGACTGAAGATAAATGCAAATGTTTTTGGCACTTTTGGGCTATTGCTGAAGTGAAGAGATACAACGTGCCTTTTTGACAATTGCAGGTTATTAAAGGCTATTAAATTGGTAATCCCTGGGTAATAGCGATAAATCTCTCTTCAGTAGCGGCAATAGAACAACTCTTGCCTAAGATTTTGATTATTATTATTATTTTATGGTTTAGTAAAACAATCTGCAAATTGTTCCTGACCTCAGCTTTTCAAAAATCATGAATCAAATCCCTCTTTTCTGAAGACACGAAGCAAAATATTGTCCTATTTGAGCTTTATGAGAAGGGTATATTTTCAATCTTATTTACAATTATAAAGTTTATACTTTTTGAAAAAAAAAATGTTTTCATTAACATGAACTGTATTATAATGAAAGCACTCAAAAATATAATGGTAGAATCATGGCAGCTGGGTACATCACCACCTAAATCTTTCATCCTAATGAATTCTAAAACTCATCTCAAATGGGTAAAGTTATTGATCACAAATGTACAAATGGGAGAAAGTGACCTGTTTTTCAGTAGTACTGGACTTCCACTGGTCCTGGTGAAAATGAAGAGGCACACAGGTGCATGATGCGTCTGAAAATCTGACTGCCATTCATATTGCATCTTGTTACCAAAGCTGGGTGACAGTGACAGGGTATTGACAAATAAGATGCCTTCTATTCCATCCTTCTCTTCATGCTACATTAGTTTTACTCTCATCAGTAAATGTGTTATTAAAATAAGTGATTTCAAAGATGATAGAGAAAGAGCTACTGTAGGGAGCTTGATGTTGCCAGGGTCATGCCAGTCCACTTATTTTTGAAGACTTAACATCTATCTTCTTAGTCTTATTCTTCTAGTGCCATTTTTTTTTCTGTTGACCTTTAAAAGTAAGGAATTTGCCTATTTGCAGAAAGTTTGGCTGAGCTTTTATAATCTTGGCTCTCTTTTCTCTGCCATTATCACTGTCTGTCATTAGTGATATAAGTACTACACAGCACTAGACTTCCCTCTGCTCCCCTTATTCTCATCAGTGTCCAACATCCCGTGCTGTACCATCCTGGCAAGTGGAAAGCAGAGAACAAAAATCTGAAAAAGCATCCTGAGATTTGAGACATTGTACTGCACTGAGGGGGTTCTGATCTTGTGATGTGCAGGGCAGTCAGTAGTTGGTTTAGTTAATTGCAATGGGGGTATGATTTTCAGAATGGCAAGTGAAAAATAATGGTTTCTAACTCAATGATATTTCTTTCCATATGACACTTGGAAGACATGTGGGACCATTTTTATTTCTTTTTCAGCATTTAACAATGCAGAGGATTTTAAAATGCATGGAAGTATATAATTTCAATAGGGCTAAGGATTTAGCTTAAATAAGTTTTCTCTCTTAGTAAAATAGAGATCATATTTCCTATCATCTCTTCTTTGACTTACTCTTTTAGGTTAAAATTTGAAAAAAGCCTATACTTCTACTGGCTCCTCATTCTCCTTGAATCACAAGAGTCTCATGCCATATGTCTATGGATTACCCAGTACAATGGGGCGTGAAACTTGCCTAGATGGACTTTAATGTTCTTTAACTTTGCTTTAAACTTTAATGTTTGTTCGTAGATGGACTTTAATGACACTATGAGGGGTATAGTGACATGCTCAATTCATTTTGAATCCTGAGGTGCTTCTTTAGCACTTTCCAGCAGGTTGGGTGATACTTCCACGCCCCTCACATCCTCCCATTTCAGATAATACAGAATCCTGAGTTTTAACTGAACTGGTTTGAATATGTGCTTTGTAATGTGGACTAGCAATATGGAGGGCTAAGTAGACTAGTTCAAACTGTCCTTGGCAAGGAGCACCAGGCCTCTGTGCCATTTCAGTGCAGACAAATGGGGTTTGTCAGAGTGAAGCTGCAATCTGTGGTGCATTTTAGAAAAGAATAATGCTTTTATAACTTGTGTTCGGAATTTGTGTGCACTTTCTGGACAAAGCAGGCACAAATGTAAAATATTTATTTCTTTAACTAGATATACTTTCAAGGAAAATTTTAAGGCTAAGCACATTAGAGGCTCTGAAACAATATGGTAATCCCTTGGAATAGATGTTAGAGAAAGTTTAGAAAAGAAACAGATTGATAGATTAACAATAAAATAAATTATATAAACTCTCACATTTATGTGAACCAGCTAGCTCAGATAATAGCTCATGTTTTTGTTATGACTGACTAGGTCAGATTTGGTAAAATTTGAAGCTTGGCCAGTTTGATGGAGAGAACACAGGACTCAATATCAAACTGGAAAACTAAAAATGTTTAGCGAATACAATGATGATGCTACGAAAAGAGTGTGTGGAAAATGAAATCACTTTCAAGTACAATACAGAGCTCGAGTGAGTTTGGAAAGTGCAAGACCAGGAAGTGTGCAGTGAGAAAATGGAAAGTGTGTGAAACATCAGAAGAGCTGAACTGTAGATCTGAATAACCAGTACCAAAAAATCAATCTATGACTAGAAGGAAGTTCCTGGAAAAGAAATAATGAAAGAATAGCACCAGGATAAGATCAAATAAGGTAGTTCAAATAATATATGGACAAGAAGAACTGCAAATTAATTGCAGAACCCAGAATTTGTGTCAGATGAGGGTGGAGAAAATTATGAACGTTGGCTGGAATGCAGGCATGAAATGCTCTTGCTGCATTTGCTTGACATTGCGACAGAAGGTTTTCACAGATCGTCATCTTGTCTCTCGCTTACTGCAGCTCTGATGTTCAGCTTTGAGAGTGACTTGGGAAACTTGTCCTAGTGGTGCTTCTGTCAGCATTACCTCCTCACTGGCTTACGTTTGCCTGGGATTTGTGTCTTCAAGCTTCAGCAGAACAAGGATGAGTTGCATGGAGCTGTGACCGTGAAAGCTAATGCAGGTCCTTAGACAGTGCATAATCAAACTGGGGCTCAGCACTGATCTCTGCTGTTGTCCTTGGCTTTGTCCACCATGTGTTTTGCAGTTTGGATTGTTTTATGAGCATGACAGTTGCTTTACAACTTAATAACATGGACATACTATGACAGGGAGCTGTCAAGCCTTTTTAAGTATTATTAAAACCTTGCCTCGAGGAATATTTTAAATCAGATCACATTAGAATCATCACGGACTTCGTGTTTGTGTACTAACTTCATATGTTCTTGCATTAGCTCATCTGAAAATACTTTTGCTTAACTCTTGTGTTTCACTCTAGAGGTCGCTTTATCTACACAAAATTTTCCTGACCTCACCCCTTTTTCATAGATGTTATGACTTGACAATAGTTCTTGATAACTTTCATAGAGCTATATCTTATGTTGTTCACGTACAGATAATGTCCCACAGCAGTCAATTGCAAAAAGAGGTTACTGTGATAATTCCCCATTCTTAAAGGGTGTAAGGCAAGCGGGGAATTGTGACAATTTAGTCTAACCTCCCAGATAGCACTGGTCGCAGAACTTCATGAAATGATATCTTTTAGCCAGCCTGGCTGGATAATCTTGATTTGAGGATTATAGTTGATGAGAAAACCTCCCCACCCTGTGGCAAAGTATTTCATTATTTAATTACTTTTGAAATTTGTACTTTATTTCTGCTTTGAAGTTATCTTGACACACATTCTGCCCAGGATCTGATACATGGTTGTCTTCTGACTTAGGATCCTCTTACTATCACCAGTCTTTTCCTTATATACATACCTATAGGCTGACTGAAGCTCTCTCTTATCCTTGTTCTTGGTAAACTAAGTACAGAACATCTTTAATCTTTGGCAGTAACACAGGATTTCCAGGCTTTGGGGGTTTGGGCTGAAGCTTTTTAAACTATCAGCTTTTAAAAGGTCTGGCCAACAGGACATGTTGCAGAACTATTTCTTGAGCACTTTGAATCTGTAACTCTGTTCTTTTAAGAACACCTTTTCTGATGGTGTGAGCAACTCTCAAACAGTTGCATGTATTTTACCAGTGTTTGATTTTTTTTCTTTTTAAACTTGTGAAATAGATGGAGGAAAAAATCAGAGTAAACATGGAATACCATTTTCCTTTTTACAAAAAGAAAACACAAGGCCTCTGGATAGCATATGGTCAGCTGTGATAATTTTTTACTGCATCCAGTCTACCTTTTGTAGAGAAAGAAAAGGTAGTTAATTAGGAAATGAAGAATACTAAATTTTACCCCAGAAGTCAAGACATTTCATAGTAGCAAAATGCTGTGTCAATATTGCAAGCACCTTAAAGCCTGTGTCAGGTAGACAGACCCTGATTTGGGATGAATGAACTCACTGTGTTTCAGGCAGTAGATGTTTATGTGATTCCAAGAGCTCTGGATATTTCAGTGTTAGGATGAATAGACATCAGCATCCAAAACATTTTCGAGCTGGTGCTGAACTTACAGGCTAATATACAGGTTTTGTCTTCAGTGCAAAAGAGAACCATGGATTTTAAAAAAAATAATAAATATACATTTATTATTCTTTTTGCAAAATCCTTTTGGAAGCAGAGTAGTATAGTTTTATTGAAAACTGAATCACAGGTGCTGGCAGTGATGTTGATCTTGCCCAGGTACTGTGTGTTAAGTAAGACACCCAAGTCATGTCTCCGGGAGGGTATGGCAATGGTACTGTGATGAAAATCACTTTTTTTTTTTTCCAATGAAGGCAAAAGTGTAGCCTTTGATATCTTGCTAATTGCTGCAAGGAAAAGTGAGAGAGTGAATGGATTCCCCTGATTTGCTGTCCAGGTTTCTTCCCAGTCTTTAGTTCTTCAGTTCAAAAAGCATTTGTTGCATTTTTGTGGGTGTACTTATCCCCTAAAGTTTTTTTTTTTTTTAATACTGTTGATTATGCTGAAGGGGAGACTCCATCTTTTCCCAAAACTAGCCCCCCAGCTGAAAATCACCATGTTCTATAGTGGTAAATTATGGAGTTATACAAGATAGGACACATTCTTGCTGCATTGTAATTGCCAAATACAAAACTGCAGTCCTATCATTATCTTCCCTCTTTTCATACCAGATGTATTAAAGTGCATGGAAAGCCCTTAAACCCAGTGGGATTGTAATTTCCTTACAACAGCATTTTGGCTCCCAGAATTATATCCTCCGAATGTGAGGCTAAATGATTGTATGAGGAATTTGGGCAGGCAAACCTATTCTCAATTAAATTGGAAAGGGATATGACATATGAAAGAAGAGCCCCCTGAAGTATGACACTCACTTCCTTATAGTTGATCTGACAGAATTTGAGTGTGTTGATCTAAAACTCACCCTTTTCCATGCACTGTAGAGGATGACAGATGTTCAGAGGAACCTAACATGATTAGCGTTTTTGCTCTGGGAGGCAGGAAAGGATGTTATGATTTACTTATATTGTTGATTCAGTATGCTTTATTCAAAAGTTTGTAGCAAATGCTGCTGTTGCTTTTCTAAACCAATGACTAAATTCTTTCCTTTTTTTTTTTTGTTCTTTCTTTTTTCTTTTTTAGTAGCAGTGTTTTATTTTGGCCAAGTTTGACGGGTTTCACACCTGAGTTCCAAGGTTATGTCTCTGGATCATATTGTTACAAGTGGGATTACTTTTTCACTGTCATTCATCTGTACTTCAGACAGTCATTCAGGATAGGCCTCGTACTTAAAAAACCTCTGACTTGTTGTTTTCTATAATGATGCACAAGGCAGAGAACTTTATGGGGGCAGGAGAAATATAAATACCTTACCAATACAGGGCAGTTAGGAGTTCCAGTTCTCCGGTAATTGTCTGAGGACCAACCTGAATTTAAAGTAGGTTTTATATTTCATTGTGAATATTTCAGATATGTCTAAGAGACAGCCAGGATCCATAAAGGTCACATACTATTGTTGCTTCTGTGTCATTCATCACAAAATAGCCAGCTGCTAAGATCCCCCTATGACTGGTGCTACCTGGCAGCTCAGATAGATAGTTTTGGGAGGGCTATGCAGGGAGCACAGGAAGATCAGCACAGATGCTGCAGGTGTTAGGAGGCCGGCTCGGAGACACCCCCCTTGTCTTGGTTCTCCACAGCACCAACTCACAGCTCTTACGAAGTTAACCAGTGCCTGACAAGAAAGCTCTTGTGCCGCATCGCTGCAGCCTGAGTAGCCCATCTCCATGAACCTGGCTGTCTGCTATGCTGACACTTTCCTTTGTCTACAATGTAAATTTATTCTTTTTCTTTGCTAGAGAGGTTCATGTTTTGAGGAATGGAAAGAACAAATCATCATCATTATCATCATCATCAACTTACGAACAAATGAAAACACTCAAAAATGATGACAAACCAAGAATAAGCTGAAACAGACCCAGCAAGACCTGCTTAGGATAGAATAGGCTGCCCAAAATGCTCTTGACACATTATACTACCTGCGTATGTTACAATAAGAAGATGCTCTTTACCTTAGAGGCAACATAAATTCTCTGTGTTAACACACAGGCTCCCAAGGCTAACACTGCTTTTATTTAAATATTGACCTGAATGCAACATACAGCCAATGTACGTTAATGGCATGTAAATCATTGCCATGTTGTAGCTGCCGTAACCTATTTCTTCTCCCTCTTTTCTAACACTGTGAAAGTTTTGTTTCGTTTCTCCCCTTCCCTTGAATAAATGCTGTTTTCAGTGCACAGCTCCAAGCTACGTCTTTATTGCCAGTTCCAGGCCTATGGTACCTGGAGTTAATCACCCTTCAGCTACATATTGTTAACTGTGATGTGCCTGCTTACCTATAAAGGAGGAAAAGGCTCCTTCTTTATCCTGGCAAATAAGATATATTCTGCAGAATTGCTGGGGTGGGGGGAAGTCTTTGTTGAAAGAAGGAGGCTACAGCTATTTTTTATTAGTATTATAAAGAAATCCTTACTCCATTGAGAGCACAGGCCACAATGTGAAGGAATGTAACATTTCCTGCACTATCAAGACATTATTTGCAGCTTGTTTAATGAACTCAATTTCATTTTATCTGTACTTTGTATGTAGATAAAGAAACAAATAAAAGCATAAAAAGGGGAGATTTTTAAGGCAACATTTTTGGGGAGGGGGAAAAATGATATGGCAGCCTCGACCACAGATATCTTGGTCACATTGTCAGGATGGACGGCTCATTCTGTCATTCATTGCCCAAGGCAGTGAATTGGGACAGGAGTTGTTGATATGACACTAAACAGAGAATTACATTTTTCTACACTGTATGGAAAACATAGATGTATTCTTGTTCTCTGTGCCTCAGAACAGGAGAACAATGCTGATAGGAGCCCACTACTTTAAATCGTTGTTGGCTATTCACAGCACTGACAATAGAAGGCAGTTGTGAACAGGCAAAAAAAAAAAAAAAAAAACACCCTCCTCAAAATGACAGTAAACTATTTGGCACACATTGAAGAGAAAGCAGGCTGGATTTATTCAAACAGTGACTGAATTCCTAAGCAGCCATCAGATTTAGGGCAGAGGTGGGTTGGAATGATGGTGGGGTATCCCTCTCCCTCTCCCCACTGATTTCAGTTCTTTGGATACCAGTGCCATAAATTAGAAACTCATTACATTTAAAAAGAAGTTGTGTTAGTTGTGATTACTAAGCATTGTGCTTTAAACAAACAGAAATTCCTGATAAAAGTCCTGCCTGTGCTCAAGGAATGGGCATATACAGATATTACACATGCAAACAGCAATTATTTTTTGTTGCTATGCTATGCTATGCTATGCTATGCTATGCTATGCTATGCTATGCTATGCTATGCTATGCTATGTGATTTTATTTTTATTTCTTAACATAAACCCAATTAACACAAGCTATACCCAAACATTAAAACAGGGATGCTCCCATCCGGTTTGGAGGAGTGCATATTTTTATGTATATACAGGAAAGTGGTAGTGAAAATGAGTTTTCAAAAATCCTGATATGGCTATGCAAAAATACTTCTATGGCAACTTTAAAACGCTGGCAAATTCCATCTCTGGCCCATTATTGGAGGAGGCTTTTCCTCTGATTTAGGGCTTATTTTTTTCAAGATTATGTCCTACTTTTTTGGTTTTGTATTTCCAGTAGCCTTTTGACTGTTGCTTCTCTCTCCAGGAGTTTCCCAGCGCAGAAAAGTTGTGGGGAGCTTAGGCGTGTTGGAGCAAGCACTGTATTAATATAGTTGCTGGCTGCAGGGAGGCTGGAGCATGGCTGAGCACCAACAGACTGGGGTTCTGCTGGTGTAATCCCACCGTTTCTGCAATGATCCCTGGGCCTTAGAGATGAGGGAGAAAAAAAGGAAAAGGTTACAATCAGGAAAAAAATCTGCTTTGAGAAGTGCAGTAAAGATAGGGATGGGGGAAGAATCAGGTTTGGTTACAGTCAGCTTTGGCTACAGCTTCCTGAGAAATCTCTCAGGTGCAGCACACATATGTTCATATTTGGTGGACTGGACTGGTAGGAGGTGCTCTAGTCTGATAGCCATGGACAATTAAAAGCAACATGCCCACCTTCCATGGAGATGTCCCACTTCTAGCGACACACAATCTGTCTGGACTGGTTAGGGTTGGGATTTCCCTGATGATGTTAACATCAGGTAGTTTTTATGCTGAGAGTAGATTTAACTTAAGGACTTAGCTAGTGTTTGTGTTGAAATTAGGATGAAGTTGCAGAAGGGGCCTAATTTCATTGCTGAAGAGATTTTTCGGCTGAGAGCTCTGATGGAAATGCTGTGGCCCCATGAAGGCCATATGTGGCAATAATTCCCTTCCTTTAGTGTCAGTAGGTCTTTTCTTCCCCATCTAGACTTAAAAGTCACAGTGTCTGAATCTGACTTGCTGTGTTAATCAGCCTATGAAATCACACTTGTCCAAACCCAGGAGCTAATTTCGTCTCTAGACCCTTTGGCCCTGTGGCAACTGAGGAACTGCTAAGCTGACCTGCATGCAAAGAGGACTTGTGCGTGCTGTGGAAGAGGCTAAGGTGGGAGGCTGGGGAAGGATTTACCTGGATAGAGTGAGTCAAAGCAAGCTGGAGTATCTATTGGTGTCATTTAGCATGCTGAGTGTCCCCTCTACTCAGGTGATGCCAGAGAGGTCCCTGTATCCTCATTATCCATGAGCGCTCCTGACTGCACAGCTATTCTGGATCTTCCCATAAGTGATTTTCTGGAAGCTGAGAGACAGGCAGCTAGTAAAACTGATGGAGTTTTGCAATTGTTAAAAATATGTAAAAAGAGAGACAAACCACAACAATATCTGTGCATGAGAAAACAATGTAGCATTAAAAAAAAAAAAAAAAAAAAAGCAAAGCTCTTGTCTGTAAGAGCTGTCCTGCAAAACCTGCCCTTGCAATGCAGTTTTGCTGCTCAACTCCCAGTCTGTATCGTCTGGGGAGCTTCCAGAAAACACAGTGTCCCCCGAGAATGCAACACGTGTACCTTTTGCTTTCCTGCACATCAAAAGAACCTCCAGGTTTCTGAGCTGCTGTTTGGAAGTGCGGAAGTTCTGCCCTTGATCATTTGCAAAGGACAGGCCGAGTTCTCCATCACTTCTGAGGTTTTGTTCACCTTTGCTTGAGTCACTGGAGGGTAGCAAAGCTGGCGGTGGCATGCTGCATGTGTTATGCTGGTATTCCCATGGTACTGACAAGCCCTCAGGAGCTTACACTATGCTATGCTGTCATGGTACAGAATTAAACTAGTTGTGAACTAAACTAAAAAAGAAACCCAAATTCTAAAAAAAATTCAAAATACTTATTTCAGCAAAAATGTTGTGTGAAATGTGGAAAAGGTTTCTGAGAAACCTCTTCCAGAGATAATTTCTGGAAATCAAACTACTTTTTAATATCCAGCTAATACAGTATTTGAGAGAGTTAGGTTGGTTTTGTAACTCCTTGTAACTACTGAGACTGTAGGTGTTTTTTTTTTTCCCTTGGTAGATGTTTGAATCAAATCCAAATGCTCTCCTGCTGATGGGAGCAGCATTTAGGCAAATTAGAAAGTCACCGAGTCTGAATTTAGAAGATTAATTTATTACTCCTCTTTTTTTTTACAATAATCATTAGTAGCACTGGGCAGGAATGAGGAAAGCAGTTTTGCAAAAAGAAAAACAAAAGACTTTAAAACAAAAAGACTTTTAAAACAAAAGACTTTTTTCTTTAGCGTAGAAGAAAGGAAATAAAACAGCATTTCAATGGCATTTTCCCATCCAGTCCATTTTAGTAGTTATGTTTCATAACCATTGCGTTTGTGAACACACATGTGAACAAAAAACTGCAGCTGGTGATTTTGTTCTGCGTTACTAGGGGAGAGCAAAGGGGTGGAGGAAGAAGCATCTTTGAAAGTGAAATCATATCTTTCATTCAAATATCTTTTGAAAAAAAGGTCATAGATAACGACGCTTACTAGGTTCATTTCTAGGTTCAATTTCATAAATTTGGGAATAATCTAAATTGATTAGAAATTTCAACTGCCTGCATGACTTCACAGTTGCATTATTGACATTGACTTGTATTTACAAGTTGTTGTCAGGCCTTGGAGCAGTTCCTGTAAAGTGGAGGATCTAGCTGGAGATAACACTGAAAAGTTATAATACTTGGAAATCTGTTTGTCAGGATTTTTTTCTTTTGTGGAGGAGTGGGGGAAGAGGTTGGAGGGCGCTAGCTTTCTGTTTTGTTTTATTTTAACGCAGTCTAATTGTGCCGCAGTATTAAGACAATACATCTTTAAGTTTTCATATGAAAATAGGAGCTTTGGTATGACAGAATATCAAAGTGAAAATTAATGTCCGCCACTTGTATATTGCCTAGACGTTACTTTAGAGAGAAAACAACAGGAGCGAGACGAAGCCATACATATGTTAAATTCACATCAGTAATAAAGATTAAGTAGAAGTTAATAGCATCCCAGTCATGCTTGTGGAGGTAATCTCCTTTCTGAAAATTCAAAATTAGATTTGGAGGATCGAAGCAAACAGGGGGTGAGACTTTGGCGTAATATTTTAATCAAATTGTCATGAATGAGTGGATACAATTAAGAATTCTGTCAGTCACAGTGCTGAGCCCCTTTTGTTAGTCAGCTGTTGTGAGGGATGCACTAGGGCATCGTGGCTAGAGATTAAACTTGACCTTTCCCAGGATCTTCATTTTTGACCCTCTGTCTAGGCTTTGCTTGTCAGATGGCTATTTCTTTTTCTTTTTTTTTTTTTTTTAAACAGTGGGTAGCAAAGGTTGGGGACAGACAAAGATGTTTCTCTCTCTCCCTCTCTCTTTTTTTTTTCCTTTTGCTAAATACAGCAGACAAGGCTCAATAACGGTTCCCTGTCAGCTGCAAAGTGCCCATCTAAGCCTCTTTCCTTCATTACTTCTCTGATGTGTACTGTATGTCATTCCTTGGACAAATTTACAGCTGAAGAATCTGTGCCAAAGGCAATACAACTTAACGTGCAGGGAAATGTTTTCTATTGAATAAGTTGTGCTCTAACATTGCTACAGCAGGCTTGCTTTTTTTTTTTTTTTTTTTAATAAACTTTTGGATAACTTGGGCTTCTTTTTAGAAATTTTAACTGAAGTTCTCTGTTTTTCTTGTTTGCTTGCTTGCTTTCTTTTCTTCTGAATGTGGTTTTAGATAATCTTCTATTACAGAGCGAGTTTGTTCTCCTCTTGAGATTATGTCAAATTTAACATTGAAATTAAATATCAAGCTCTCTTCCCTTTCGTGATAAACCTGATGATACGTATTTTAACTACTGTTTATGTAAAAATGTTCTCATGTATGGTTCTTCGTGCACTGGTTCACAATCCGAGGATATTTTATTGTGAGAGTTTCTGTGAATGCAGATTCTGTAGGACCAGAGTGATAGCTATTTGTATCACGGGAGGTTTCATGGCTCCAGCTGAGATCATACTACTGCATTAGACATTTTATGCTTATTATTTGTGACAGTCTTTTTCTCTCCTGCTTTGGGACCTGTGGAATGGTGGGTCCTTAGCTATGGAATTACCAGCTCAAAATACTTCACTTGCCTGTGAAAAGATTGTTCAAAAAAAAAGCAAGAAAAAAAGCCAGTGCAACCCCAAAACAATTAAAACTTCTTTTATATACTGAGTTCATACTGATTTACATTAACACATTTGAAAACCTCTATCAGAAAGTGACTTGGAGAAGATCAGATAGGTGATTTTAAAATATCTTGTTTCTTCCCAGTGCCTTTAACATTGTCCTGGCACTGAAACATTCTGTGTCTGCTGTTGAGAAACTTAAAAAAAATGTTATTTCAACACCATAAATGGCTCTCCAAGGCATTAAAGTACATAAATACAACTACAAGAAATGCAAATATTAGAACCAGGGCTCACCAGTCATTTATAAATGAAGATAAATCAGTTGTATGCAACAAACCAAGATTAACTTCATGCCCGAAGCATGTTCTGTATTAGAGGTTTCCACAAGCTCATACATAGGTGGGTTGTCTTTCTTTTTTCTTTTCTTTTTTTTTCTTCTTTTTCATTAAATAAAACTGAATTTATTATTATAAGCCGATCCCAGATGATTCTTTTATCTTCACTCTTTTCTTTTCCTTCTTTGCCTTTTTATACAGTGTGTTTGGTAAATAGAAAGAAGTGCTTTCGACATTGGGTGACAGTATGTAATCTACATTCCCACTGTTTGTTTTACCTTTTGTTACAGAAAGAATAAAGTCTGAGCAACTTGCGCTAGTACATCAGTTTCTTTGCACTCCTTTGTACTGTAGGACCTAATTATATTTTAACACTGCATTTACTCCATTTGCCTGGAGAATTATTTCAAATAAACTGACAGAGCTATTGTGCTGTGACATCATACTAACTCTTCTTTTGGTGTTGTTGTTCAGGGGGTTTTGTTTTGTTTTATTTTTTTTTTTTAACAGAGAAAATAAGCTCTTCTGTGAACTCAGCAACAGCAGAAGAAATTGCATTAAAAACATTTAACCAAAATGTTGGTAACACATCGAAATAAACGCTACTGCACTTCAGGGGTTGAAAGGAATATGCATCAAAATGCTTGGCATTTAATTTTTTTTTTTTTTTTCTTCGGGAATTTAGCCAGTGAAATATAGCTGCCAGTGTCTCAGGCCTGCGTGTGTTCTTCTGCAATATGCTCTCGATCAATCAGATTTGCATAACTAAACTGTCGGCAAGCCCGCTCCGCTGCCCAGGTGCAGGGCCATTTGCATATAGAACAGTGAGGAGGTCCCAAGAGTCACTTCAGACTCCAGTGACTGCTGAGCCCGCAGTCCGCACCGCACTGGAAATGAAATTGGAATGACAAAAAAATGGTAGTGCTAGGCGGCAAGGGTGAAATATGCACTTGTGTTTCAAAGGTTATGTAGAGATCACAAGACAGCATTCAGGCACGAGAATATGCACAAGCCCACAGGAAAGCAAATGCCGTTTTATTTTGTTTCCCTTCCCCCAGCCCCAAAGATGCATATTTTCTGAATATAAATATATATATACACATATATTTCTGTACACGCATGCACACACACACATACACAATATGTATTTTTTTCCTTTAATGTTGCATATCAGAATTTCACTTATTTTTCAACCCTTAGGTATGGAGTCAAGAGATGTGGGTGTATTTTAAGTATATACTTCTTTTCAATTAAATCTCCTGGGGTATGAAAATTAAATAAATAAGAGACCTTTCACTCATGTTTGTTTCTTTCTGGAATAGGCATCTACTTTTTAGGCATGGTTGCCTATAAGTGTATCTCCTGTTTCCTAGACTATATATTATTCAGTTAGAAGAGCTAGATGGTGAATAATTACTACAACTTATGGATAGAACTGGAAATAGAGTAAGAAAAACAATGGGTAACAGAGCTGATTGCTAAAAATTCTTTATCTGAGGCTTACCATAGGTCTCATTATACCCTTTTTATAGGCTGAAAAACGAATGCAAAGCAGTGATGTGATTTCCCAGCAGGAAAAGGGTGATCCATTGGCACTCAGGAAGAAACAGACTCTTCTACTTGCACTGTGTAGGATCTCCTGAGATCTTCTGTTCTAACCATTAAGCAAGGTGACGTCCTCTTCCTCCACCACGTATTACTACCTACTGAAAGAGAAGGACGTTCTTCTTTACTCACTTGATTAAGCTCTGGTGTTGGACGCTCTTTTCCCAGGGCAGTTTTTGAGGGACATTGTTTGGTGTGCAACCACACACGCACACACGCAGCAGAGTCCAGCCCAGCCCTGGCGGAGGAGGAACACGGCAGATTTGGCCCTGCTGAAATGTGCTGCTTTGGCGGGGGGAGGCAGGAGACAAGGTGTCCCGCCTGGTTTGAATGTCAGTTGTTGTCAAGTTGGCATCCGGAGCGGTTTCCATGACAACAGCTTTTTGTGCTGGGGGACGAGGTCATGCACCTGTGATCTCGATGAAAAGGACAATGAGCGAATGTACATTATTTAGAGCTTTTATCTTCCAGTATGTGTTTGAGTATAACCTTGAAATTGGGTGAATAAAGGGCAAAGTACATTGCTATGCATAGGACTGAGGCAAACTAAATTGGTTAGGAAAAGGTGTGAGAAAGACTGGGGGCACTGTACTGCGTAGACCCTTCTCCAACTTTCCATGGGTGGGTCACACTGTTTCGTCAACTCTCCATCCCTTTTATCTGCAAAAGTTTCTCTGAAGTGAAAGGAGTCCATAATTCTGGAGAGAGACTGAAAGGAAGGGGAAAAGTATGCTCGTTATGTATTTCAGTATGATTACTCCCCACCTTGATTTGTTATGATTACCAACATACTCCCAAAGCTTAACTTGGGGTGTCACTACCATGAGACCTGCTAGAAAGAAATATCAAATGTATTCTATAGAAAATAAGATGGATGGTGAGTACTCCTCATGTTTTCTCATATTCAAAATCCAAATGAATTTTGGTAAGAAAAAATTAAAAATAGCCAAAGGTAGTTGGTAGCAACTTCTTACTGTATCATTGCTATTTGTGTTCTCAGGTTGCCAGTATCAAAGCAGAATTGGGCTGGCTATAATTTTCTTTCTTTAAGAAATGTTTTAAAATATTTTTGAAATATACTGTTTCTTGAGGAAAGAAATCTAGCGGTGTTACGGAGTGACTAAAAAAGAAAACCCCAAATATTTTTTTGAAATAGTTAAATTAACGAAATATAAGTAACTGGTCCTGAAATGAGGGAAAAAATAAAACTTCACCTGATGCAAATGAAAATTTATTGTATTATTATTCAAAAAAATATCCTAATGCATTTGCATATGCATATGATCTATATAGATCAATACACATACTGACAATTTTATTTTGAATGCCTAAATTTCTGGGCCACGATGGTCATCTTTTGCACAGCATATTTAAAGAAAATTCATAGACCATGCCAATAAAGCCCAAGGTGTAATAAGAACAATTGAAAAAATTCAGCTTTGGATATAAAACACAAACTTCTGAGATCATTTGGACTCCAAGTTTCAGAGCTTATTGACATTAGGGATTCTTTAAAATCAGGGCATTTAGAGTGGCTTTCAAATTTCTGCTATTTATGTAGGTAAAAGGAACTGTTCCAAGGGAGGAGAAAGAAAGCATCAGAAAATGAGAAGATTAGTTAAGACAGTAGAGAGCCTGAGGAATGGCTACAATTATCAGCAAAGACTATAAAGGTTAAAAGGTGGAGGTGGGGATGACTGCAGCCCAGGAATATCTTTCCTTGTGCTCTTGTGAGAGGAAGGCAAATGATCACTACACAGTGGCTGCTCTAAATAAAATTATCCCAAGGGATAACATTGGTTTCTGCCATTCAATCTCCTGGCGCTGCCCCTCTCGCCCAAAGTGGATCTTGCAGCATCCACAGGAGTACAGGAGCGCATCTGTGAGGCTGGAAGGAGAAAAGCAGACCTATGTAGATGTGCCTCTTGCCAGGACACCGGGGTGGGTCCTAGAAAGCAAACCAAGCTCTGCCACACTAAAGGAAGACAAGTCAAAGCAGATGGCTGCTCAGCACTTCTTACATTGGGATGGTGACGATTCCCCCCTTTGGTATTTATTCATGTAAACTCTCAATCTCTCCTCTCTTACCATGCAAGAGGAGCCAGGAGGCAGCGCCCTCCCTCCCAGCGCGGGGCAGGTCAGCTGCTGCGCTCGGGGCCGTTGGGCTCCGCGGTGGCTGAGCAGTGAAAGCAACACGCGATCGCGGCTACCGGTGATGTATGAGAGAGAGAGAGATCACTGTCACAGTATATCTGCTATTTTCAGTTTAATTAGTAGTCAGAACTTCATTTGTCAACTTAATCATTGCAGACAGACACCACAGAGACGGGAACCGGAAAAAAAAATCGAGAAAACAAATGAAAAAAAAGAGCCCATTTGTGGCTCTAGGCATATATTATTTGTTTCTCGTCTCACTGTATTCCAGTATTTCACTAAAATTTATAGTGAAAAATGGATGGATGCATGTGGAAGACAAGGCAGAGATCTGTTGCCTTGTCATTAAAAGTATGAGTTGCAGAGGACCTGATTTCTTCAAATTGTCTCAATAAAACTGTGTTGTAGCCTGTAAAACTACTCAGAATTTCCACATCTCCAGTTTCTTTGTGTTAAGTAAATAAGTATTTATTCTTGTTTTGGCTAAGAGAAACAGTAGCTTTGCCATTGAGACACTGCTAGCCACAGCCAAACTGAATGAAATTTTCCTCAAAAGAGGTAGCCTAGGTGGTGCAAAAGAAGGCTAAGTACACTATCCAGTCTTGTATGGCCCGAGTCATAAATTGCATCCCAAAGTGCCTCTGGAACAGAAATATGTAGAATATTGCACATCTATTATGATTAATCTGGTAACATGGTCTCTTACGCAGGATTCATAAAGCTCTTACATGATACTTTTCTTGATTTCTCAATTTAGCTTTGGTGTGATTTGTAAAGGTTCTCTGAAGCTTCTTTGTTTTGAATATTTCTAATGTGCCTGAAGTATTTTGGTACATGATATTTAAATACAATAGGAATAATTTTAAAAAGCAGAATACCAGTCCTGGCAATATCACTAATTCCCTCTTCTTCAGTCAATCTTTTAGTCAGTTTTGTAAGAATTTGCTGTCTTTATGTCTAGAGCAAACCTGCTATCAAAGAAAGCCATTGGTCAGAGCTAATCAAAATGAGCCTTACCTCTACTTTAATAATTTTATACTATGAATTCTTTGTATCTCAAAGAAGTCATTCATCAGGAGAGCTCATAGCCTTCAAATAACAAAGAGTTTCCATTTCATTACAGCAGCCTGTTGAGTTGAGTGCCTGTGATCCCCATTTTACTGAGGAGTAACCTGAGGGACAGAGAGAAGTGACTTGTCTGGGGCTATGTGATAAACTGAAATTCAAACATGCCTTTTTCCTCAAAATGATTTTTATTGTTTGGCAAATCCTTTTTCTTGAAAATCCATGTAAATTGAACAGTCTCATTAGTGCTAATTATTTAATGTTTTCCCTTTTTAAAAAGAGTTGTGTTCTAAATAAGGGAGCTGCAGTGGGACTGAGCCCCAGCTGTTTCTTTGCACTAACTCTGCTTCTTAGTAAGATGCTGTGTCTCTAGGCAAAGGTGCCCGTTTATTTGGTGTGTTCCAGTAATTTAATTGGAAAAGTCGAATTACCACTTAAAAGATGTGCAAGAATGATGGGTAGAGAAGATCTTTAAGTCAGGAAGCTAAAATGAACTGAAGTTATATGCTGGAAAGTGCTGCCGTTGCTGTTGTGGAGAGAAGCTTTATTTGAAATTACAAAATGAAAATTACCGATCAATGCAGCCAGAATGGAATGATTGATATTTCAATTGCAGTTCTAGAAAATGTAACATAGCATAAAGATACACTATTTACCTTCTTTTCATTTCCAAGTTTTTGCACATTATAATAACATATATAAGTGCATAAATGGGCATTTCCAGACAGTGCAGCTGGGAGCAGAGCTGAAAAGAGTTGTAGTATTTATCAAACTTCAGGCAAGGCTCAGCTGCAGTAGTATTTGCTTCTAGGAGGATGATAAGAAGAGTGTTTTGCCACTGTTTAAGCTGTTTTCTTTCTCCGGGTGAAGCTGTAGAACATAAGGGCTAGAAGAGAACTCCACTTACTGTCTTCTGCACTGACTCTATTAACTGTGATGACAAGATGAGGGATGAGTGTTCAGAGTGCTCATTAACATAGATTTCCTTCCCTGCAGCAGTTCCTGGAAAGCACCTAGGATTTCATTCTTTAGTTCTTCCAAAAAGAAGATTTTAGTTCTTTCACTCTTATCTCTCTGGATAGGTTGATGCAGTCCCCCACACAGTAGACTTCTTGCAGCTTAGGTTTTCTAGAGGTGACATAAGAGAAGATTTTGTGCTTCCCACTTTCCTGATGGTTGAAATGTTGAGTTAGCATATTAGATATGAAGAACTTTGCTTCACTTTACTTTATCCGTGAAATGAAGATGTTTTAGCCTTTACACATAGTAAATAGATAAATCAACATTCCACAGCCTGGGCCAAGTCTTCATCCTTATGTTGTGTTCTAGCTAATGATTTATGATTTCCAGTCACTGAACACACATTTAAGGGGGAATGATCGTTTTCTTACATATATTCATCACAAAACTACACAAGGTATATACAGCCCATATAAGAGTCAAAAATTTATTTTGGCTTTTGGGAAAGCCTTAGTTGTACTACTGTATCTACACCTCTGGCTATGTTTGACTTCCTGTTACTTAAAGGAAAGAAGATAAAAATATGCAAAAATATGGTTTTGTAACTGTCTATTCACTTTTCATTCACTAAAGACATCTGTAAAGACAGGCTAAAACAGCTATACAAATATTCTGAGTTCCAGGAGTGTTTGATTCTGTGTATTTCTCTTAATGAAAAGGTCAAATTCTGTGTGTGGTTATAGTAGAACATCAATATCACAATTCTATTTTCCGCTACACAGATCTAGCAGATTTATACTGGTGTAATCATGTATGGAGTTTGGCCCTGCAGTACCACTGTGTCTTCTTCCTTCTCAGCCTAGAACTTCTAATTTTATGGCATCAGAAATGGTTGCTGTGACACAGAAGTGGTCTGTGTTTAGGACATCAGATGAAGAGTGTTGTACAAAGATGAACTCTTGAGGAACTGCAGATCTGTTTTCATGCATCTGAGAATGAGAAATGAAAGAAAATAGAATAAATAACGAGAATTGCCTCTAAATGAAATGTTTTACCAAGTTTTCCCTGAAGCTTCAGCAGCTCTTTAAACATTCTGGTGCTGGCCCATCGCAAAGCCAGATGTTGCCATTTATCAAGTAAAGTAAAGAGCCCTTCCTGCATCCACAAATATGAACTGAATATGAAATCAAATGGGAAACTGCTACACTAACACTGGAGAAGATATAATGTAACTTTTAAGCTATCGACAGACCTGAGAGTAAAAGCAGTGTCTGACAGGAAAGAGTAAGTGTCGGCAACATTACTCGATTCATCTTTCAAAGGCAAAATTGCAGCCATATGTATAGACTTAAATCACTTGATGGATGTCCTACAGGTTATGATTTCCTTCCCCTCTCTCTCCATCACCTTCTCCTCCCATTCCATGTGCAGGTCAAGTGCTTCGTAGGGGAAGGATCCATTGTGAAAGCTCTGAGCAAGCTTCCTAAAACCCCAGGCTGGCAAAACAGGTTTATAAGACACAAAGAGAGCACTTGTAAATAATGGTTACTTTCTTTGAAAGTATATGGTGTCTCTTCTATTTAGTCTTAAACCAGGTGGAAGAAAAAGTTAGTCTTCTTTAGTCTGGGTAGGACTGAGACAGCACTGGCTGATGGTGGCACGTGTAAGGAGAGGTTCACCCAGACACGGTGCTTCTACCTGCTTCACCAAGAGCATCGGCCCTCCTGCTTTGCAGAGTGACACGAAGCACGCAAATTCTGCTTGGCTCCAATATTGGCATATATCGTCAGGTAGCATCAGTAAAAGCATTTTTTCTCATGTTGTTTTAGCCTAGAAATTTGTCCCTGTGGCTCACATGGGGACCTGGCTATGTAGGATGAACTAATTATAAATGTTGGATTAATGTAACTCACTGGGTGTAGGATTAAATACAGCATCATTCCAAGACTCCAGATCTTCAAAAAAGACTTGCATAAAATGACCATAGCCTTTTGTTGCTCCAGCAGTAATGTCCTAATAATACAAACAAAGTTTGCAGGGAGAACTGGAGAACAGCTGATGAAGATGGAAAAAAACAGATATGCTTTCATACATGGGAGCCTTTCTTCAGGTCTAAAGGTGAGGCAGGAGACAAAGTATGTGTTGTGGATAATTGTTTGGTTAACTTAATTAGGCTAAGTCCAATTAGACAGTTTGACAGAAAAGGACAGTTGGTATCTATGGAGCACTGGGAGATATTTGGAAGGGAGAGATGTTGAGATAATTAGCTGAATGGATTTTTATTTTTGAACTTAACTGAATTTTGAGGTGTTGGTTGAAATGGCCTATCAGGAAAATTATTAAATGTCATAAAATCAGTGTTGCAACCAAGCTCATGGACTTTAGTACCAAATTAAGTTAAATTTTAAGTTCCCAAGCTCTTCTTTTTGGAAGTAATTTGTAGATCTTCTTTGCATATGAAATCTCTTGAGTGTTCAGAGATTGAAAAGCTGTACTGTGAAAAATCTTCTCTCACTGACAGTCAGTGTTTATGTCCTTTTATGTGCTGTGTTTGGGAGTTCATTCCGGTAGGTTGTGATGAACTTCAGGCCATCTGGGGATGATGATGGGATAGTTCTGCGGTGAGGTAGTGACTTTGATGTCTTTGGAGATGCACTGGCATTTCTAGCTGTGCTCCGATGTGAGCTACTTCTTTTTAACATGAGGCTTAATACCCACACAAGGACTGTAGAACTCACTGGTAACTACACAGTACAGTCAGTTTGTGCTTTTTATGCTGAAGGGCATGAAAAGAAGGTCCCAGGTTCCCCCTTGCCACAGGGATCATTCTGTCCCAACGCTGCCGCTAGCAATCCTTAATCCTCCGGAAAGAGGACTGAGGCTCCTGCAGCAGCCCCAAGAAGTCCTGTGCACAATTTCTGCCTTTCTGAGCTTCCCCTCAGTTTGGAGCTTGTTGTACAATTTGAGCCCAATATGTTTCAAGAGGGTGGTTGTGGAAGAGGGGGAGGAGGGGTCGCTAAATTATGGTTGCTGTGGGAACTATAACTTTGAATTTCTTGACATCTGTCCAATGACAATCTCAACATTAACGTTGCATTAACATAGTTTTTTTGCATTTAATTAAAAAAGATGATGGCCTGGAATCTGTTAAGGAATTTAAAGCCAACATTTAAACTATTTGCTAGGAGCAGAGATGTCAGAGCCTATGCTCTAGAAACATTCATGTGTACTTGCTAAACATTCTGATAATGTAAAATAGCCACAGAGACGATAAATGAGAGTAAAGTGCTTCTAAAGGCATTGTCTGCTTGTCTCCTCCTCGTGGCTTTGCCCATCTTTCCTTTCTGAAGCAAACTGCTCTGACTGTGTTTAAATTAACTTGGAAACTAAATCATGGGTTCTGATTTCTCCATACATCATCCTCACTGCTGGCCACGGACTCACCCTGTGTGTTTTCTGGGAACTTATTGCTTGAACCCCCGTTTTCTTTTGTCAGGTTCTTAAGAGCTGGTTGCAGAAGTGCTTTGCTTGTATACAGGCTCAAAATAGTAGTAGATGCCTGACTACAATATTTATCCTGATTTCTGGACTCTCGAAAATGTGTCTGAGTTTCTTACATAATATTCCAGTGCACTCGCTAATTGGTTTAAATTCTGAAGGTTATGCAAAAAGCATTTACCCCTGATAGGTGTCTCACCTCAAAAGGTTTGGAGGCGCTGAGCTTTATAGCTCTCTTTTGTAACCTCGTGTTATTTCAGTAAGTTCAGCTATCAGACAAATAGACATATGGACTATGCTAAAGTTAGGTGCTGCAGATAGGAGAAAGATGTTCATATGGCACCCGTGTTATTTAGCCTTCTCTCATAACAGAATACCATACTGTTAAAATTGTCTATTTTTATGTAATTCTTCCACTTATATTGAGATAAAAAATTATTAGTCTAAGGTTGGCTCACATCATCAGAGCTTCTGAATGTTGGCAACTTCCCTACAGTCTGTTGCAGGCAATAACTGCCAGGGAAGTTGCTTGAACACAAGCAAAAAATAGGTCTTCCTGCTGAGCCACCAGCCCAGCAACGTAAGGAAGAATTTAATATCATGGCCTTAAGAAAGTTTCTATGATGTTCTTCACAGACAGTCGTGCCTTCGGTGAGGTGATGGAGGGAGAATATAAAATCCCAGAGTTACTGCAAGCCTAAAAAAAGTTGTGAAAGAAGACTTGGCAGTTAGTAGCTTTATGTAAAAGATTTTTGCATATAAATTGCATATGCATATGACATTTTAGCTCCAACTTTACATGTGTTTTGGAGGTTGGATGCAATCTTGTCCCTGCCTGTCTGTTTGCTTTTGCCATGGCTGCATCAATATTAATCCTGTTGTTTTTTCCCTCTGGCTTTTTTTGTTAATTTCCTCCTCTCCCAGTTCTGTCTTAAAAACTATTTGTTTCCTTTTATCCTAAAAAATCAAAAAAAAAAAGCCCACCTCTTTTCTATTTTTTAATGAGTTGTTGTATTTAAAGCATGCATATTTCTTTTTTTGCCTTTTGGAGTTGACTCTCCAGTATTCATCTGGTGACAACAAATGGCTAGGGAGCTGATAAGATGAAAAGTTATTCTTTTGCTAGAGATCTTTTCTCTAAAAGTAAAAAACATTCTTAAAGTAACACTGATGTCCTATCCTTCCACCTCAACACTATCATCAGAGAAATACAGGCTTTGCCTTACCGAGATGCCTGCATATTGCGTTTAAGAAATGCTTCTATTCTGAGCTCAGAGGTGGACAGAGAGCTGAAAGTGACCGGTTGTAAATCAGGTCCTCTTTTCCATTGCAGATTGTCAGAGAATGGACTAATTTAACTTTCTTTCTTTTTGTCTCTTTATTCATACCTCTCAGTGAACATATTTCATTCTTAGGGAGTGTTCTGAAAAAAATAAATCACGTTTTGGCTTCTTTATCAGAGCTCCGCCTGTAAGCTGGTGTGAGGTGGGATGGTTGCTCCTCGGCACCTGCGAGGCTGGGATATTTTGGAACAGGAGCCTGAACAACCTCTTGATCCTTGTGGAAGGTAGTCAGAGTTGGGAAAATGTCACAGTCTCTAAGTCCTTTCTTTTTTCCTTTTCACAGCTCAGATAAGAATTCACTAGCAGGAAGAATCCGAATGTAACACGCTGTGGATGGACTGAAGGAAGGAACCCCCCAGTTTCAGCTCTGCAGAAGGCTAAGGCTTCCCTTCCCTCCCCGACTGCAGCCTGCAGGGCTCCCCCAGTTTTAGCTGATGAAACATGCGATTCCCATTGCCCCACAGTTCTAGTAGCAAGAGTCTGGCTTCAGCTAAGTCGCTTTGAATTACTTTGCCACTACCGTGCAGAAATCGAGTCACTCCAATTTTTGCTAGCACATCACCTATTTCTGTAGCAGAGGGGCTTTCATGTTAAAAGTACAGTCTGCCAGCAACCAATTTGCAGAACTGCACCTTGCAATGGAAGTACGTTCCTGCTATCTTGTATTTTCAATTGTCTGAAATTATGTTTGAATTTCTGGGAGTTTTTTTTTTTTTTTTTTTTTTTTTTTTTTTTTTTGCTATAGTTTCCCACGCTGCTGATTTGTTGTTGCTGTTTTAACCAATTGAAATTTGGAGAGTGTTGAACAGCTAGGGATTATCTTAAGTGCCTCACATTTTGTAGCACAAAAGGTTTTTTCCCGAAATATTTTTGAGTCAAAAAGCTCTTTTCTCACAATCACTTGCATGAATTTTCTGAGAGGGCCATGTGATGTAATTAATACCTTGAAACTATGGTCCAAAATAAATGAAAATGACAACTCAATGGTTCAAGTTAGCATGTTTAATTTGATTCTTAAGCACATAAAAGTTGCTTCCAGTTGAATAAGAGAATGCAGTTGAACATGGATTGTAATGATGCATCAAAAGTCATGACATCCCTGCTCAAATCATTTATAAACAGCAGAAGAATTTTGAGAACTGAATTACTACCTGAACTTCAAAAGAGGCCATGTATTTCTATTAATATAAAGAACAATTGCGGGCTGTTAGCCGCTAAGTTATTTGAATTTGAAATTCATCAAAAAGGTGGTGGAGGAGGAATATATCTGCACTCTAATGTGGGTAAAGGACCCTCTGTGTGAGGTAAAATTACTTGTGAAACAAGAGAAGTTTGAATAAACTCATACTTTAAAGAAGAGGTGCAACTTTCTGTACAGAGAGCTTTTCTTCTAGCCTCAACTCAAACTGTCAGCTTCTTTTAAACCAGATCCAAAACACCCTTAAGACATAACTCTCTGTTTCTGCAGATGAAGTCCATTCCTGCCTATGAATTCGCTGAAACTCCAGAGCCTTTAAAATATTCATTCTTGCACACTGTGATTGATAAAAGAAAAAAATCCATTAGAAATACAGAAAACAAGTTTTCCCTTAGCATAGAGAAATCCTTTCCACGTGCTTTGTGGATAGGGAGGGTCCATGCCCGGGGGCTCTGCTTCACATCCCAGATCTGCTCATCTGCCTGCTGTGGGACAGGGCCTCCCTCTTTCTGCTCTTTCTGATGTAAATAGGGAGTCTCACATTGCTGGACACTTTTCTATCAAGAGTCGCTGTGCAGAACTTTCCCATATCACTTTTTCTCTTCCTTTATAGCTGGTGAAAGCTGTTCAAGATGTGAAGAAGGGCCGATATAGTAAACTGCAACATCTAGTGCAGTATTGTTTGCGGAGATAAATTTGCTTCGTGCCTTCAACCCAGCAATCACAGCTGATATTTTACAGCAATCTATGTTCCTGAGATCTGGGTAGTGATGTTGGGATTAAAGGATAAATTACTACATGCAGTTTGACAGCCTTCTTAAAGGGTAAGATGAGCAAGTTTTAGCATGAATATACACCGACTCTGTTTTTCTAGTTACTTCTTGAAAGCTGTTTCTTGAGACCCTGACATCTGCTACGCACAGCAAAGGTCAGTGATAATGAAAGAAAACTTGATATTCTGCATATGAAATGCAGATTAGATTGTGTAAAACTGGCCTTCTGATTCTGTGATTAGCTAAACAAGCTTCTAACTTTACCACGCATTGATGCAGGGAAACACACTACGAAAAGGAGCAGGTAATCATGAGCCAGTCTGAAAACATCCAGCTCTGTTTTGTGTGAGATATGTGTAAAAAAAAAAAAAAATTAGTGGCAGAAACAGGAAACAGTGGAACTAGATTTGTCTGACTTATTTTGTAGGCCATTTGTCCATATTTTTTAAGCCCTGAAAGCTCCAAGAAGGTTTGTTCACTGTCTAACTCTCTATAAGATGAACATAGGATGGAGGTAAGAGCTTCTTAAAAGCATGGAGGTTAAAGTGGATGGGCAGATGGGACTTATTTTAAAAGAAGAAAAAGCAAACTGATCTGTGAAAATCAAATCAGCTCTTTTTTGTCCATTTAGGTGTCTCACAGATAGGCAGCTTTGGATGCAGGTTGAGATGAGAACTCTGCATAATTAAGCTATGGTCACTAGAGTGTAGGAGAAGACCATCAAAATTTATTTCATGTCTGACACAGAACAAGTATCAAACCAAAATCTTTTATTTTGCAGAACTAAATCTGAATTGCATGTGAAGAGGACAAAGGAAATTGAGCAAGAAACTTAAAAAAATAAAAAGAGGCAGTGGGGGGAAAAAAAGCAGTACTAAAACTGCAGTCTTAGCCTTCTAAACCCTTTTGCTTCTCTGATTGATACTTTTCAATTATACCTTCCCATTTCACTGACATTTGAAATGCTATTTTTTTTCTAGCGATAACTTCAAATGCTTAAGTTCCAACAGCACCAGTAACCCTGTTTAGCTGTAGTAGTAAATTGGTTCCTTGTACAACATAATGGCAGTGACAGCCTTTTGCTAGGGAAATGAGTTCTCCAATGGGACATGCCTATGATAAGACGTCCGGTTTTGAAATTGTATTTCTCTGTATCAGAATTAAATCTGGACTTTATATTTCTTTGCTGCCACTGCTCCGTAGCTGGTCCCTATACAGTACGACCAAAGACTGACAAGTAATGCTTACACAGGAACCCTTTCACTTAAATTGGATTTGTCCTTTTATGTTTCCTCCTATTATTAGCTATTAAAATCTCTCAAAACCTTTTTTAAACAGTGATAGGGCTTGGCAAACCTGAAACTCACTGACTGGGAGGAGGGAAAAAAAAAAGAATTCTAGTATTAACAGCAGTAATTTCCTTCCCTAGGTAAAATTAACTCACATTTAGTAAAATACAGTATTGATTCCCTGTGTTATACAGTGAGATATACGGAGTATCTTCATTGTGTTGAGAAAGGTCAGGATTTGAATGTATTATACTGGCACAGCTAAAGGCCCTGTGAAAAGGATACCAAAGAAAATACAAATCAGTGCCACTCCTGGGTACCTTTAGAAAATCCAAGCCTGCTTTCTTCTGGCTGTCATACTGTGTTTCTTAGAGCTGTTAGTGGTTAAAACAAAAGTAATGTGCCTTCTGTGCTCTTTGATTTGCATTGGAGTCTGACAGTACCATAAGTGTGTGCATTTTGTTAGTGTATTATTACTATGTGCTGTAATGGAACAGCACAATGGAGGTCAGTAGGAGATCATCAGTATATGTAATTTCATTTTAACCTTAGGTTTACATTATCACTTAAATAACAAAATAATAATCAGGCTGTGGGAAGGGCAAGGTCTTTTTCCATTTCTTATAGCAAAAAAATTAACTCAATGTGATCTCTATAATGGACTCATTTTTCCTATGCTACAGATACCAATACCAGTTTATCTTCCTTCAGAAGAATGTTCCTGGCCAATTGAGGAGAGAAACTGCTTGGAACTTTAGAGATTTCAAGAAAAAAAAAATCAGCAATGTCCTCTGACTCATTCCTGATTTCATTTAAGTGTGGGATATATTTATAGCAGAAACCACAGGCGAGAATGCATTCTGACCAAGAGGAGCCTTAAAAGACACTTTCTTGAAAAGGCTACTGGACTCATACTGACTGCCTAGATAGTATTCAGGGGTTATTTAAGAAGGCTGAACTTTTCTGCCTCTGGTTTTCTTTAGAGATCTCCAACAGTGGACCAGATGATGTTTTTCCTACTCAAAGTCGGATCCTATTGCACTTTGCTAAATGATTGCAATTTATTTTATTAAATGATTATATTTACTGTGTCACGAGGATTTGGCCCTTTAATTCCTAATCAATTGCTAATCTTTTTATTTTTTAAAACATTGACCAGAATATAACTTTTACGGTCTCTGCCTGTGTTTTCTAAACGTCATTAATAATCAGAAATGTTGAATACGGAAGGGCAAGTTAAATCCTGTCATTGAAACAGCAAACAGCTTTAGTCAAATGTATTGGCACAGGATTAAAAATGCATCAAGCATGTATTTGTCTTCTCAATGGGAAGCCCTTATTAATAGTTTGAAGAGTAGAAAGCTTAGCCTTATACAACAAGCACTGTAGTATTTTTTTTAATATATTTTAATGTGTGAAATTGCAGGATGCCAAGGTTGCCATTAGAGCTCTTCTTTCGTTCCAGTAATTTTCCCACTTAGATTCATTCTTTCCTTTCACAAAAAAGCACTTCATAGTGGTCACAGCAGAAATGCAATGATACTGAGTAGAGTGCAGTACTCTTGCAAGGTTAATTACTACACCACAGTCAAAATATTGGACATAGCTACAAGGACATGAGTCGGCTCACTTCTCTGAAGAAACTCTCCTTTTTCTCTTGTGTGCAGACCTTTATTAAGACATTGTAGGTGTTTTTCTAGGAATTTTAGTAGAAATATGGAATTATAGGCAGGATATTTAAGAGAAATCCAGTGCTTTCTTTATAACCCCAGCGTAACACAGTAGCATCAAACTATAAAAAAGACCCAAGGACCTGACTCCTACCCCAGGAGTCTCTTTGAAAAGAACGCTGGTGAATCGTCTGTTTTCAAAACTTTGTGCTGGCTTCTGAACTTACAAATTAAAAGTAAGCATTTGTCTTCAATCCTGTCATGCTCTCCTTTTGAGGCAACACATGTGGAAGGTTTGGGGAGTTTGTAAAATGGCTTCTTTACACTTGGGATAAAACCACATCTAACTAAATTTTAAAATGAAATTAAGGCAAACTGCCAAATCTGTGTGTGGCCTGGCAGATGCCACAGACCATGTTTATTAGCTGTGGGCCAGCAGGCTGGAGTCCCCAGAAACTTCTGCGGGAAACCTGCAAAGCAGAACAAACCTGATTTCTCAACCTCATTCACAAATTCCATCAAATTCTGCTGTAATGAAGAGTGTGTATGAATATCTCCTGAGCTTACAATTTTTATCAAGAAATACCTTTCCTGCAGGTGATGACAGAATAGCTAAAGTCAAAATCTGACTAGATCTGTTCTGCACAACAGTCTCCATTTCTGATCCAGTCTGTTGATGCCCCTCAGCTAGGTTAGATAAACAGTCTTGTGAGAGGTCAAGATTAGTCCAGTCTTATATTTCATACAGATCTCTGGGGTTGTCATTCCTGACAGCCAGCTGCTGTCACTTGACCCTATTACTGTGGTTCTTTTGCTGATGTTTCCTGGCCAAGCATACTCTTTTCTCTGGTTGTCAAGTCCAGCCAGCCCACTGCTGCCACTTGACATAACTGGCTTGGAAGTTCCTCTACAAAGAGCTCAGATCCTGGAAATGGGTTGTTATCTTCCCCCTCAGCAGTTAGCACCAGTACCTTGGGTGGACTGTCAGGTCTTCCAAGGCTGTGTCTGCTGAAAAGGAACGATACCACATCAAGCTGTGTCCAGGGTTTATTTTGAGCTCTTCCTGCAGCTACAGTGAGTAATGGGCTGAATAAGTATAAATGAGGCTGAAGAGAATACTGAAAGAATTAAAGTCAGGAATGTCTTTGCTCTGCTGTAATACAACTCACCTTTTATTATTTACTCATTATTTTTGAAAAGTCCTTATCACATTTTTCTGTGAGCAAGAACAAATCAGATTAAATTAACAATGCAAATAAAAACAATTAACAAGCTGACCAAATGTCTGCTAATAAGCTCAACTAAATTTGCAAGCTGCCATTTAAACAAAAACAACAACAACAAAAACCCAAAACAAACAAAGCATCAAAAAACCTTCAATTCATTATACACCCTGATCTTAAAAAAAAAAAAAAAAAAAAAAACCCAAAAAACGATGCATCTTTTAGCCTCCTTGGAAGCCTAAGTTGTTAGAAATTTCTTCACTGGTGAGTCTCTGTTGGCAGACAACTGACCTTTAGTCTGGGAGCTTTTACCTCATGCACTTTAGCAGAACTTAGCAGCTGGAAAAAGTGAGAAAGAGGGTGGCTTTTTGTATAGTCAGAGTCTTCAAAGGCCTTGGTGAGTTAAAATCAACATCTTGAATTACTCCGTGCACAAGTTTGGTGTCCCATTTATCCTAGACAGTCGCTACCTGCTCTTCCTGGCCACACCAGGCACAGTGATGACAAGTTGCACTGCATGAACCTTCTGGCATAACCCTTCTCACAAAACCCTTCGCGATTTTGCAGTCCCCACAAAATAAGCATTATCCTACTGTGAATGGAGAAACCGAGGCTTGGGAGCCAAATCCAGGGCCTGATTTTGCATTCAAACCTGTCTTAGTTGTCTTAATTGGCAGCTCAGCTTTTAAATAACTGGATTTCTGAGTCCCTTCCAGTTGCATACACGTGGCATTTTGTTAGTTGAAGCTTATTGTCAACCAGCTTTTTTTCTTGTAGAAAAATCAATGCAATTTGAATTTTTCTACCCAGACTGAATCCTTGGTAAATTGTTGTGGATAGTTATTGATTTCTTATATCTGTGAGATTTTTTTTAAATAGTATTAAGGTAAACAGAAGTCTTATTGTGTTCATTTCAGAGGATAACACTTATCTAGACAAAAGGACACATAAGCACACTTCTTACCTATAGGAAAGATGCAGCAAATCACTTCCAATAATACAAAATAAAAAGAACAAAACCTTCCGTTGCTGAGTAGAATGGGAAGATTGCTTTCTTGTCACTAATTTTGATTGAATTGCTTTTGGAACTGGGTTTACTGATACAACAAGAAGCATCATTTAAACATTCCTTATTCTTTTGTGCCCCAAGAAAACACAATAAAGGTAGAAAGGGTCTTAAATGAGGATCATGAATCTTCCCTTCCCCAAGTGAATTGGGGGGTGCAGGAGGGCAGAGGACCACGCCATCTCTTGTTTCTAAGTTTGCCCCAAAAATCTAAAGGAGACTCTCCCTTATTTTAGTTTGAATGGGATGGGAGCAGCCATTTCTAAATGGACCAGAGAGTGGAAGCTAGAGGAACACTGTTATGTTTATGGTCTTTTTTGCCCATCAAAAAAACAAGCATTTCTGGTGATCTTGGAGGCTCCCAATCTTTGGGATCAAAGTCATTCAAGAATGCACTGCAGTTCTAAAGAGTCTGAACCTGATCCTCACTTTCATTTAACTTTGATTGGAAGTCCAGATCAGACTCCACACTGAGTTCAGCAAGGTTTCAAATTAGTTTATTTTTATATATTATAGTAGCACTTAAAAACGAACAAGACAAAAATTGAGATTAGCTGCAATTCCATTGTAAGGCTTAAAATAACAACAACAACAACTTTGATAAAGTAGAAAGAAGGGAAATATAATGAATTTCAGCAGAGGAATGACTGGCTAATGTGGCTTTGTTGGGAAAAAAAACAATTCTAGGGAGCACGATCCCAGGAGTGACTTGAATGTTGTGAACACTGACGCACAGAGAAGAAATAATTATGAATTCCCAACATTTCACTTTCAAAAATGTTGATATGTAGCTATTATAAAGCTGGTTTAGGGTTAGGCCATACAGCAGAGCAACAGCAGGGAAAATCTGAGTTAATTAAGGCTGAATGGGATGCCAAATGATAATAATAATAATGATAATAAGAAGCCAAAGAAGAATGGTTTGAAATGTTTGGTGACTCTCTGTTTTTTTCTTTTATTCTCCTTTTTTTAAAAAAAAAAACAAAAACAAAAACAACTTTCATTCTTTTCTGGTTCCCTGTGGAGTGTGCTGTTCCTAGGGTGGCCTGAGGAGAGATCAGTGATGCTGTGCTTTGTAGTCTATTACAGCCCAGCTGTTCATCAATTAGAATGGAGAAAATAATCCTGCTGTTTTAGAAGAGTGTGATGTGCCTGGTATGTTTTCAGACAAAATGCAAACTGGCTACATGAAACCCACACAGTGGAGCTTCTAGGGTAAGGGGGAACCTCTGTCACAAAAAAAGTTCTTTATTTTTCTCTTCTCCTCTTCTGCCACTTTGAAAGTAAAATTATAAGCTTGAGCTCCCACTTTACCTTAAGACATGAAGAAGCATCCACAGTTGCCCTATAGGAGCCAGTAGAGCTCTTAGTGACTCAGAGTTCAGGAGTAAAGCTAAGAAATCTGAACCAATGTTATGCTAATGCAGAGTGTCAGTTTGTGTGCTGCTTTTTTTCTTTTTTTTTTTTTTTTCTCTCTTTCCATCAGGCCTTCTTTTCTTGTAATAGCAAAGGAATGTGTGCTGAAAAGCAGATAGTTAGTGCCACTTTGCCACCATATGCCTTTATATTTGGAAATTTGCATAAACAGCAAAACATTAAAACAGGATTTATAAACCCCCTCAAAAATAGAAAATATATGCAAAAGTTTCAAAAGGAAACCATGGGAGTTAAGTTAAGAAGCCCCAACCCTAAATCCCATTAATTGGAAACTCCATGTGTTATTTATATTCATAACATGTCTCTATCACACAGTCTCTGTGTGGTGCACAGAAGACTGTTGTTACGGGGGTGAGGTGGCCCTGTTCATGGGCAATGCTCTGTGTTGCTGTTGTAATTCTTCATGTGTGCAGCAGACACCCAGAGCAGCAGCTGAGTTAAAAACTGAGAGGCAGAGAGACAGACAGACAGACAGCAGCTAAAGCAGAGTTGATGCTCCCTGCTATCTTACATTGGCACCCACTCCAGTGCCAACTGTGTTTGTACTCGATCCTTCATGGAAGGGAAGAAGCATGCTCTGAGATCCAGCAAACTGAATTGGCATCTCAAGGAGTGACAGAGGTTAAAAATTTGTCCTCAAGGCTGAGGTTCTTCATGCTGGTCCGTGCTTCAGACACGGCTCCAGGTATTACAGAGAAGCTGCTCCACTCCTGGATGAGTGGCTTGAAGTGCTGGTGAGCAACACTGGAAACCTGCTGATGGCACCACTCCAGCCAAGGAAGCAGTCAGGACCATGGCTGGCAGTAGGTATTGAGGTCCCACACATACACTACAGATACTTTGGCCTTTCTTATTCTCTGCTTTGCCACTGGGTTGCAGCAAGTACTAGCACGCCTGGCCATCACCTCCCATCCATCTTCACTCTTCCTTTCCCGCAGCAGCAGTTGTCCTGTCCCAGACATGCGCTTGCTGGGGTGGCAAAACTCTGTGTGCTCTGCTGAGAAGAGGGCAGAGGGGTGAGGACTGCGAGGGGAGGAATGTTGTTTTAAACTGCCAGCAACTGCCCGCAGCTCTTGGGTACACTGGTAAAGGTCCATCTAGGTACTGACTAAAAGAAGTAAGAACAGCACGGGCAGATTATTTAAGGAATGGGTCACCTCTTTGTTTGTCATAGGTCATTCACAGCTGCAGGTTATCCCCCATTTGTTGGATTTTGACTTGAATTTAAGGCCTGAGTCTCCAGCCTCTGCTCCTGGATGCTCTCAGTCAAAGGGATCTGTGGGCGATGCACAAGGTGGTCTCAGCCCAAGGGCTAGTTTCAATATTCCTGAGGAGCAAAGTGAAAGATTTTACTCCCTATCCCTGCAACCATTTTATGAAGTGGTCTGAGTCATTGTTCTGCCTTAACAGTAATCTCAGAAATATTGAGCAGTCACTCTGCAGTAGCCTCCATTTGCTTAACAGAAAGGGCTCAGAATAACACTTGGCATTGGAGAAGATCTCCTTGCCCAAATTAAGGTGTAAAGAGGCACTTCTGGCCACAGTTTCCCCCTCCTACCCCACAACCTGTTCAAATTCCTTGGCAAATCTTGATCTTACATTCTCTAGCCTGTGTCAGACTGTCTGATTTTTTCTTTTTTTTCCCCTCTGTGACATTCACATCTGGGCTCACCATTTTGTAGCTCTTCTCATTTGTATAATTAAACTTGTGTATGCATTTATGATTTTTTTCTTGTTCCCCTTTTTCCTCCCAACACTCCTGCTGTTGCATCTTTCACAAACATTTGTCTTCATTTCCCCCTCTAGTAAGAGAACACTCTTTAAAAAGCAAGGACACTGGAACACAGATTGTGCTTTATTCATTTACTTTGGCAATTATAATGTAGTAAGTTATTCATTATTCATAATGCCTCCTGTACTACTGACTATTGCTATAGAGTTGCTAAATGTAAGGAAGTTGTAATATGAGACATTAAGTGATAGGAGATCTCACAGCATAGCTGCTGCTCAGCCTTGACTCAGAAGTGGTGACAAAGCAGCCATTTTGGGTGCAAGTTAGAAACCATGCAGATTAATAATGGCTATTGGTAATAATAATAATTAGAGCTGAGTGGTTAATCCATGCCCAGTAATTGTTTTGCTGATTTTTTTTCCGTGTTATGTTTGGGAATCATCTGTGAACAGACTCCAAAGTCTTCAGATGAATTTGTTACCCAGACATGTTTGCAAATTTTGTTAGGGTGTAATAATTGGTTTGTCAGCTGTTTATAAACAGTTCCTTAAAAAGTTCTGCACTTCATATGGGCCAGGTTTTGCGTAATCTATATGAATTCTCAGTAGGGCTCTGATTTCATCCATGTGGGTCTGCAGTGTCCTTACTGTATGCAAAGCTTTTCATTTCCAGCTCCCACCTGACACTGGGACAGCAACAGGGCAGTAAGGGATTGTGTGGAAAACTGTAACTGCCTCTTAGCATAAAGTGGGCTTGGGTTACATTTGTGATAGTTTTACTTAACCTCCCTTTTAGCATGGTTCTTGTGCAACTAACAGTCATGAATAAACGTGTGCATGATGAAAAGAGATGGAAATAACTGCATATGTACATAGAGAAAAAGCTGAGTTGCATGAATTGTGCTTCAGTATCTACTGTGCCTGTACCCACAGGCTCTTTTTGAAACAGTGAAGAGAAACTTTAGGGAAGATTCATCTGACCTTTCTGCCCTGGGTCCAATGAATTGAGCCCTTTAAAGTACTCACTTCTCTCCACTGACCACCTGAGCTCCTCAGTGTGACCGGCTCAAAGCAGACGTCGAAGTTGGGAGGAGTCCGGCCTTCCGTACTGGCTCTGCAGTGCCGCAGTACACGGCATCCTTATGGGGTCATACTGACGAATTAAGTCTCCATGGCCGCACCAGTACATGAATGAGTGGCCGACCAACATTTCGTGTTCATTTATGCAGTTGTATACAAGGCGAGGGCAAAGACCCTCAGTGCTTAGTCTTCATTGCTGACTCTATGGAACACAAAGTGCCAGTTTTGCAAGTGAATGCATAGTTCCCTTTCAGGATGAAGCGCACCTCCTTGCACAGAATCAGTGAAAGACTCAGCAACTGCTTCAATCCCTGGTGAATACTCAGAGCAGTACTCAGTGGTATTAATTTACTTTGTTTTTTCAAATGTTACTCTCTTCCATAACTTATCTCTTTGAAGATATTTGTTCTGAAAATGCACATCATCACTTAAGATTTCGAAAGTTTTGAGATGCCCTGAATCAGACTTCAGACACCTATTGTGTGTCCATTTGTTTTTTTCATTATGCCTTGCCCAATCAAGTGTTCCCTAGTCTTTATTTTGAATCGTGTTTACAGGATAGCAGAAGCACAGAAGAATGTGTTATGCTTAGAGATGTGGCAGTTGTTTAAAGTTATTATGTATTTCTTGAATTATTCTTAGTGGGAGAAAAGGCAAATTATGTATGAGGCTGTTTACAGCCCAAGATAAAGCACCCTCGTACAGTCCGTGTTGTTAAATAGCTGCATCTCTTTCATGTAGCGGTATTTAATAGGTGAGCTTCTTCATTGGACGATCACTTATACTTAGGTCATCACTGTGTTCACATTTTACCCAAACCCACAGTGCTTCTCATAGCAGAAAGAGCCGTTTGAGACAGTTACGGAAATGCCTCCACAGAGTTAACTTCTCCATATGCATTGAAAATATAGGGCAGCACTAGCTATGCTTTACAGAACACTGCTGGCTGCTTGATTCCTGTTGCCACTGTGACTGTATTCATCATTTAGGTGTAGAAACTCTGTTTCTGGGCTATTTCTGCGATACTGCCCAGCAGTGTGAGTTTATGTTCATGCTGGTGAAAACAAAGTTTATTCCCTACAGTGTTTTTTCAGAAGGCTTTTCCTCAAGTTTCCACTTGTTCTTCTCTCCAGACTGATTCTTCTTCTTTCAGAATCATGACTGGGAGAAGGTGAATTATTGTTGAATAGAAAGTGTAAGTGCAAAAGAGAGTCAAGCCACACATGCCCCATTTCTATTTTAGGTTTGAGGGGATGTTGTAAGTAAAAAGTCACTTTATCTTCAAGCCACTACCTTAACATCTGAAAGAAATGAATAGGCTTTTGCCTAGGCCCTAACTCTATTTGTTAAATTTGTCAAGAACAGAGAAGGTTAAATTACAAGTGAAATAATTTTGACAGCCCTTCCCTAATTCTGACTCAATGTCTGTCAACATTGCATTAACTGCTCAGAAAAAGCCCTGGATTGGAATAGCACATTGATTGACTTTTGGCATTAAGACATACATCTAATCAGGATGTAAAACAAGGTCCAGCACTGGTCCTTAATCACTGGACACATTTGGACTTCAGATGAGTTCTTTATTGAATACTCAAAACAATATTAGCTTGGACAATTTAAATCTATTAAAGAAATGCATGTTACTGAGAAGTTAGCTATCAGACAAAACTTAGCCAAATCCAGGACTCTTCAGTTTAAAGCCAGGCTTTAAAGACCACTGCAGAGCCTGAGAAGTCAATGAAAAGACATTTCTGAAACCAAGGATGCATTTTCACATATATTTCATGGTTGGAACCCAGCGTTTCACATGTGAAGGACTGTTGTACCGCTAAAGAGAACAAACATTTGAAACCTTTGTTCAGGACCCTGTTGAAATCTCTTTGTTCACAGATAAATCAAACACTTAAAGTACTACAGTTTAATTGATTATATGCTTAAAGTTGAGCTTGTGCTTAGGAACCTTCTGCAATCAGGGCAAAGAACTGGACCATCAGTTCTTCAAATTCAAGGTGAATTAGACCTTCCACAGGGAGTCAGAAAAATGATTACTCTATTTTCATGCATATAACCTGTACCTCAGATTATTTGTACCCTTTAAAATGTCCAGAGATTTGAAAATGTATCTCTATACAGCCCACACATACTTGGAAGCTACTGAAGATGGGGCCTAAAGAAGGGATCTGTGAATCTGTGGTAAACTTCCCTTTGCAATATCTACATACTTCTGCTGCTGCTGAATCAGTTTTCTTAACAGATAACTTGTGGTTTAGATGTGTAAAGATATGGTATATTAATTAAATGAAGTTAAAAAATCAGGAAGAAAGCAAGTTTATAAGTCTGGAGAAACTCATTACTTATTTGTTGCTGTGGGAGAGCTAGACTATGTTTTTCACCCCAGCATGGAGGAATTTTGATAGAAAGCCCGGTGTAACAGGGATAAAAAATTCGCACCACAAATACTTTTTGAAATGGAAATAAAACATGCAGTATTTGTAGCCTGACAGTATTAAAGAAATATGTAGGATTAAAATAAGCAAGTCAAAGTGTGTTTCTTCAATGCATAGATATATACATATATACTTAATTTAATGCAGCAGGTTTGGTTGGTCTATTCCCCTCCTCCTCTCCGCTTTTTTTTTTTTAGGCATATAAATTCCAACCATGTTTTGTGTGAAGGGTCTCAGTGCATACTGACATTGTGAGTGTCAGCTCCAGATCACTTTAATCAGAGAGTGGATATGCATGATAAAACGGATAAGGGACTTTAATCAAAAAATCCGCTGGTCTGGAAACGTGACGCACTCCGCCAAACACACTTCATCCCACTTTTCTTGTGCCACTGCCAAGATTTTTATTTCATGAATATGCATTGGACATGATATTACATTAAAATGTGACATTGTTGTGTAGTGGTAGGGATTTAGAATTACAATAAATAAATAAATAAATAGACTTCTGAAAAGTTTTTGTAATTGAACATTAGTATCATGTTGTGATTTTACATATATTTATTCACCTACTCCCACTCCCCTTTTCTCCAAAAATTAGTTTTGATTTAAATATTGAATTCATATGTATGTGATTAATAAGAAAGCCAATAGCCACATATAGATACTTTGTTTAATTTCTACCTATAAGCATAACAAGGAATCAATTGGTTATCACTAAGGAAACATTTTTTTTCATATAAAATGCTTGCATGTGCTTAGGGGCATTTTGCTTCCACAGCCAGGAATAACTCCAAAGCACAGAGCCCACTCCAAAGACTGTTTTTCTTCATATAAAGACTATCTCTGAGTTTCACAAGATTTGGATCATGTACCTAATAAACCAAGAAACCCTTTGTTTCCCCTTAATATTGTTATTTTACAATGTTTCCTGGAAATTGTTGAGGATTATAAAACTGATGTATGGAAATTTGTATCCTTAAGCCTGTGCTAGTCTCAATTTTAGATTTGTATAATTCTGTGCACTTGGGCCAATCAGCTTTGAGTCACAACACGTTAGCATTTCTGCCTCTGTCTGTTTGTAAACCCCCGCACCATGATTTCTGAGAACTGATCTCTCAGACAATATACCTTGAAACACATATCCTAGCATGTGGTGAAGCATTCATCAGATTAAAGATGAATGTATTTGCTGTCTTACAGTTTATCTGCCACAAATACATACAGGATGGCATTTGAGGAAAACAAATTTGTCAAAATGGAGTGGAGAAAAAAAAGGGCCACATCTCTAAGCGTTTTTATTGACTTCAGTGGAGTTCTGCAGCACTACACAAAGGATTTGCCCATAAGGAGGCAAATATATGTTGCTGCTAAGATACTAGTGAGCGGCTTTGTGGTGCATATAGGATAGCTAATGGTAGGCATGAATCATGGAGCAGAGTTTCTATTCCTTCTTTTCCCCTGAAATGGGAAAAGGAGAGGCACTCTTCTCTCTTGGCTAAATTTGGTTAAACGAAAGCAATGTTGCCCTCCTTTGTACTCTGATTTGAGACCTATAGATGAAAAAGTGGTGAACAGTGAGGGATGATTTTTTTTTTAAGCTGAGAATAAGAATGGACATGCTTTATTTACTAATTGAGAACTGTTGTGTATCAGTTGTTCAGTAAGGACCTCTTCTTGTAATGGATGCTTTATGAGATTAATTTTAATTAAACCCAAACAAACAAAATTCATAATTGCCTGACTAATGATCTGAAGCACCAGTATTTCATTACCTGTGTTATTCAATTGTAGTACAGAGGATTCATAGAGCTTTCTTAGTCTGTGTAGAATCCTATGTGTTTTTTAAGAAATATCCACACTCAGAACATGGTCTCACCAAGCCCTGTGCTTCAAACATCTGAAGGAGGAAAAAAAATGAAAGCAACTGGCTGAGCTGTCACTGGTAAGGGCAAACAATATTGAAAAAAAATGCAGAAGTACTCTTTAAGAGCTCTTTAACATACTTTAACATACTAACATACATAGAATCACAGAATGCTTAAGGTTGGAAGGGACCTCTAGAGATCATCTAGTCCAACCCCCCTGCACACGCAGGGTCACCTAGAGCAGGTGGCTCAGGACTGCGGCCAAGCGGGTTGGGAAGATCTCCAGAGAAGGAGCCTCCACAGCCTCCCTGGGCAGCCTGTGCCAGGGCTCTGTCACCCTCACTGTTACATGCATATCTTTAACATACATAACACTGAAGTTATGGTCATTTCACACAGAATTTTTTTTATGAGACCCAGTTTTTCCAGGATTTATACCTGCTACATAAATCTTCTGCTGGTAGAAGCTTGACATGCAGTTCTAGACACTAATCATAAAAGGAAATTCCCAAGAAGGCCAGATGTTTTCAGAAATCTTACAGGCGCATAGCACAAGATTTTGTCCCCACTTCAGAACCCACTGAGGTGGTCTGGAGGTACCAGTGATTATTTGTGGGTAACAACAAATGGTTTGTGCAGTCAGCTAGCCTCAGATCTAGTCCTGGTTCTTTCACTTTATGGCTCTTGTTACAGAATTGCAATGGGCAGTGTGGTACAAGTTCTTCCCCAGGACATAATGGCAGTATTTGTGTGTTGTTGCTAGCCTCTGCTGACAAGGTTCTTGGACACTGGGCAGGCTTAATGCTCTTTGTACCTCCTTTAGAGCTGGAGGTCCGAAGTCTTCCCTAAAATGCCTATGTCTTCATCCTGTTGTTCTCAGTGCGGAAGGCAACATGCAGAGGATTTCCATAGGGTTAATACAGCCTTAGAGAGGATATTAAGACCTCACTCAATACTTTTCCTCTCATAATTGATCAACAGTAGGATCTCACAGCTCTCAGTGCCTGTTCTTTTCTCTTTTAAATGATGACTTTCTGAAATGACTTTTTCTTTATGTGTAGTTTTGTATAGCTGTGATCATTGCCAGAGAAATTCTACTTACAGTACAGACACAGGAAAATCATTCTGAATACTTTTGTCTAGATCCTATGTTCTAGATCTGCTCTCGGGCACTAAACCAACACAGTAAGTACAAACTACACCCTAAACCTCCTCTGTCACCTGCCTCATAATGTATGGTCTAAGGTATGGTATGGATCAGTATGTAGAATAATCTGGTAGGTAGGAATGTGGCTGGAGTTCCTGCATAGCAGAGCACAAGATGTACACCTTCTGTGTAGGTTGCAAAAGGAAAATCACAGTTATGGCAACAGCCAAAGAGTCAAGAAATATCCAGTAAAAAGGACAATGACTTAAAGGGAACAATATTCATGAACTGGAATTCATGTAGATTATGAACATGTACTTGTAGGAGAGCTTTTAGGAGCTGATAGAGATATCTGCAAAGACAGGCATCAGTCAGAACTTGCCTAATATAGAGTGAAACAGCCCCAAAGGAAATTACCATTACAAAAACTATTATTTAATATTAAAGGTAATTGTAACACAAGGGCATGACTCATATCCTTGTGTTACAATTACCTTAATATTAAATGATAGTTTTCTAAATGGTAATGAGGGAAAGTTAAACCTGGCACTCTGTCCTTAACCCTTGCTACTGTGCCTGAGTATTAATATCACTAGAGCATGGCAGTTCAGTATGTCATCTGCTCATGTCACCAGTGAGTTACGACAGGGTGTGGAAGGTGGGCATACAATACCAGCTTTTGATATGAATTTAAGAATGTCCATGTTCTGGTCTGTTGTGCAAAAGAACCGACCTTTACAGCCATCAGAGTGCAGAGCTGACGTACTCTGTGCATTGATACCAGGAATGCCTTAGTATGTTAGACCATGACAGGCATGTAAAGATTCACTGACTACTTTTCTGCTTTCTTCCTAATAATCTTTAGGGTTTTCTTTCAGAATTTGATTGCTGCACTTCTTCAGCTTATACCAGAAATGTGTATGCAGAAAAATGCAAACATAATTTATGCCCTGATCCTATCTAATACCTTTTAATGTCAAATTTGCTGTTCTGCAGAGCATTGCCTGTATAGTTCTCAACACAGAATTGAGGCCTCAGTTTAGATATAGCCTTAGCATCACTTGAACGCAACATTCCTGCTTATCTATGTGTTCTGTTGCTAGTGATAGTGCACTGACATCTCTTGCTACAGTTCTGTGCGTGGTCCCTGAATAGAGATTAACCAGTTAACAGTAAGGTGGAGCATATGTTTCTTAAGAAAGGATCCGTATGACTTAAAAAAAAATATTCTGACATGCTTAGTCAGAATGAATCATTTTGGATTTGGTTATGCCATGCTGGGTCATCTTAATGGTTACATCATGTCATGTTTCATTATGTCACAACCCATAATAGATAGTGTATGACATAGCAGAACCATCATGTGCAGTCTAGCAAAATAAATAAATAAATAAAAAACATACAGTTTTGTTATCTATTTCTAGCTGTGTTTTCTGCTCAAAAACTTCCATTGTGAATTCATATTAGTAATTAGCAAGGTGGGATATCTGCAAAAGGCAGATAAAATGGAGATATCAGCAAACAGTGCATGAATGCAGATATTTCAGGACAAGCTCAAGTCTAAGAAGTTGTCTATATTTGAAAACAAGTTTAAATCAAGAAATAGAATTGAGTATGGCATCTTGCTCTGTGGTAGACCCTGTTGCTCGTGTTTGGTACTAGTGCTTTGATTCTTTCCTCTGCAGATAAATATGGGAACAGGGTGTTGTCCATTTTACTGTCCCTCTCATTCAAATAATTAGACTGGAATGTTTGGGTTTGCCTGTAATCCTGAAGTCTGCCTTCTGACCCAATGCAGAGGGGATTTTACAAAACAGGGCAGAACCCCTCCAAGAGGTTTAAAAAATCTACTGGACATTGGAAAGTGTATTAATGCCAGCATACATAACTGAAAAAGCACATGTGTTTCCCTATTGGACTTTCAAGTGAGGTAATTTTAACTCACAGTAGCATGGTATGAGTGGGTTGTGCGGGAAATAACAAGATGTCAACTTGCCATGTCATGCCAGGTCTCTTTGAGGTGCTGTGGTGCACCTCACCACAGGAAAATGCCGTGCTGGACTTCTAAACACGTAGCATTTTTACCTGGATCCCTCATGTTTTCTAATTTCTAACTAGGTTAAACCGGATTGTTTGCTCTAGCAGATAAACTTTGCTGATAGAAAGCTAGAATTTTCCAGGGGGTGAAAGCAGACTTTTCTCCAAGCAAATATGCTTCTGCATCAGGGACCCTGGCCCTGCTTATAATGCTACATTATTTATAAGGCTTGGCTTGGCTACTCATGGGCCCAGGGAATAGGAAAATGCAGTAACTCCTTATGCCCACACAGCAGCCCTAGCAGTGGTGAGATATATTGCAACAACTCAGGTCAATGCCCCATTGTTTTTTTTTTTTAAAGTCCTTAAATATATATTCAGATGATAGGGAGCCATCTGTATGGCAGCGATCCAAGCTCTAAAAAAATCATAAATGCATATTTGTATGGCAGATTTACATGATTTGCTCTGGAGATCTTGCACAAGTTTCAGATGAGGTCTTCCATAGCCTGCAATATCTTGCAGAGAAGTGGCATCACCCCTGCAGACGTGCGTCCTACAGGCCAGCAGAAGAAGCTGTTGCTGCTGTAGGCCAAGGCAGACCCAAGTGCAGACAGCTGTACTGGGAATTTGCTAGCAGCTGAATGGGACAGAAAGACTGAAGGGAAGGCCTTTGAGCGCTGAATGTTGTTTTAGCAGAGCATAATCTGCCCCTAGAGATGTTCCTGGGGATTTTGAAATGGATTCGTTGTGGTGTTCAAAAGTTAAGGTTCTACTGGGGAAAAGAACAATACCCCAAGTTGGATGTAAGGGTCTCACGGCTTGATCAGTGATCCAGCAACCACAGCTACACCTGGGCTTACCAAGTTTTGAGTTAAATGTTAATATGGTTGTGCTACATACAGGGCCAAAGCAGAATATTACTCCTCTTTAAGAGTCCAGATGAATAATTAACATCTTCTCTATTATGTATCGTACAAAGGAAGAAAGGAATATTCCTTATTTAATCTTACTCAGCCTCTTGTGGGTGCAGGGGCTTAGTACAGAACGGTGATGTTAGTACATGCCCTAGGAAGATACATGTATGAGTCAAAACGAGAAGTCAGGTTTGCTTAATATATTGGCTAGCAGTAACTGTGTCTCCACATCAGTAGGGATAATCGTCCCAGACCAGGAAAGTACTTGAGGATCTGCTTACCTTTCAGCATGCAGGCAGCCTAATTGACTTAACTGAGATTACATACAGGCTTAAAGTTAGTCATATGCTTTGTGGGATTTGGGCATTAATCCAGTGGCCTGAAATCTAGAGATTTCCAGGGAACTCAAAGGGCATTGAACTGAGATGCTTGTGAAAGGCCTTTCCTGCAGCAAGGGATCTTTTTTTTTTTTTTTTAATAAAAAAAAATTATAAAAAAGCAGAATCCTGCAGTTCCCAGGGGTCTCAACAGAGGAATGACTGACCTGAGCTTTTAAGTAACACCGTATGCCTGGATCCTCAGCTTTTTTCACCTTATTCAGAATATCCTCCAGCAGATCCCAGCTGGCTTCCTAAAATTTACTTGGCATGTAACCTAAAGCATATCGTAGTCAATGAAATTATTGTGACTGGTTCTCTGTGAACCATCATTATCACTGTTGTGGTTTCATACAATTTTACAACTGGAAGAGGGGTAGCTCACAATCAGTGTAAGGTTTGTAATTTTCTTGCTTAAGCATTAATTTTCATGAATAGCAAAAGATTAGGGTAAAGAAACATTTTAAAATGCAGTCTTTTCCTTTTTAGATGTCATCATGAAATTGATTTTTTTTTTTTCTTTTTAAGGATTAAGAGCAGTTTCAGACATTCCACCTGCTCTAGTCCAATGCCAATTTTTCTGGCGTAATCATCACATTTTTCAATTTATGAGAATAAACAAAATAACCAAAACATTTCTATCATGTTACATTTTTCTGAGCATTTCATTACATTGTGTTTTTTTTTTCTCATGAACTTTTTTTGCATTGCCATCTCATCTTACATTTATGGCCCCAAAAATATCTTGCATTTCCCTTGGAAAAAATAAAAGGAATAAAACAATTGCATCAAAGGTTTTGTCATAGCAGCTGTGATGACATTTCTTTTAGAGAGAACATAAGTGAAAAGGTTGGGTTTAGTTCAGCATTAGCTCTAGGTCTTTTAATATAGTGTCATTGTAAGTCTACTACTTTTCGGTATTATTCTGAGTCTTTTCTGATATGCCCATAATGTACCAGACAAACAAACAGTATAACATATTGCTGACAGGTTTTTTCGGACCCAGACAAATACAAAGGATTTGGGCCATGAGATACGTAAAACTACAGCTCATCTGAGGCATTGCAGGAGCTCAGGTGAGGCAAAGACCGTGACTGACAGTGTTCAGTTGGCTTTGGCAACGTGAAGTGTGTTGTTCCAAATCATGAGTACCATGTTTTGTTCTGAAAAACAAGTTTCAGACTTTTGTCTCTTCATTCTTTACCAGAATGCTGAGATATTGTAAATAACCTCAATGTTCAGGCCTTATCTCACAACCTTCTCAGATGTCACATCAATCAGAATCTCTTCTCCTTCCTTTCCAGAAATTTTCCCATAAGGAATGTCCCCTGAAATCCTCATACCTTGAAAATCAAACAAATATTGGTGCATTTCTGCCACTTACTTGGCAGAAGTTCTGGAATAATATAAATGGAGCCAGGATCCACTGACCCTATGAAAGTTATGCTGTTTCTTTTTAGGTCCACACTTCTCAAGCAAATTACATATCACATCTCCTGTAATGTCTTAGAGCAAGGAAAACTCACCTGAGGTGGCCTCATTTTGGATTTTGTTTTAAAACAAGATATGTCTTTTTTATTTTGTTTCCTTTTTTCCTTTTCCTTTTCTTCCTGGTAACAAAATTCAACAGTTCAACCAGTTCTCGAGATATTTTCAGGAGGTAAATTTTGGTGTAACTTTTTGGAGGACATTTGAAGTACTAGAGAGCCTCTGCTAAGTTGTTTGATTTCAAAAGAGAGAAGGAAGACTTACGTTTTTCATCCCTGCTAGGTGGATGGGATGGAAACACACCATGAAAGGGATTGAGGATAACTCCTCAGTTGATGCTACATTGAAAATGATAGTGAACAAGCTGCCTATTGTGAATTTTATAGCACTGGCACAATGATGTGAAGAACTAAAAAATAAAGACCAGAGTGCTAAGTCAGCCGTTATGCTTAGGAGCCCCATTTTTTCTTTCTAAAAGGCTGAAACACAGCAAGTATCTCAATGCTAGTGTTCTATCTGCTCTCAAGCAATGTCATTCTTGCTGGTATTTTCATTTATTCAAGTGGTTCTCTTTTGTGTTCCACCTGTTGGTATCCAAGCAACTGGGGCAGTGCCAAAGCACGTCCCGGTGTGTGTGCAGTCTGCTACTTCATTTGTATCGTACACTGAGGTTTAGTAAAAAAAATACCATCTCACTGCAAATTAAGAGTTTTTGCTTATTTTAGAACAATTCTTATTGTGGCAATTTGGGCAACTGTTGAGATGGATTCAAGCCAGTAAGGCTGAGATGCAGACTTCATTCAGCTCAAGGTTTAAGTTGGGCAGTCTAAAACTTTCCATTTTTAGTGAATAATAACAACAAAACAAAAACCAACAACAAAAACCCACATCATTTGTGCATCTGGTCAATAAGACAGAATCTCTGATGTTTGCCCCACGTTTTTACTTCTTTTCTTTGAGAGAAGGCACAGAACTCTATAAATGGAGAAAGCATCCAGCCTTCAACCCCAGAGAAACTCTGATGCGCTCCCAAGCATAATTTTATTAAGGCACATGATCATGCTAGAGCACATGCGAGACCTTTAAGTCATAGCAGCAAGTAAGAGGGGAACACCAGTGACCAGCTGCCGGCAGAAGGAGAGACGTGTCTTTTGAAAGAGGGGCAGAAAGCTGCTCCTCTTAGCTACCTTGCGCATTTATAACCAGGGTTGGAAAGTGCAAACCAAAATGAAACCTGCATTAAAAGAATTTTGTGGGCTGTACAAATCATAAGGGTAACTACTTCACAAAATACTGTCAACCGAGACATATATTTAAAAGGTTAGATAAAATATCTCCTAGCCATTTTTTCCAGTTCTTTTCTTTTTATAGTCCACTGCAAAACAACAATAGATAAAAAGGCTGTACTGTATATAATGCATGTATATATTTTTTTTTTTTTTACCTTTCCCAAAGGAGTCTGTGTGCTTCCCACACTAATTGTAGGTTTTTCTGAAAATGCAGCATGAATCATTTATAAATAAAGAGACTTTAAAATCCCTAAAAGACTCCCTGAGGTATTCAGTATTTCAGCATAAAATAACTGTTAAATGGAGTTATTCTGAATTAGCTTTTACTGGAAAGTGGTGAAAATAAAGTTTTCTTTTCACTGTGAATGTGCAATAATTCTTTTACACAGCTACCCAGGGTAATTGACAAGCGATTTTCATAATTCAGGTTTTAGCAAAGAAATCATCTGAAGTGGCTAACATTAAATGAACGGAGCTGCTATTAAAACATAGCTTTCAAGAAAAACTGCATGAGATGTCAGAACCAGGGGCTCTGTGTTGAGACCTTAAAGCATAATTCAGGCTATAAAATAAAAACACAGACATTCAAGCTCAGCAACAAATTCATACGTATGAATTCTGCACACATGCATGCACATGTACATATACACACAAATATAATAAAAAAGGATTTTTTTCGCCTTTCTCCTAGAAACCTCTGATTATTTTAGTTCACAGATAACCCTAGAAAAACTAGGCACTCAAAAAAGGCTGATTCGTGTGACTCCTTTGGACTTCATAACCTTGACTGTCCACAGCCACTGTACAATCAAAGGTCATATTTGATCTCTGTGTGTAAAATTATGCAGAGGAAGATTCCTCAACACTTTGTAGTTGATTGACAAATTGGTCTGTCACTCAAATGCTCCTTCAACTTATCGTGAACAGTAAAGAAAATTATCTGTTCTGTGCATATGTGAGAAAAAGCCTGTTCATTAACCTCTAGACTGCTGAAGCTGTGGAACATATAATGCTTCAAGGAATATGTACTATATGACAAGTATACAAAAGATACAGGGATATGTGTATGTATATAAATATATATTTCTGTTTGTGTATAACATATATAAAAATGTGTTTCCATAGTAAGCTGGTCTATCTGATACATATATATTTCTGCACCTATTATACCAGTTTGTACAGCAAACTTTAGGCAGGCTTGTGTATGAGTTTTATATTTTGTGCCATTGCTAGAGGCAGACAAGCACCTCCAAGATTTTTCCTGCAAGTATCTGGTGTAGCACGCTCCATAATCTAAGGTGCCTATGATTATTCTCTCTCAGATATCCTGCCTACACTGTAGCTCTCAGGCGCAAGGTTATTTACAAACATTTCTGTATCACAGAAGCAAGTATTTAAAAGCAGTAAGTTTCTAACTGGAGATAAAGGTAGGGCCTAATTCACTGCAAGTGGCAAGCAGGGGCAGCCTGGATAGATTTAGTGGAGCTGTGCCTGTTTATGTCAGCAGCAAATTTAGTTTTACATACCATGTAATACTCATCTGGCATCCCGTTGCTTTAGCTTGGGGAAATCTGTGCAAGTCATGTATATGTATGTGTCTCTTCTGCACCTCTTCCCAACTACTAGCCTGTGTGCTTTTATTTATCTAATCTAGGTAAGAGGAATTCAACTCTCTAGCCACTTGTCTCTTAGGCTTGATGTGTAGCTGAAGGTCAACTACGGTATCTTCTTGGGAATCTTAAGCCAGAAGACGGTGACACCTTCCTGCCTTCTGTCGCTCTGTCTTTCCCCAAGCCCCACATAATGTTAAGGGGAGAAATCTCCAAATCCCTCCTATTTCAAACTTTGTGAAAGTTCCCAGCCAGGCCCCAAGCTGGCAGCTGCTGAGCCACCCCTGGCAGTTAGCTGATGTGCTGAATGTGTCCCTGCTCTCTTCTTAGGAGCAGAGATCCTCGGAGTCTGTAAGGTATTTGCTTCAAATCTAGGTTGTTAGGCAGTGACATAGATACAAAAAAAAAAAAAAAAAAAAAGGTCTCAACATCTTTTCAATTCAAAACTTTTTGCTTTCTCTATTAAAAATGTTTCTTTGCCAGTGGCTGACTAGCTTGAAGTCTTTGAAACACTGAGCTTTCTATAAAATCCAAATAATTCTCTGTATATCAAAGTACTTGGCATGCTTGCTGCAAAGCCTGAAGCTTTTTCTTTTTTTTTTTTTTTTTTTTTTAAGGTAATCTCTAGAAAGTAGTTTGTACTCATGTTTTCACAGTGATTAAATATGCAAAGTAATTTTCATGATTATCACCCCGTTCTGAACCAAATCAGATGCGGCTATGCTTCTCTTTGTACAAAGCCAGTTATTGGATCAGATTCCAAAACAAATCCCCTGAATTTGGCGGATCATCATTTTAAAAGGGGGCTTGTTAAGGTAATGATTAAATTAAACCACCCCTTTAAGAATATTTAGATCTGGTCCGTCAAGCGGAACGGTCTAATGGTTTTTAAATTAGAAGCTGCGAATGCTCCTGAATTTCTTTTGTGGGTCAAGTGGGTATTAACAAATGCTAAGACTGTTCTCTCTTTTGTCATCACCTTGAAATCTGCAAAGAAAAGTGAAGAGGGGGAAAGGCACAAGGAGAGAAGCAGTGTTAGTATTTAACATCAGTGCTTTTTAACCGAGGGCAGCTTCAGATTTACAAGGTTGGATAGGGGAAGGTATGAGATGATGTTGCTAGTAATCTCTTTATGCCTCACTCTTGAGAGAGAGAGAGAGAGAGAAGCCTGAGTCTTCAAGGAAGTGGAGAGCCCGAGTGCATTGAATTCTGGCAGTCTTAAGCTATTGCAGAGGTGTAATAGCCTGCTAACCACAGAAGCGTGGATGACAACCCATACCTGTGGCTTCCCGATTTTTAACCCTGTCAATTTTAAGTGGGCTTTTAGCCTCAGATGCTGCTGGGAGTTGTGGCTGGGAGAGAGACAGTTGTTTGCTTTTGTGGAGAGGATGGCTGCATCCTTTCCAATGCCAAAGACTTCAGGTTTATTTCTGCATACCCTAGGCAAGTCGTATATTGTTGCTAGTATTTTTCATCCCACAGCACTAGCTGATACTCTGTTCTCCGAGTATTGGATTTATGAGGCAAAGTAATCTTCCTGGTGAGAGGAAATCCACACTAAAATACAAATCTGCCAAGTTAGGTCAAGTCACAACTAAAAAAATACCAGTGCTGTTCTTCTGCATTTGGTCTCTGTTCCTTTTTAGTCATACATAAGTTTCTGAAAGTGGCACCTACCAGGCCATTTTTTTTCTGTACTGAGATAATTTAAAAGAAAATGGTTGAAAAGGGGCAGCAAAGGTGGAATCTGGTCTATTCCGAAGAATGTGGGGACAAAATCACATTCCTTTTATTCAAACAAAAATCCTTGTGACCATTTTGTTTTTGAACTGCTGAGCAAAATGGTTAGCATTTCAAAATTGGGGTAAAAACATAACTGCATTACCAGTGCAAGAAGCGCTTCTGCCAGTGAAAAAGTCAGTTTTCAGTTGACTGAATTATGACCCTTTGGAAATTGCATGCTTTGGACAAGGAGTTGTGTAGTTTGTGTATGTCTTTTTGCTGTGCTTGTAAAACGTGCACTTAAGGAAAGGCATGCTCTGTATGTGTCTATGTGTGTATGTGTTGACAGAGAGAGAAAGAGTAAGCTAACTACCCTTCCACTAATGTGAAATGAATGATTTTCCGACCTGACAAAATGATTAGGGAGGCTGGATGTCTGTGCTGTGCCCATTCTTTGCAAAAGGAGCAAGTAAAGTGATCAGGGAATTGCTCCTAACATATTGGCTTCATTTTGTTACCTAGGTTCATCTGGCTCCCATAAGGTCCAGGGAGATGCTGACAGGTGGTTCTGAAATATGAAAAATATAATTAAGGAAATATCACAGCTGGGAATTCAAAAGATCAAGACATTTCATGACTAGGACTTGATAAACAACCTGAATTCTGTCCTTTGCACATAAACATGGTGACGCAACATTTTGTTATTCACCTGCCAGCATTCTTTGGAACTGTGGACAGTTTGGTATCACCTTCCATACAGGGTGCAGTAGTGGACAATTATGATATGTGCTAATGGTTAATGATCCTCATGTAGTAAGGCATCCTCAAGCAGCTGGAAACAGTTTTAGTTGACAGTTCACAAGAAGGAAAAACTAGAGATAGCAGTTCAAGAACAAATAGAGAGCAGATATACACAAAATATGGTTACATATGTTAAATAAGGCTCTCTCCTTTACCCTTTTGTATAATAGATCAGCCAGGAAGGCTGATCAGATATATTCTGCATATGAGATTGTGTAATATATAATAAACCTTTGGGTCTCCTTGCCACATGACATTATTTTGGTCAGAAAATCATTAGAGCTCAAAATATTAGATGGTAATTCTGATTCTTAATAATATTAAATTTCCTATACACTTTTATGGAAGTGGAAAAGTTCTTTCCTGCTCACTAAAAATCTTTTAAAATATGCTTTCAAAATTAGACTCAGGAAGAATATTCTTCATAACAAAGGAAAGGTTACAATAGGTTGGACTCAAGCCATCATACTGTGAAGTCTAATCTAACAACATAGCGACCAGGTTATAATGAAATTCCTTCACAAGGAGATTTAATCCATAATTAATGCATGAACACAGCAGTTTTTTGTTCTTTCCTTGAAAGCACAGGGCACTGGTTACTTTCTGGTATGTTTGGACAGTTCCCTTATTCCCAAGTATATTTTCCCTAAAATAAAAGATTTTTTATAAAAATCATCCCCTAAACACCTCAATGAATAAAACCCTGAAGCAATTTCACTTTGTAGAAGACCATTATGAACTCAGTTAGTCTGAGAGAAAATCTGCAGTGAAGCTGATTTTCAGATAACTGTTTTCCCAGAGTCCATGCCCACTTTGATCCCTTCTCCTTTTTATCTTGCAATTTTTTTTTTTTTTTTTCCAGAGACTATCTGTGAGCAATCGCTAAGTCTGGATGCTGATTTCTGCCTGCCCCAAAGCGCAGGTATGATTGAACCTTGCATTTTGGTTGGGGCTGACAGTTTCAAATTGACTCATCAGTAAGTCCCTACTTTCTAAAGGCAGAGAAGGTGGTGCCTTTACCACATCTTGCAAGTTCGCTGGGAAAAGGGCTGCCTGTTGTTCCACGCACAGCAGAGGATTTTCTATAGTGTACTTTTAGAAGTACATATGGGTATGATTTCTGTTTTTAGACATGAGAATGAAAAAAGCATAGCTTCTCTGCATATCCTTTTCTCTCTATAAGCCCGAGAAGCATGGTCTCTAAAAGTGGACACTGTATGGTGAAATTGTGCCTGAAAGCTCCTTCTGTGACCTGCAGCTCTGAGTCGTTGCTGTCCCTATGTGGCGGCCAAGGACGAAGCATCCAAAGGGCAGCACTTGCTCCCACATCTGCAGGTGTGAAACAGCAGCCACAATTATTTGCAGACTGAAATCACTAGTATAAATATGGAAACCAGCCTGAGAGTCTGTTTCAAATTCACCTGCATTATAGCTTAAACAGGTTTTTGTAATAAAATAAAAATTTCATGATTGCAGAAAGAAATAAAGTGAATATAAACCTCATGTAAGAATTTTTGGTTTAGTCTATGTGTTTTGCGCATTTGCTTCAGGTTTGAAGGTGAATATTTTTAGGCTACTAATATCTCACCTGGCATCTAGCTTTCTTTGCTGAATTGTAAGGTCAAAACTCTGCTTTCAGGTTATCTGCAGAGGGGATCTTGACTGCATATTCTGCCCTTGATCCCCGCACAAAACTGTCGTTGACGTCAGTATGAGTTTCTTTTGCAGATTAGAGCTGTGTAAGCTCTTCGCAACAAAATCTAAAGTTATGCAAAAACCTCTGGTAGTTTGGGGTTTGACTGTGGAAATAAACCCAGCAGAGTTTTGTACAGAATACATCTGACTAAAAAACTTTTCAAAGAAAAGCTTAACTTGTTTCTCTTCTTAGACAAGCAGGATTTTTGTTAATGCTTTGCCATGTTTTTGTCCTCTGTTTTTCTCCAGTCTCATGTAGGGCATTTGGATTAAATAAAACTTTGTTAACCAGAAGGAAAAAAAATAAGTGAAATTCAAAAGTAGAAGCATTGCAAGAAATGCAGGGTTATACACTGTGTACTCCTAGCAGGAGACCAGCTCAGCTCCAGAGAATTGTTATTCCTCATCACTAAAGTAATACAGCTTAATTAAAAATTGGAAAGAGATATTTACCTGCTCAGGCAGAAATGGCTGGTTTTAGAAAAGTTCTAGTCTATTAGTAAATAACGTACATTTTAAAAAGATTTATAAATATGTATTTAACCAAAGCAGTCATTCTACTCTCTTAGATAATTAATATGCATTGGAGAACTTTCCATTAAAGACTCCTACCTCTCTTCTTTTCACTTTAAAAAGCAAGGAAGTTAAATACAAAAAAAAATATAAAAAAAGAGATTTCAACCTACTGAATAATGATATGCTTGGGATGTAACCCATAAAAAACAGGACATTGAAACTTCATTAAAACTTAAGCTTGGAGAACTGGTTCTGTGAAGTTGATGTTTTTTTTTCTTCTTCTCCTTGACAGCTGGAATTAAAGGACAAAGTGTCAGCTTAATTTTAACTTCCTGGCTTTGGTCCATGTGTGTTGCAGTCTTAATCAGGAAGAAATAGTTCTGTTAAGGGTTGTATTATTTTTGGCCCATGGAGGAGATCTTCAAGGTGAATAAAAGGGCGCAAAGTTGCAGAGAGGATGTTATCAGAAGTCAGCTGGGGACTACGTCTGTCCCCTCCAAACGGTTACTGACCCAGGGACACTGTCACTGCCTGCTGCTAGGGCTTTCTAGGAGCTACCGTCACTGGGACCTGCGCCTCTCTCAGGCTACTTGACTCTCATTTTGCAGCCAGAAAACTTTTAACAAACTTTTGGCGTCCAAAATACCTCCCTTCATCTGCCAGCCAGCATTTTCTTAGGCTGTGATTGTCTGAAGGGAGGACTTTGTGCTCTTGAACAGAGTACCATGTGTGAGGGAGCTCTGGTCCTCCCCGGCACTTTGCAGTAACCCCAAAACGAGTGTGTAGTGACTGGGTAGAGGGTCATGCTTTAAAGTTTTGCATGTTGGATGAGATATTTCTCCAGCACTTCAGCTTGATATAGAAATATTTATAATGCTTATGTTACAGAAAAGGTGAGGAAGGTAGATAAGCAATAAATAATACAGTAAAAGGAGATTTCCTTGGAGTTACAAAATCTAGCGTGGATTTTATTTCGATATTCTGTCCTGGATCAGATCAATACAATTTATTGAATAAATATTGGAGAGATTTGGAACAATGTTAAGTCTATCGTAACCAGCTAGATGTTTATATGATTTGTAGACTTTCTTGCAGATTTTGCCCTGCAGAGTCTACTTTGAGGGCAGAACTGTATAAATGCTGCAAGAACTGGAAAATCTGCAGAATCACAATTATTCACAGACTGTTGTTTCCCTAGTTGGAGGCTAAGACATGTCTTCCTCTAGATCTGTAATGCTTACATGTTTCAATGAGGAGAAGGAACCAAGAGAGATGAGAGGTCATGGAAATCGTATAACATTCTTCAACTATTTCAATAATATAATTCAAACCAATTTTATAGAGAATGTTGCATAAAAAAAGAAAGATTTCAAGAACTTTTTTCCTTATATTTCCTTTCCAGAACTATACTTCCATACTGTTTAATTTAGAGACTTGGAACTATTTAAACTTGGAATTTAAGCACTCTTTGCCAACTTTCAGAATTTTCAAATAAAACATTTTAATTTGCTAAATTCAGGCTAATAGTTAGTGACTCAACCATCTTTCTACCTCAGAGCATAAATCAATACAGGATCCACTGATTTCAGCAGATTTTCCATCATATTCTTGTTAAATCATAAAATACACTGAGAATTTACCCTGCTTGCTGAAGAGGAGATGCTCTTTTTAATTCCCTAGGCACAGAATAAGGATATTATTTTATTCTATTATACTATTGAAAGAGTGATACACTCTCTGAGAGATGAATTCTGATCTCTTAAAGTAATATTAAGCCAGGGTGTCTTTCACGTTTTCATACTGATGTATGGGGAAGTGCTTTCTGCTTCATATGAAATGTGAGCATGATGGCACTGAAATTTAGAATGAATATAATTCCTGATGTACCAGGGCCCTTGTGGAAACAAGATTGTTCATCTCATGAGGCTGTCCTGGCAAACCAAGGCTGAAAAACAACCAATAAATGCTCTTCAGTTTTACAAGAGCAATGTGCAAAAGAGCTTTGCTTTTTTTTTTTTTTGGTGGAATCCAGGATGAGATAAGATGAACCAATAATAGGGAGGTAATTTTCTATAGCATTATATCAGAGAATAAATGCACAAAGCTTTTACTAAAGGGCAAGGATGTTCTGTTGACTTTTTAGTTTGTTTTATTATAGGGATGCCATTCATACTTCTATAATTAGACTTGTTTCATCACCTCCACTATAAATTCTTTTTTTTCCTGCTGAAGCAAATGCTGGCATGCTCCATCTGTTTCAGTGTCCTGGAGTGCCTTGTTTTTATGTTTTTTGGGGGGATACAGGGGACTGGTTGGATTTTTTACTTTCTTTTGGAGAGGGCTATGCTTAAGTTTTGAAATGAAAACTGTATAAACTGATTGCCACCTCCAAAGCTGTGTCTGGTGCTGAGGAACTGCAGGCTACTTGGCTGAATCTTCAGAGATGTCATCAAGAATCGTTCTTCTTCCTCTCCTCCTTGTAATGAAAACTGTAGATTTTTAATAGATCACTGAACTAGGAATTAGAAAACTCAATGTCCTTTTTTAGTTCTGCCAGAGTTTGCCTGAGCACTCTTGGGTACTGGTGAGCTCAGCATTTGTTTCTTCAGTGTTTTCTTTCTCAGCCTTGAGGATGTAACCAGCTCTGGTGGTACCTGCTGGGGCACTGAAGATGGTCCTGATGCTATAGCGGGAGAGGACCGGGCAGTGTGCCTGCTCCACTGCCACCAGAGCTCCCAGGTTGGCATATTAATTGGAATGAGTACATTAGACTCCAAAATACAGGGGAAATAGCTGAGGAAGGGGCACTTTGTCTGGTGAGGTCAGTAGACAGGTGGAAGCAATAACCTCTTTGGCACATGATGTAATCACCAGTTAGTCAGTGCACTCAAGTATCCCAATATGTAAAACACTGTTTTGCAGATTTATTTTTGCCAGTCCACCTCTCTAGATGACTTTGCAGTTTAAGGCCAGACCTGTGGGTATGTGTCCATGAGTGTGTGGAGGACAGATGCTCTGGTGTCCTTGTGTTTCTTACCCAGGTAAAAGAAAACTCAGACAAGCTTGATGAGACTACATCTATTCCACAAGCTGCTTCCCTGGTCCAGAAGTGTTCAGCATGAAAGTCTGTCTCTAAAACTTTTGCTTAAACCCCATTCCAAAACTTCTTGCACCAAGTTTGAAAATTAGCTCCTGGACCACACTGCTGTGTTTTCTTGGTGCTCCTCCTGTGAGTCTTTGAGGCTTGGATGCCCAGTGTACAGATGCAGGCAGCGGCTCCATGTGCGTTGGGAAGGATCAATACACAGACAGTGCCTACTCAGGCATGTGCACACACCTGAGGTCCACGTCCAGCAGTCACGTCATGTTGTTGCATTACTGTGTTCAGTGGTTTGTGTTTAATATTTTTAAAATATTTTAGAGGCAAGAGCAAGGAATGAGAGATGCAGAGACTTCGTTTTTATGGCTCCCAGAATCTTTATCTATTCAAACAAGTTTAGAACAAAAGTCTGTCTATTTCATAATGATCCTAATGTGTTCCTCTAAGGAAGCAAATCAAAGCGAACCTTTAATATACCAGTATTTTGCAATACCATGTTTTAGCTATGATTAAGACTCCAAATTATTTCACATGCACTCAATAAGCTTACTGTTCCACTACCAGTCTGGTCTGTTTTTCTCTCCAACTTGTTTTCACCATTTTTCAGACATGATTTTTATAGATTTCCACCTTCAACAAAACCCTTTGCTTTCTCTAATATAGCATTCATTTGTGATTGATCTTTTTTGAGGTAGAGAAATAAGGTCGAAGCATATATTGGTATCCCGATGGCTTAAGCTGGTCACTGCCAGCTCTTGATCAGCAGCCAGCTTTTCAATTAGGAGGTGAGGGAGAGTGATCTGTGCTGCTTTTGCCATTTATCTCATCTCTAAGGAGAGACACATTTTGCCTCTCTGAAAATGGCTCTGAAGACTCTGCAGTTCTCTCAAGTTCAAGTGCATTTTGAGCAGTAGCTGATCTCCGCCCCGCATCTGAAAAGTTCGCTGGGGTTCTCAGCACCATTCAAAATGCTTGGAGGTGAAGGTATGAAACACTGAAAATGATCACAGTAGTAATGATGATGATACCAATAAAATAAAATAAAATAAAATAAAATAAAATAAAATAAAATAAAATAAAATAAAATAAAATAAAATACTGGTGAAGAAGCTAAGATATTATAATCCAGAATAATGTTATGGGTAATTTTCTTCTCATAACCTGAGGACAAAAACTTTATTACTCTTTTTAAACTCTAATAATCCACCAATTGAATTCCAGCTTAGAACTAAGGTTTCTAGTCCACTTTTCATTTGAAAATATATCTCCTATTCTTGCTCCCAGACGTCCCATAAGAACAACTTTTTATTCCTCCCCTTTTTCGTCTTCCTGTTTACAATAATTAGAAAGCATAAAGGAATATTAAGTTACAGAAACTTCACCAATCTGCTTTCACTTTTGCAAGAAGACATACTTGAAATGATACTATTTTCTCATATAAGAAATAATGTATATTAAAAAAAATAAAAGAAGGAAACTTCAAGCTCTTTTCTTTTTCCTGCTGCATTTAACTTTTCTACCTCACAGCTCAGATTGCTTTTTTTAATCAAAGCAGTAATGGAAGAATAGTCCTTACACTCAAATGCAATCACATTTAATCATATTTAATATCCTTATTTCTCAGCTGATCAGACTTTAAAATATGATTGCTTTAGTTTGATTTAAAACTTAAGGTAAGTCAAACCCAATAAAAAAGTGTATTTTGTTGTTACACTGTTCCAGCTCTATGGTTTCTTAAGTTGCTTTAGTTTCTGGATACTGTATTGTGGAGAGGCAATTTTGGAAAAATATCTGCCCATACAGCACCCTGTAAGTGGAACAGAGTGCATTTTTTTGTGTGAAATTAATGAATTGACTTGATGACACATTAATCTTTCTCCTACAAGAGACTTAGCCTCTGTTTCTGTATGAATACATTGTATTATTGTGCTGTCTTCTTTTTTTCCCTCTGAACTTGTTTCCCAACAACATGCAGTGGGATCAAATTCTGTGTTATTTATACTAAACCTAAAGTAGTTCTGGATGACACTGCAGTCTTCCAACTTTAAGACTGTCTTCCATAATCTTTATTTTCAAATTGCAACCAAAGCACTGCAGCTACAGTGCTGAATCTCTTCAGGTCCATTGGCTGCATTAAAATCCATTAAAATCAGTGTAATTATCCTTTAAATTCCGCAAGATACAAAATGTTTGCTTCCTATTTGTATTAAGGTAAAGGTAAACTGTATATTCAGCTTGTCAGCCCTCTTTTTAATGTACTGTGGGTTCCTCTCTTCTCAAACTGGATCATGCCTGTCACGTGGCAGCACAATAGCTAAAGGTCCCAAACATGATACCAATGACTGTGGTAAAACATGTCCAAAGACATATGCTTTAATAATACAACTTCAGGGACCATTTGCCCTGTATGGGAAGCTGGGTATAGGTAAATACTCCCTTTATTCTCCCAAGTGCTTGTGCTACTTGCGGTCTTACTTCCATGAGAATGAATAGAACAATTACACTTTTTATAAAGTTTGAGACTGGAGAATATGTTAAAACTTGATCCCTCCAGTCCAGCCATGTACATAAAATTTGCTAAGCCACAGAACTGAACAAAACTAATGAAATGTTCCATTCCTTGTTAATTTGATGCATGTGTTCTGGTGGATGAGACAGAACAGAGCGGGAAGGGGCAGGCTTGTGCCAAAGTTCAGGGTCGAGTCACTAGAGCAACTTAGTGCAATCTCAGAGATTGATCTTTGGATTTTTGGAGCTGTTAGACCATGACAGGCATAGGTAAACTGTAGGAAAGTTCCATCTAAGATACAGCTTAGCAGCTATGAGAGATAATCAAAAAGGCCTGGATGTTGCCTATACTGGTATCACAGATCAGGATCTTATATGGAAAGATTGTAATTTCATTAAGATAGTATGGCAATGAATTTCTAAAATGATGGCCAGTGCTTGGGAATTGGGTATGTTAGCTTTGTGGTCATTTGTTTTCTTGAATGCAGACCTGTTATTTGGAGTGCAGATAACGACTGCTGGGGGAAAAAGAAAAAAAAAAAAAATATTGCAGTTCTGTCTGGCAATAAATCTCACCCATGTATTTGTGGTTGCTGCCCGTGTGTGTCCACCCAGCCAGGCCACAGCACCTACGAGACAAGATGGAAAGTGCACGGGTTTTGTTAACCCACAACCAGCAGTGTGGCTGTCCTCTACTGCTTTCATTAAGTCCTCTGTGTTCATAGCTTGACCATTACACATAATGTAATTTTTAAAAAACATTTTTTTCCAGGGAAAAACAATGCTAGTATATATCCTCATGTCTTGGTTATGTTCCGGTTAGTTTAGTGGTACTCTTCTTTCTGTGGTTCTGCCTGTGGTTTCACTCTGTTATTATGTTTACTTTTGCTTTAATAGCCAACATTATTGGGCTAGGCTGCTGCATAGTTACTATATTCCACTGCAGAGGTGAATGAGTTTTGAAGATAATGTGAAATGATTCTCTCATAGCTTGCAACATAGTTTGAGACAGAAGGCACTATGTTAATGTAAGACGGTGAATTAAGGTTTGGCAGACATTGGGTAACAGTTACCATGCATTTTTTCCTCCAAATTCTCCTAATTCAACTTAATAGGCAAATCATGTTTTCTCTCTGCTTTCCTGATCATCCCCCATTAACCTGCAGTCTTTGATAAATATGCATTGCCTCATAATATTGCATAAACATTTTTTAGATGGCAAATAGAGAGTAAACAAAACCCAAGTTAAAATGATATTAAAGACTTTGATGGCTTATTAATCATTTATACAAAGCTTATTAATCACACGGATACTTTAAAACAAAATGCCTTCTTCTAAGTTCAGAAAACATAGGCAACATTTGCCTATGCAGCAGGCAAAAGCTGTTAAGAGTCAGTTGTCTATTGTCCCTAATCCATTCCATTAAAAATGAGCCATGAAGAGGACTTGTCCAGACAAAGCCAGGGCCACAGCGCTTCATAGCCCTGTGGACAGGTGCTTTAAAGGCAGCGTTCAGATTCTGGGAACAGGAGCACAATCCAGTACCAACTCACCAGATCTGTCTAGGTATGTGACTGTCATTCAAGGGCTTTCCTAGGTGCTTGTGGGGCAATTGAGAAGGTTGTCATCACCCATAGAAGACTATCAGTCTCCTGCATCAGGTTTGTTCCCCTTCCGCTGCTCCCTCATTTACTGCTAAAAGAATGATTTGTCGGTTCCTCTGTTACGTCTGTTCAGATTCAGGTAAATAAATGAGTGCTGGTAAATAATCTTGCTTTGTAAGCCCCAAAACTAATTGATTTGAATTGATCTGAGACTCCATAGATCTGAAGTTCTGGTTCAAAAACCCTGTCCAGTTGAGGCACAGTGGCTACACTGGTTGGATCACTAAAGATATGGAACTAAAGCTTAATTCTTCTGGACTCCTAAATCAGAGCCCTAATGAGAACTGGATGCTCTTACTCTACTTGTTCTGATTAATATGTTGTAAAAGTCCTGGGGGAAATTCCAGGCCATTTGAAATCAATAGTGAATTTATGTTGACTTCATAAGGACCAGGATTTTTCCCATAATTTAAGCTAGGTAGAACATCTTCTGGCACATGCTAAACTTGTCATGGTGAAACATGATTTCTTCCTAAGTATTTAGCTTGCCTGGTTGAACTTGAGTTAAAGGATACACAGCCTGGTCCACATTTAAACATGTTAGCTGGACCATGTTGAAATTCACCCTTTAATTCCTAGTCTAGACAAAGTCACACACTGTAAGAGTGGGGAGAAGCTGTCTGCAGTCTTGGTGATTAATGGGCTGAAAGCAGATGTGAGATATAAAAGAGTCTGTAAGCCTTCTCTACTACCTGGAGGTAAAGTTTGGCTGTCACAGGCAAGAGAAAAGGGATAAATTTCAAAGGCGGCTGAAACTGCAGCCAAAATGCATTAAATGATTACACGGCCAGGACTTACTTTGATCACACCTCAAAAGTAAAACAAACACAAGCATGAGGAATAAAGGTCCTCCCTCCTTCCCCCCCTGAAATAACTCAAAAGGATGAATTCATTAAAGAAAAACAAGCACGCGAGGGCAATTCTACCAAACATGACTTGGTGTTTTAAATCCCTCTTCCCTGTTGTAAAGGTGAATGTGGCTCCACTCAGGGCACTCGTATAACCCCGCAGTTCCACATGATCCCCAGGGAGAAAGGGGGGTTGCTGTGAACCTCTGCACGTATGTAATGTATACAAAAGCAAGGGCAGGCTGGACAGTGCCCTTTGTGAAGCCTGTTATGCATGCAAGCTAATGCAGGAGGCATCACAGGCCTGGAGATCAGTGTCAGGGGAAAAAGAACGGGTGTACCAACAACTGAAATGAAATATAGCTGACTTATGTGGAGAGCTTTTATGGATCCCAGAGCAGCAGGAACCAGTGTCATCATCTCCATTTTAAAGGCAGAAAACTAGAGGAAGGAGAGATGAATTGGTTTAACCAAGTCATGTTGGCTGTGAAAGGTAAAAATCCCATATCTCTGTTCCATAGGAATAGGAAAGAAAGACATCCACAAGGAAAAGATCCACTAGGAAAGAAAGAAGGCAAATACATTCAAATATGCTGTAGTTTGGATTAAAAGCAGCAGGTAGCATGATGAATAGAGTATATTCATATATGCCTTTTTTGTGCTTGGAGTTCTGTGATGTTCGTTTTGTGATTTAGGAAGGAAAAACAGCTTGACCCCTGTAGATGGTTTAATTTTTAAGACTAGAGAATGATCTGTCCAGGACAAAGGCAGATCTAAATTTTACTTCAATTTTATAATACTCACATCCTGCATGTTTTGTTATTGGAGCAGTCCTGACTCCCTGGGTATATAAGTTAAAACTGATGTTTCTGTTCAAGCTCATGTCTTGTAGTATTTGGCACTTTATACTTCCAATCTTTTGCAGGAATTAAGAAACTTTTATAATGTATTTGTGAGGCACACAAAAGACTGCAGTCCAATCTCTCGGCCTCAGTTGTTCTGGGAAGGTAAAAAAGGATCCAGACAAAGCTCAACAAAAGGTCACATCACTGTTTTATCCTATACCTTCATACAAAAACTTGGGAACTTTAGTTTGTAGTGTCCTGCATCTTGTGTAATTTTATGCATTTATAAATTGAGTAAAAATCTACCAAGATTTAGGTGGGATATCCAGGTTGCTGCAAAGTTTGTTTTTCTTTTAATGCCCAGTATCATATATGACTGATTTATAATTTATGGCATGTATTCTCATGTGATGACATGGAGACAGAGGTCTTCCAGAATCCTGGAAAAACATAAACAAGTTAAGCCCACACCAGTGATTTCCTGGCCACCTATGCTTGTCATGGGTGTTATTTATTTCTTTATTTGCAATAATGCTAGCAAAACCTCTAGCAAAAAGCAAAATATGCCAGCAAAAGAACTTCTAGATATTTAACTGTGTACTAGGAAGATTTTCTGGCATGTTAAATCCAGGAAAACTTTTCTGGTGCAGACTAGGTCTATGAATGAATTTTGAGCAATTTCAACAGCTGTAAGTGTGTCTAATTTGAAAAAGATTACTCTGATAACATGTTAACAAATCAACATAAATCAAATTGAACCTGGAAAAAGAACAAATACTTTTTATTTTTTACTTAAAAGAAAAATTCTCCAAACAAAAATAGCAGTGGAGGATGATTTCAGTAAGTAACATAAGCATTGCTGGCTTTTTTTTTTTTTTTTTTTTTTTGCATATTTATATTTTAAGTCTTATTTTACACAATTTTTTAAAAATAGGAATACCATACTGTCACATTTTTAAAGTGCCTCGTGCAGCTCTGATGGTAATAAGTAATATGACAGCCTCAGTTCCTCTGTCAAGGGAAAGGGTAAAGACTTCATTTACTTCTAGTATAATAGATTAAACTGGAGAATCCATTTTAGTCAGGGAAGGGTGGATGTTGGTGAAGTTATGAGCTTACTGCACCTTTTAAAATGAAATATTTAAACAAGTGGAACCTTACGTGGTTGATGCATTAAACCGACATAGGATATAAATCAAACAACACCTAAATGTCCTTTAACAAAGTCAATTATATTATATAAGCGTAACAGAGATGGAACTCCTTTATCCTGTGCATCTGCCGTTTTTTTTGGTTCAGATAAAAACCCTTTCCACAGATGCAGAATATCATTTATAACTGCTCAGCATTGTGCTATAAACTTAAAAGAAATTAAACAAAAAATTATTCTTTATTAATGTTATTGAAAAATGGTGTACCTTAGTCTAAACATCTCCTGGAAACATCTACTCAGTTCCTGAAATCATGTCTATTAGATTATGTAGATAACATCTATGAAAATACTTCTAAACTTAATCTGTCAAGACTTCAAAGAGTCTATAAGCAAATACTTAGATTTGCATTAGATTTTTGACTTTGAAATCCATTATTGTAAGTTCTTTGCTGACTTTGATGTGCTGCCTTTACACCTCCTCTCAGAGAAAGGAGGTGTAAAGGCAGCACATTAGTTTATAGATGTTCACAGACTGTTTTTCGGATAAGGCCATTTAAATCTCTTTTGAAGGTCAATCCCAGCTCTTATCATTCAAGAAGTAATAATAACAGGGAGAATCTGCCTAGAGTAAGGACTGCTTTAAAACACAAAATAGCAGGGGTGGAATGAACTTACTTAACTCTTGACCTAGCACAATATCAGCATTCTAGTGTTTTGCTGTGACAATGCCCTGCTGAGGCATAGTGTGAAATTTCAATATAGGTGTATGGAATTAAATGATTAAGGAGAACAAGAGGTTACAGCTGTTTGCAGCTGGCTTCTTTTTTTCTTTGATTTCTTTATTTTTGTTTCTTGCAATTAATAATGTATTGATGATCCATTAAAATGCTTCTTGAAACACACATTAAGATGTGCCATGTTCAAACACAGTGCAAAAATGTCCTTTGTGTACACTAACATTTTCAAACTCATCTAAAATTAGTCTTTGAAAATGATACAGAAGCAGCTTGCTTGCTTTTTATGGATCTGATTTTTCTCTTCACTCCCTTTGCTTTCTGTAGAGTTATGTGCCTAGATATTGGAGGTTTTGTGCCCCTTATGTATGATTTTCCAGTCATTCTAAGTCATGAGATGAATTTTGGAATAATTTGGAGTGTTATTGTTTTGCTTCTTGGCACTGTTTCCCCTGATTATCAAGGAAAATGGGGAAGATCTATTTCTACACTTTAGGAAATGATCTGTATCCAAAGTCTGCTTCTACTTGCTTTGTGTAGACTCATTTTGAATTCAGTGATTATTTGTCCTATGTAGTACTGTTATGTAGACAAAAGATTTTGGAAGCTGTTCCAAGAGATCTTGGTCTCAGAGAATGGAGCCTTGCTCCTGAATGCAAAGCTTGGCAAAGAGAGCACCAGTAAACCCAGAAAAAAATGACACTGTTAGATTTGTTATAGATTAATGTCTTTTTTTTTTTTTTTTCCTGGTTTTGGCTGAATCATGCTAGTGATCATGGTGTTATGTGGTTTAGTGATGTCAACTTTAACTTTATGAGTATCATGAGTTAATTTTAAAACTAACCTTGGCAAGGTGCAATTTTGTGTGGTTTCAGCAGCATCTTCTGCCCTGTTAATGAACAGAGAGGAGCTACAAAATGTCAATGCAGCGTGGCCATTTTGCAGGAAACCTTGTCTCTGCTGTTCTAATGAGGCAGCAGAGTTGTGCCCCGAATAAAATACTGATATCACAAGGCAGCCAATAAGCAGCAGAAAGGACCAATACTAATATGACCAATAGTAGCAGTAATACAGAAATATAGGGCTCCAAATAAGACCTATAAAAAGAGCAGGACCAGACTGATTTCTGGACCAGACTGACGCCATTGTATTTGGAGATTCTGTGCATGCTTCTGTGTCAGTTTTTTTGTGCTCAGGAAAATACAGCTACAATACTGTATTTCATGGAATTTTTAGAAAAAGTAACTTTAACATAGGCTCACTTTTCTTTGCAAAAGGCTCTTCTTGCCAAATTATTTGCAAAATATCACAAAGTTTGGTCACTTTAAGGCTTATATTTAAATGATGAATAACCAGAAAAAAAAGTTGCACGTGTAGTTCATCAACCAACTTAAATGTAAACTGCACCTAAAAGTGCAATTTCAGCATATTACATTGTGCTACAACCTGTTATGTTTTTTCCCACATAAACAGTTTCAGACCCCATCTCTGTCTCCATGGATGTTATGCACTTATCAAGTCCACATTTTGAATGATTCTTATACTTCTCCTAGAGGCATGGAAGATTTGTTGCCAACTTGTCTGCAAAAGGGAAGTGATGCATAGAGGCAAAATAATTTAATGTTTCACAGACACTCTGATGCAGAGTACTTAAACTCACCATTCCTCAGGTCTAAGTAAGTTTGAGGATCAGTGCAGCAGCCTTTCTCTCTGGATCTGGAGCTTACTCCATCTCTTCCGTGGGAAGGGGAGGAAAATTCACATGGAGGAGTTGTTACTCTGCAGCGTTTAGATATAAGGACTGTTGAACAATGTAACACCAATTACAGCCTGTGTTGAAAGAATTTCCTTCAGAGGTAGTGCTCTGGTGTTTTTTGTCAGTACAATAAGCGTATTGCCCTGACTGCTCTAACTTCACAGGCAGGTTGGAGCATTTGTACCACAATCTGTACTGTGGAAGGCTGGAAGAAAGCAACAGCTTGTGGGTAGAAAGGCTACTAAGCCCCCTGCACACCGGGAAACTGTGTTTTATCCTGAACTTTCCAATCTGGCCTAGAAATAAAAGCAATCCTAATGTAGGTCAGGAAGAAAAGTAGTAGTTTAGGCCTCTTACCCTAAGCTTACATGTCATAGTAAGGATCATTAATGTCAGTGATGTCAAACACTAGATTTAGATAGTTAAAACTTTAACTCCTGTAGCGAAGATGAGGAATATCCAGAATCTACTTAAATAAGTGTAAGCTTATATTTCTTGAATGCAAATGAGAAGGAAGTATGCCTCAAATGCTTAAGAGACTGGGTGAATTTGACTCAGGAGCTTCACTGTATGTATAGGAGGATCAAAGTAAAACTTGTTTTTATAAATGCTTCTGTGATTTTTATGACTTAAGGGTTGTTTCTTTAAAACCTTCAATGTATAATATTTCTTCCTTTGTTAGTTGGAAAAAAAAAAAAAAAAAAAAAAACAACTAGCAGAATCGTCATAGATGATCTCAAATTCCACTTGTCCATGATATAGTTCTGTTGAGGCCCAGTTTTCCCCTCTTTCTGCTGACCTGACAACAGAAATGTATTTCCTGTCTGACTGAAGATCACTGGAGAAGTGCCAGTCATAATCTTCCCCTTATTGATTCTGGTCAGCAGCTATTGACAGCTTTAAAAAGATTATGTTTTAATTGGGGATCAGATAGATGGCATTTTAAGGTATTTAATTTCACTTGTAACTCACTATAGATTATCTGAGCAGTGCTACAACTCAAGGAGGATAAAGATGAATGTGTTGTCCTTTTCTTTAGGTGACCCTGAGTGCAAATGTAGCTCAGGCTAAAGTGACTGAAAATCTTTTTCTATCACATGGCTGAAAAGGTTGAATGTGAATTCATTAGTGTTATCTTTGTTTAAGGCACAATATGTACACCTCACCAAGCTCACATGTTCCGTAGTTACACTTGTTCTCATGTGGTTTGAGACAGAAATAGACTGGCAAGGTAAATTGAAAAAAATCAAGACAAAGAGCCAGAATTCTCATTGTCTTGATGCCTGAATGTTCACTTACAACTCTGCAAAGTGGATGTGTGGAAGTACCACCAGAAAGACTGGATGGAGAGATCTAATTTGATGGTATTTTCTTCTTCTGTTGTTGAATGTTCAAGGCAGTGCTGGAAAACTGGGCTTTTAAAAATGTTTTCTGCACATTCAAAGGAATGAAGACGCACTTGCAATGAAAAACAACTGAAAGGTCAAAGAATTCAAAAATACACTGTAATTTCTGAGACCCACACACACTCATACTGTTCATCTTGCATAGACAAATCCCAATCATTCCAACTTTGGGTTTCACAGTGATCTGGTGGACTGGCTGGAGATGCCTTCAAGCAATCTAGATCCATGTCACTGGGAGATGGTCAATAACACATACATTGTGTATTCTAGCTGCACCAAAGCCTATAATTTCATATTTACTGTGCAATAAGTTTGGGGACATTTTTCTCAGAAATGCATTTTGCTACTATATAGGCTTTATCTGAGGACTGTGGAAAATGGATCAGGATTTCCCAGCATCCATCTGAAGCTGGTACCAGGCATTGCAGGGCAATTCTTCATCCTGCAGGTGACATCTAATGTGTCTCAAAGGTATCATTCTCTACTAGCACGTGCTGATTTCTGTGAAGTAACTCAAGACACGAATATTGCAATCTCAGTCAAGATACAAGATTGGCAGACTTCCTCTTACTTAGTTTCTTCATGGAGAAACATAGCAACTGTTGTACTGTAGAGCCCTCTGAAGAGTTGTAGCAGAAATCTTGATTGTTCTGCATAACGGTTGTAAGACACATTAGTATGCAGGTACGCAATTATAGCAAACAGGTAGAGTTCCAGATACTTCATCAGATAAAAGAGAGATCCAATGTGTAATAAAAGGGGAATCTTAAAGACCCCTTTTAAAAGGAGAGATGAATAATTAGAGAGATGAACACCTGAAGTATTTGCACCCTTGATAGCCTCCATATATTTCAAAAAATATATTTAATAGATGCCATAAACAACTGTGCTTCCTCATACCACTTATTGCAAGGGGCCAAATAGAGGTCATTAAATCCCTTCACCATCTCCAAATATCAGGAGTGAATACCTTTCTGTATTCATTACCACAGTGAAAATGAGGTAATTTTCAAACTTCCTAGCTAAACACACATGTTTTGAGATATAGAGCATATTCTCAACCCGCCGAGACCCATACCTAGCTAGTGAACATACTCACTTAAACATGGGTGGAGGGAAATAAGGAGTGAAGTGGACATCTAAAAGAGGCCAAATGAGTTGCCTGTTTATAGTCCCAAATTCTTTCCTCTGACTGGAGTGACTCAGTTGTAGATATCTGCCTTACCACCATCTAGTACTGCAAGATGAATCCCGCCTTTTGTTATCTATGGGTGCCTACCATAGTTGCACTTTGGCCTCAAGAACCCAAGATGCTGAAGGCATTTATTCTCTCCATAATATTACCATATGCTTTGTCCCCCCTCTCCCTATGTTTGTCACTGAAATGCCTCAGGACCTCAAAGTTATGAATGCATTCTGCATCTGTGAAGTTGGGAATTTAACCCTGTAGTACTTCTACTTACTACTGAAAAATGGATTGATAGGTAAAACAGGGAAGACTGCAATGGAATTCAACAGCAAACAGCAGGGAGTTGAGAGCCAGGATGACATCCTTATGACAGGATCATTTATTTTACTCAGTGTAAGTCAAACTAAATAATGAATGGGAGACTGGAATGAAAAGAAGTTATGTAGACTTCCCATAATGAGCCTTACAGCATAATGAGACTTTATAGGAAGGAAAAAATAAGGTGTCCTTTATTCCAGGTTCAAGACTTTCTAGTGTTGGCAGATGATCATGTCACCACTTTCTTGCCTCAAGGACCTGGCTGAATCAGCATGATCCTGGAAATTGTTACAGAAATAGGGAGGAAATACACTTCAGTTCCCGGACCTTCTCATTGACTCCCCACTGCCTTTTTCTACATATAGACTCTCCTTTCTGCTGGAACATTAGTTGATTATCTGTATGGAGTTTGTAGGCTCTAGGAACAGAGGCAGATCACTTTGTATTTTGGGAAAAGATGGAAAAGGTGAGTCTGGAGGAGCAGGACAAAAATGTAAAACTCGATGTGATGGATCACTGAGAACTGACTGACAGACCTGAGCAGTACTGTGAACTGATGTGAGAACATAGAGCAACTGTTTGACTGCAGCATTTGGTCGGCCTATAGGAGGGTGATACAGATATCAGGCTGGAGAGAGAGGTTGCAGCAATCAAAGGGAGATAAATGCACTGCAGAACTTTAATTACCCACTAAGGATAGCCTCAGAAATACCAAGAAATACAGTGTGCAACAACCACTATAATACAGAGGATTTAATTGAAATAACCTCTAAACCCATGTTGAGAAGGCAGTAATAATTGGTTCTGTCAACCCTAAATGTTGAACAGCCATTTATATTTCATGCACTAACTCTCATATGGGCCAAGAACCAAAGAAAACAGGCTTTCCTGTGGCTAAAGATTAAGATGATGCTTTTTCTCCTGGCATCAGATATCACATATCCCAGAGCTATTTCCTTACACTGGAAAAGACTTTATTTGTGGCTGAGGTCAGACTGACAGACTCCAGGGAAACAGCATCAAATGTCCTCATAAATTTTATTCACAGAAAGTGAATGAATCTGCTCCAGAATGGTTTGTCTGGCACTTTTGTCAATCCATAGGAATAATTATAAATACCATAATCAATTGACTGCCCAGAATCCCTGTTCTTGCAGAATAGCTCTAAAGAGAAATACCTTATACTGGTACACCCTGAAGCACTTCTTTGACCTAGGCCTGAATTCAACACAATCCTTTTCTCTCCAGGTTGAGGACAACCCCTTGGTCTTTCTCATCCTCAGAGCCAGACTGGGTTAGACTCATTTACTTTTAGTGGTCAACAAGCTCATCGAAAATCTATGCTCAGCTGCTCCCTGCTGTTTAATGGGCTGATTCAACATCAGAGAGGGAGAGCGTTCATGCATTTTCCTCAATTTTATCCTCCTTGCTCCTGATTCACTCATTCAACTATGCTAGTGATAGTAACTGTGGGACTCCACATATATAGATGAAATCGCAGCAGCCACTGATATTTGAAGCACTGTGCTTTACAGACCTGCTTTGAGCAAGGTTAGTCAACTCAGCACTTAAAAAGCTGGCAGCCATCTGGAGCCCAGCCTACACCAGAGTTCAAAATTGTTTTCCTCACTGTTGGTAGCAACAATGGGGGGAAAAGGGAGGGGGGAAAACTTTCTTGGAATCAGATTTGGAGAAAAGAATTCACTGCAGGCTAAAGTCACAAGGTAACCCCAGATCCTAGAGGTTCATGGACACTGTGCCCTGGAGTACACTCTCTGCTTAGAGGCATCATTAAACTTCTGATAATGAGCAAGTCATTAGGTTTCAACTACATTTAAAGGTTAAAAGGAGAATCTCTGGTGATGGATATTTTGTATTTTTATTCTATTGCATTCTTATGTACTCTCTCTGTTTCAAGTGCTTCTGGTGCCCACCTCTCACCCACAAGCTCAAGTAAGTTCATGCTCAAACTCTTCTTTGAAAAGAAAGCAAAAGTTATATGGACTTTTCTTAAATTGAGGCCATATTAAAAAAATGGCAGGTGCAGAAATGTTTAACAGCAGTTACTCTTTAATATTTGATTAGATGTCAGTTTGATAACAAGTTAGAGCTGTACTGCAGCACTGCAACAAAGCACTGCAAAACTGCAAGATGAATGTCTAAGTCTCGATGAGACAATGTGGGACATGTCATTTCCTGTAGTCAATATTTCCTGTAATGACTCCTCCAATGTGACCTTGTTTTATTAAGTGTTGTTTAACCTCTTCTATCATGTCTATCTTTCTTTATGCAGAGTAGTCAAAACTGGCCTGTTGCATTTGGAACAAACCTTAAGCAATTCACTTAAGAAGGAAGATAGATGTATAATTCCTTTTATTCCCAAGCAATTATAGAAATATCCCCAGGACACTCTTAATATTGGGTAGAGCAGTGTGGCAGTTTAATTACAAAAACACTAACCATCTGCATCAGTTGCAGAGCACTCTTCCAAGTAGTATTCTCACCTGGTGAACACTACAAAATATGTAGAGAATCTTTTGTCCACTTCTGACTTTCCAAGCAAGGAGAATTAAGTAGCATTTCTCCTTCAGAGTACAGAGTGCATTTCAGTTAGCTCCATTCTCATAGGACAAAACGAGGATAAAAAGTGAGAAAAGATACCTGTTAACTTGATGAGTAGAGTAGAGGATTATGAGTGATGGTCTGCACAACTGGCTTTCTAGAATCGCCATGAGAATGAAGGGGCAAATCACAATTTTTCTGTAGCCCTTTTGCACCGTCTTTCCTGATATAGACTACAAACTTCTTGAGAGTTTGGACATTTGTGGAATCAGCTCTGTGTCCCATCCATTTAGCAGTTACAGAGAAAGGGACATCTAAGGACTACTGAGCATTAAGAGCATTCTTTTGTCCCAGGAATTCTTTGCCTCTACAACAGCTAAAATGTGTCAAGCTGCCCTGGATGACTGTGTGAAGGTTTGAACCCTGCCCATGATTAGTGGCACACTAGGAGTGGCATGCCTAGAGTTTGTCTTATTAGAGAGAAGATGGCATTCCTCTCAACGTCTGTGAGGGATCTGTATTTTCATTCATCCTGCACAGACCTGTGTTTTTTATACGGAATTGTGTGAATCTGTAATTAAAAAGAAGCTGAATGCTTGCTTCCCTTTCCTGATATTTGCTCAGTAATAGAATATTTTACCTGCAGATAGCAGCAAACTCCTATGCATTGCAGAATATCTTAGCTATGGGAAAGTACCTATTTATGTTTTTAAGAAATGTGAGAGAAAAAAGAAAAGCGGTATTTCTCCACCTAATTGATGAATCATTTCACATTTACCTTGTTAAAGCAGGTTTTGTTAGATCATATGATATCCTACAACCTGACACAGTGACATGCACTTGCTGCAATAGATGCTTCCCCTATACTATGTGGAGGTAAAAATGAGAAGAAAAGGGCATAAGAGTTTGTGACTTGCACTTTACTTTAACCAAGTCTGAGATAACAAAATGGTCTTCAAAAAAGTGTAGTTTCTGTTTTGTCAGAGGGTCTAAATTGGCATCCTAAATGGCTACAGAAAAGAACATATTTGAAACTGGGATCTTTTGCAGGTTTAGTATCAGTAAGATACTAAGCCTGCGAGTATCAACAGAGAATAATACCTAGAATCTAAGCTGCTTTTGCAGCAAGGGGCTATAACAAGGGCAGGTGAATGGCCTGACAAAAAAGCCTTGTCTGTTATAATTCCTCCTCCCCCTAGCCAGACATCTTTTGCTTTGCTTGCTGCAGTATGCCTTCTAATACCATTTTAATTTTTTACTTTCTTAATTTCATTTTTTCTGACAGAAATTACATTGTTAATATTATACAAAGTGGACTGGTTCATGCATATTATGTACTTACTTTGATCTGACTTACTTGATACAGAAGAAGTTTTCCAAACCCTTGAAGGAATTGAATGTAAGATGAGGCTGAGGGAATAGGGAGAAGCTGTAGAGCCACGCAGTACTTTGGTCTGTAAGGCATGAGCTCTGCAATGTGATACATTTAAGGCACAGATTTTAAACCTCTCTCTCTTTTTTTTTGACCTCCAGCTCCTTGATAGCAATTGCCTAGGACAGTAGTTCATGGTGAATAGTGTTTTATAGCACAGCATACTATTGTCATTCTCATTGGCTGCCAATATTTAGATTGCAGTCACTCTGGAGGATATATATATGCAGGTGCCACACAAAGACATTCCTTCATTCTCTGACATGAGCTTGAATTAGGAAGAGCTGAATGATTGCAGAAATCACTTTACCTTCCCTGGTGATGATTCTTTTAAGTGTCAGTGGTATGGGCAGAGCGGCACATTTTCAGAGGCTGTTCAGAGATACACACAGTAGGTTTGGGCATCCAGTTTTAGCCTTACTATATGAAAAGGGAATTTTCAAAGCGGAAGGTGGGCAGGGCTCTGACTCTAAAATTGTGCTGCAAGTCTTGAGTGTTCAAGGCCTCAGGCAGACAGTGAGTCAATGAAAGCTTCAGCACAGCTGTGCCCTTGAATGAGATTGGTTTTGAGTAGCTGTTTTGCTCCCTGTTTCATACTAAACTTTCCATATGAGTCAGAAATGAGAGTTCAGTCTGAAACAGAACTTCATCTGTTTTCACGTTTCTGTTATTTTCTCTTCCTGCTTCTTGGCTCAGTGTATATTAGAAAATACTGTATGTGAGAAAAATGGCTAAATAATTTTTTTTTCATGTTTGTATTTCCTGATACTCTGCTTTTTATAAGTGTGAGTGCATACCACTGCATTAGCAAAGTGTCTTGGGGCACAGATCTTCCGCTGGTAAATAGTCATAGCTCTAGTGAAGCCAAAGGTACTAAGGACCTGCCTCACTTCAATCAATCAATCAAGTAAGTATTTCCTGTTGTGGATAATCCGCTGTGGAGGGTTTCACCTTACCAGAAATAGTTTCATACTTTCCCTTTGAATTTTTGTACTTAACACTATATGGCTAATCAATAAATTCCTTGATCAGCTGCCCACCCACACATATAGGTCCTTAATGCTTTCTATAAGTTTGTAACAACCCTTTGGCACCAGACAGAGAAGTTCTGGGAACCAAAGGACTGAAAATACTGCCCTGGTGATAAATGGAAATCTTCTAAGTGAAGCGAACTTGGGCCGATGCACATTGTCAGGTCATGCTTTAAAATCTAGCATAGACAAAGGTGACTCGTTGGCTAATTTTCTGATTTCATCAATTGCTACTCTTTGATGGCTTCTTTGCAGAGCTGCTGATATGCCAAATGGTCTTGATATCTAGGAATGCTTCTATTAAGACTGCATAATTTCTTTTTTCTTTTCTTTTCTTTCTTTTTTTTTTTTTTTTTTTTTTTTTTTTTTTTTTTTTTTTTTTTTTAAAGTAGACTATTACATCTGTTCCTGGCCAGCAGGCGATTTAAATTTGTAGCCAGAGTCTGGCTGTAAAAGGTGTTCTTAGCCCATATTGTTTTGATATCTTATGCTGTTGACAGGTTGTCCCCCCAGATATGATGATTTTTCCTTCTTTTATCTGCTTCCCTTTTCACCCCAAATACCTTCTTACATATCATTTGTTAACATTATTCCATGACTAAAAAAAAGAACTTTAACTGAAGCGTCTCTTATACCTGTCACCACTCTTTTGCAGGCTTCTGGCAGTCTGTCTGTCCTTCAGCTACTGTGCCAAGCAGTTCCTCTCATTTATAAATTCTTAAAAACAAACAAACAAGCAAACAAAAATAAGCTTCCCACAAGAAAAGTCTATCGATCAATCAAAAAAAAAAAAATTGCAGTGGATAGACAATGTCTTCCAAAAATGAGTATAGTTCTACTTTTTGAAATATCTTTCTGAATAGATTTTTTAGTCTTTTTGGATAAACAGTAAAGTATTTTTCTGACCTATTTAATTTGCTACCTCATCTATGCTTCTGTGAGCTGTTTAAGCCTGTTTTTTTTTTTTACACATTTCTTTAATTTTCAAGGTCTTACACAGCTTCTCTCCCATCCCTACCTACTTCTTTCCCTGTTTCTTACAGCCCTGCTAAGCAATCCTCGTAGTCACTAATACTAAGAGCAAGGAAACAGTTGACACTATGTCTCCTCTTGCTGTGAGAGTCCAACAACTTCATTGTGGGATCAAGCTTATTGCTTGGTCCACCACTGAGTCTAAACTGTAAACAGCTGTGGATCTTTGTAGTCATTAACAGACTCCTCTTGAGTGGTGTATAAGCCTGGATTCACCAGGGAAATAGAATTGGCAAAGTGCCTAATGGTGATACTTGCAAGTTTTAGAATGGAGGATCTGAAAATGGGCCAGCAACCCTGTTAAGCTTAATTTCATTATTTATTTTCTTCTTAATGTTCTGTATTTCCTGGTTCAGTGAATACCGCTGGAAAACCAAAGAATTCTAGGTTACATCCATCAAAAGTTAAAATTTGCCGTAAGACTGCCCAAGTGCTGCTAAGGTACAGTGGCCTTACCTGAGCAAGCTGTTATCCTCCTGTTATCCTTGTGATGCTTCCAAGATCCTATAACCCAGTGATATTCCAGTGATGATTCCAAGAGACTGTAAGAAGTGGGGAGATGAACTCCTTTGTACAGCAATTTTCCTGTTGCCAGGATTAAACTGAAGAATGGTTGTTGCTTTGATTTTATATTGTTGTCAGAGAGAGGCCAGAAAAAGGTTTTGTTTCATTGGAGATGTTGCGCTTTCAGAAACATTTTGATCGACTTCTACAAAAAACTCAAGACCACTCAAAGATTTCACAAGAAAGGGCATGAGATGAGCAAACAGGCAGTGGAGTAAGAAGTGATTCAGTAATCTGAAGTCACTAATATGCCCGGGATCAGGCAGAGCCGAAGCAAGGACATGGCTCTCTCGCATTCCCAGAGCACCCTGACTGCTATTTTTTATTCTAGATGTTGTAATATTTTTTTTACCTGAAATTCCATCCTGCAATACACAGCCATTCCCACAAGTCATGTCAAAGTTGATGAGATGATGCTTCTTGCAAACAAAAGTTTTCAACAAAAAAAAATCCCCCAAAGCCTGCGAGTTAGTGGGTCTCAATCTGACTCTGAGTTCCTGTATCTGGATTTTAATTTGCTGGAATTCAGAGAGGCAATTTACCTATTAGATGATTCAATCCATGGCCTTACAATGCAGGATTAATGGGAACAATGGATTTGGGTTTTGGCTGCCTCTGTGCTGAATTCCCTGCTTGCAGGGGAGTTGTGCTCATTTTCACTACTTAACAGAGACACTCTTATAATGAAAGGGTTTGCATTATAGGCCCAAATGCATCATATGCCTTATAAATCAGTTATTTTAAGAATTCTGTCCTCTTTTTTCTTTCCTTCTTTTGCATTTCTCATTGTTCTGAAGTTTGAAATATGAAAACATTATTAATACACTTTTTTAAAAATTTCTGGAATTACCTATAAATATCCTTTCATGAGGCCAAGGTCATAGAATCATAGAATCATGGAATGCTTAAGGTTGGAAGGGACCTCTAGATCATCTAGTCCAACCCCCCTGCACACGCAGGGTCACCTAGAGCAGGTGGCTCAGGACTGCGGCCAAGCGGGTTTGGAAGATCTCCAGAGAAGGAGACTCCACAGCCTCTCTGGGCAGCCTGTGCCAGGGCTCTGTCACCCTCACTGGCAGGAAATTCTTCCTTAAGTTCC
>VZSV01000014.1:7297650-7329446 GCA_013398735.1 Nothocercus julius
ATGAGGGCACTGCTGCCTCATGGTCACCTTGTTGTCCCCCGTGACGCCCAGGTCCCTCTCTGCAGAGCTGCTCTCCAGAAGGTTGGTCCCCAGCCTCTACTGGTGTCTGCGGTTATTCCTCCCCAGGTGCAGGACCTTGCACTTGTCTTTGTTGAATTTCATAAGATTTCTCATTGCCCAGTTGTCCAGTCTGTCCAGGTCCCTCTGGATGGCAGCACAGCCCTCTGGTGCATCAGCTGCTCCTCCCAGTTTTGTATCATCAGCAGACTTGCTGAGAAAGCTGCCTTCATCCAGGTCATTGATGAATAAATTGAACAGGGCTGGGCCGAGGACTGACTCCTGGGGGACACCACTAACCACAGGCCTCCAACTAGACTCTGCACCGCTGATCGCTACTCTCAGGGCTCTGCCCTCCAGCCAGTTATTAATCCACCTCACTGTCCACTCATCTAACCCACATTTCTGGAGCTTGCCCAGGAGGATGCTGTGAGGGATGGTGTCAAGAGCCTTGCTGAAGTCCAGATAGATGACATCCACCGCTCTCCCCTCATCTATCCAGCCATCACAGAAGGTCATTCCGTCATAGAAGGAGATCAGGTTAGTCAAGCATGATTTCCCCTTGGTGAATCCATGCTGACTACTCCTGAGCACCTTCTTGTCCTCCACATATTTGGAGACAACAGCCAGGATGAGCTGTTCCATCACTTCTCCGGGGATGGAGGTGAGGCTGACTGGCCTGTAGTTGCCTGGGTCCTCCCTCTTGCCATTTTTGAAGACTGGCGTGACATTGTCTTTCTTCCAGTCCTCCGGCACCTCCCTTGTTCTCCAGGACCTGTTGAAGATGATGGAGAGCAGCTTAGCAATAACATCCGCCAGCTCATGCAGCACTCTTTGGTGCATCCCATCAGGGCCCATGGATCTGTGGATGTCAAGTTTCCCTAGGTGTTCTCTGACCCAATCTTCTTCTACCCAGGGCAAGTCTTCCTCTCTCCAGCCGTCTTCTCTTGTTTCTAGGGTCTGGGATTCCAGAGGACTGCCCTTGGTAAACACTGAAAGGATAGATAGATAGATAGATAGATAGATAGATAGATAGATAGATAGATAGAAGATATCAAAACCTGAGAGATAATCATGAAGTAGCTACAATATTATTTAATGACACACTGGCTGGTGTTATAGGGTAGGTGTTTTCTCCATTAATATATTACTGTCTCCTCCAGAGCTGTCTGCATGTTGCATTCCAACACTCCTTGCACCTGTCTTAAATGATCATGCTTAAAAAATATTTTTAAAAGATGTACTGAAATTGGAGGACCTTCCCTGGAGCTCTTACAGGTGCAGTGTAATGCTGATATGCACTTTAGGTAACATTATGGCTCATCAGAATGTGCTCATTGCATATTGCTTTGTTTTTTTAAGGAAAGTTGACAATCCAGGCACACTTTGTGCACTCTCTTTGTATAAATCAAATAGAAAAACATTTATCAAATAATAAGAGATAGTTAAGAGTATATCAATTATTTGCGTATATTTTTGTTCTCCAAGCTGCTCCAAGGAGACTCTTATGATTTTATTTCTTTATTTTGAAGTGAGATGTATCTTCAAAGTCGTTACTTAGCAGGTGATGAAAATTTAGAGGCAGATTTGGATGATACACTTTGGATTTCACTGAGTATTGGTTATACAATCTAAGACACATGATGTTTGTTTCTAGGGTTTGCAAAATCTACTTTATCTGTGTTCAGGGTTCAAGAGATTATGTTTTGACTCACCTTCTTCATGGACAGTATCTAACTTTGGTTGCTCTTCCCTTGTGTGTCTTATGAAAGCCTTCTATTTCTCAGGCTCTTGAGACTTGGTTTCACAGATCAAGAAGCTACAGGGGTCTACACAGGTGGCTCTTCGAAGCAGATGGTCATTAAAAAAGGAATAGCAGTACGCAATGCCCCTTTGCTTCTCTCAGCTCCTGAAGAAGAAAGAGTTAAGGATTCTCAGCAGACATTTTGGCCATCTGTGTTGGCACCTATCCTGCAGGGTGCAGTGTCCACACATAATGCATGACAGAAGTTCATGCAGAATGTTAGCAAGCCAGTGGACCTTTATTTTTTTTCTCCTCAGAACTGGGCAACTGGAGTTTGATTTGTTCCAGCTGTGGCAAAAGTACCCAGTGGTTTCTATAGTACAGCTGTCAACCCTTTGAGATGGTTATATGCCATATATATACTGCATTGCATTGGAACCAGAGCTATTTATTGTGAAGCTCTGTGTCAGGAAAACAAAGCCAGGATCTGAACTCTAGCACTGAGACATTGGCCTTTCCTTTTCTTGCTTGGGGAAACTTTTGAAGGTGGATTTCTGGCTTGCCCTCTCTTCAGTGTAAAGCACCTCTCTGCTTTTCTCCAAAGTAAAATGGAGACAGCGCTTCTTGCATGGGGAAATAAAATAGTTTTCTCTACGCTTTTTTCCCTGGGAGTATGCAAAATCCCATGTGCATTTTTTTATGAATCGGACTCTTCTGTTTTATAGCTGGTAGTATTCATGCTTATTACAATGCCATATTATGGCCTTAGACACTTTTTATGTCCCTATAACATAGCACCCTAGAGAAACATGCTTCACGAAGCAAGAACCAGTAAACTTGCTACAGAATCAGCGGAATACTTTTCACAAAAGTGCATAAACTTCTGTTCTTAAACATTGTCATCCTTCACCTTAACAAGCACAGAGAAAGGTTCCACTGGTTTCTATGCCTTGTTAGGTCTATCATCTTTTTAATTAATAGTGTTTTTACGAAGCCGTCTGAACTGTGTCATTTCCATTATCAGAAAACCATTGCCATTAATGAATAATTTTCATTTCTGATCCTTGATATCATGCTAGTTGATCTCCTGTTTCCATGCCGCCGAATGATAGCATCGTTTTCTGCCCACGATCAAATTTAATTTGGACTCTGATTATATTATGCTGTTGCGACTGAAGTGTCAATTTTTGTCAGGCAATTAGGAGCTATAACCTGTGAAGTTAAGTTTGATAGGCATTGTAATTGGATTGTTACAGTAATAGCTTGGAACATTCCCTTTTTTTCTTGCTTCTTTGATTCTTGATGCATACTTTAGTTGTGAGAACAAAGGCATTTTGTTATTATGCAACCATAGGATGTTCAAGACAACAAGATGGAGTTCAGGTTTTTCCACTTTTCCCAGATGGACTTAATTTGGATTTAGTTTTGACCACAAATTATGCCAGGATTTTGCAAGAATTTGGGGTAAGGCGAGTGGGGGGATGGAGTCCAACAAGCCTTGTGAAAGACAGCCATGGAACCAGAGCTGCTTGGGTTATAGCCTGGTGGGGTTCTTCAAATTAAAAGGTTAAAAAGGAAATGGGAGAAAAAAAAAAAAAACCCTCAGACTGGAAATGTGTCAGATTACTTTAGGCTACTACTCTCACTCCTTTTAGTGGCATGTGTGGTTCTGCAGGCATGGAGGACTGTAATTTCAGGTCTATGGCCCAAATTTTCTGTTAGCGTAGATCAGCGCAGTTGCATTCAGATGAATCGGTAGAAAAATTGGCCCCGTGGAAAATAATCACAACAGAATAGCAACTGTAATGCAGAACACATTTATTTTTATCGGATTCTCTCTGTCAGACTGGAAGTTATCTGCTTTTACTTTTTTCTTTCTTTTTTTTTCCTCCCCAGACAGAGTAGTTCACGGCCCGGCTGTTGTCAAAAGAGTTTTGTTCTGAATGTCTTGAGGGTGTGCTCAGCCCCTCCCCAGCTTCATCTCCTGGTCAGCTCTAATCAGAGGCACAATGAAGAGACCTTTTGAAAAGGACAATGAAAAGAGGATAGTTTTTCCAGCCCTCATGTGATCGGACACTTCTCCCAGCTGCTGCTATGTGACAAGCAAAATGTGGAGGAAAACAAAGAAGCTTCAGCTGCTGCGGCCTGCATGGGAAAGCTCACCTGCCCAGGGTTTCTCTGGAGAAAACAGAAAATCAGGATCAGAACTGGAAGGTCAATGCGAAAGAGGAATTAAAATTTTAAAATCAACTACAAGAAATTTTCAGAAGTTTCCTATGGTGGGTATGGGATAGTTGCACCCTCAGAGTTAGCAAATATTGACTGTAATATCAAGCCTCCTTGCCAAGCAGGTGTGAAATTATCTTGTTTCCTACAACATCCTTCTCTTCCCAAACCTACACCGGAGATTTCCAGCTGAGGATTATGAATTGAGGATTCACAGCCTCTCTTACACCCTACAGTTTCACGCCTCTGCAATGAGAATCTCTAAGTTCATTAAGTGCATAGGCTTCTGTGGTGCTCTGCAAAATTTCACTATGTCCAGTTTGTTCCCTCAGTTTCTGTGAGCTCAGATGCTCCCGGGGCTGCATGCCTCTGCAAGGCCGTGTAGGAAGCCGGGATACGGAGGAACAGTAGCCTCTGGAAGCAGCAGCTGTCAGACTCCAGTGCACCCAGTGGTACCTTATTAGCAGGAATGTAGGGAACTTTTCATTTCGTTCATACTCTACACTTCAGCTTGGATGGTAAAACCTACTTTTTTTTTTCTTTTTCTCTCAAAATCACTCTTTTATTTTTTCTTTTGGTCATGTTCTATGAAAGTTATTTTCAATAAAAATTTCCATTTGTACCATATTTTCTTGACAGTCTTATTTATTTGAATACACAGAGTTCAAATACTGGGCCTAAGCTTCCTGGCATTGCCACCTTTGGTTTCATGGTGTTGGAAACGAATCCTGAGAGCCTGGAAAGATGCATCCGTGCTGTTACTGAGGAAGCAGTTTGCTGATGTGACAGAAACAGCTGCATGTGAAAAGGTGATATATGGAATGGAAAGTAAGTTAGATGAATTTGAAGGTATTTGTAATCTATTCTTCAGCTGCATCAGAAGAGATGTCCTGAAATATGATAAAAGATACAGGAGAGAAGTTGAAGGGTGAATGAAAGCTTTTGTTTCAAAAGGTAATAACAATAACTTATTGCCCTTCTTTTCTATTGCTTTACTTTTCTTTTTCCTTTGTTTTTCCTCCTCCCTGGGAGGAGGATGGGGCACAATTATATCTGAAAAAGGAGTGAAAGTCATGTATATTTTTCCGTACATATGTTCCCTTTGCAGAAAGACAGACCTGGAATCTGATGAAAAAGAGCAATAGGAAGATAAATAGGCATGTAAAAATCCATCCCAGGCAGTAGATGTATGCAACTTTCTGGAATTTAATGGTAGTAGGAATCTGTATTAAATTTCTACTTTTCAGCTTATCTGATATAGGTGTAGCAATTACCACAGACTGATGTTGTTAATTGTAATGTTCTGTAGGAGTAATCAATGAACTTGTTTCCTGAAAACAGTTTCACCTTTTTGCTATTAGCACTATAATGAAGAGGGCGCAGTATACACTTGCATAACAAAATTTTGAATCTATTAGCACCTGTGCTGAATAGTAAAGCTGCTGATACTTTGCATGCAAATTGTAGTCATCATCTGAGAAGACGCAGAGTTCATAGGTTCAACATTCTCTCACTTTCAGTCTCCTATGTCAGCGATGTCTTAACCAGCTGGGGGCAGAATTACATTCTGGGAATTAGTGAGAAAAAAGGTTAAAATTGCAAATCTACTCCTTCTGCATCTAACCTCACCACTTATAAGCTATAAGACAACATGAAAAATCCTAGCAAGTATAAATGATGTCTGATTCCACATTATATTTTTAAAGTGTCAGTGCTAGAGTAGGTTTGCATTTGACAAGTGATTTAAATACTTCAATGCAGCTCTGTAACTATAAGAAAAATCTTTATCAAGATAAAAACGTAATGAAAATATTCATTTTTTGTACTAATGCAAGAAACATTACTACTCTTCTTTATATGCAGGAGGCATTATACTCCTCTTCATATTTTTTTCTAAATAATTCATTGCTTGAGAATATTTCAACGACTGGCCATTTATGTTCATCTTACTATATTTAGCTTTTGTATGGACTCACAATTGTTATGCTCTGAGTGTATACCTGGTTATGACTGGTACAAACTGAGTATTATGGTGAGATAGATACATCCATATTTCTGTATTTCAGTAACTCTTCAAATTTGTTTATCTTCTGCAAAAAGTATGTACTTTTTTCTTATCATGTCTTCTACTACCAACAGCAGATATGTGGTAACAGCCATCTCACAAGATCGTCCAACTTTTCCCTCGTTTCTGTTTCAACAGAAGCAGTCTTAAATGTCTCTGTGTTCAGTTTTTGAGCATCATGAGACTGTTCACAAATTCTCTGTAGGATCCTACAAATTCTTGGTATGATCCTGTATGAAATAATGTCTAGATGGGCCTGTCCTGACATTGTGATGAAGAAAGGAGGCATAGAAAAACAAATTGCAGCATTAGACCAGTAGAATAAAATCATATATTGAGTTAAAGAAGCAGATTTGAGAAAGGCATATAGAGAAAGAATAATTTTATAGCATTTCTATGGACAAAAAAATATTTTGCTTCCCTGTCTGAGTTTTGCAGTAGATCCATGGTGATTTGTCTTAGAGATGTCTAGAGTGTTTCACATGTTACCTCAATTTCATCCCTGGCTGTGCAGATTAACTAGGTTAAAAAGATGGGAGAAAATTCACATTCAAGAGTGTGATGAGATATAAGTAGGTTGAAATAAGACAGCCAATATAATATTGAAACTATATTAAAATTCTAACTAGATTAAGATGCAAATTCTTCAAAGTTCCGTGTTTATGGGTATGTTTGTTAGGAATTAACAGGGACTTTGGCCTACTGTATTTAAATCTCTACATGAGTTCCTCCAAGGTATGAGAATTTGGGCTTTTGGTTTAAGTCAGTGAAGATGAGAATGATCCACAGAATTTGGACAGTATTTAAACTGTCTTAAAATTCATCTATATCACTTGTCATTTTAATTTGATCCTATCTGACTTAAAAGTATATCTCTTAAACACCTATGAAAAATGTAACATGTAGAAAAATATTTTTTGAACACTACAAATTAGATGTCTCAAGTGTTTTGTATTAAAAAGATCAGATACTCAGTTATGTTTTACTGATCTCCCTTAATGATCTCCCTGGGAGTTTCAAATCAAGGATGGAGAACAGGCACCATGACTGAACCAAAACATCTTTTAAAGTCAGAGCATATTGGCTTTATAGCATGAGGAGGGTTGTTCTGCCATGACACTAGTCAAGGGAATAAATTAATCAAAGGAATAAATAAAAGAAATAATTCCTTATTGTCAGGTTTTCAAATGGTTCTTAGCACCGACCTGGCCCAGCCCAAGTGTCTGGTAAACCAGACAACCATAAGCGCTTTGGATAGTTTTATTTCCCATTGGATATTACTACTGCATTAAGTTGAAAGGAAAGCCAAAACAAAGCTGGGTGTTTTAGTAATCTGATAAAAGCCAAATAGGAAAAATCCATATCATCTTTATTACAGTAGTGGGCATGTGCTTCCTAAGAGCCTCCTTTTGGTGTCTTCTTCTAAGGCACTGTATCACACTGACACGAAGAAAATCAAGAGCTTAAGTAGGCCTAGTTAGGCAAGCAAATTGTCTATTTATTCAGCAGTCCGAGGAATCAAATCCATGAAATCTAAAGTAGGCAACCTGTTCTGCAGTTTGGCCATTGCAGACAGTAACCTCACAACAAGTTTTCCCTTCTCCTGCAACTTTCTCAGACTTCCTTTAGAGGAAACTAGGGCACCCATCTCTCTCTCTCTCTCTCTCTCTCTCTCTCTCTCTCTCTCATCTCATCTCTTCTCTTCTCATCTTATCTCATCTCATCAGTTGTCTTCATAAAACCAGTAGGAATATCATTTCTGAGATTTTTAGCCCTCAAGTTCAAACTGGCTAATGGTTCAGTCTTTTGTGGGGAGGAAAAGGCAAAGCAAAGAGGAGAGAAGAGTTGGAGGCACAGACAAAACAGTTACATAACACTTATTTCTGTAGGAAGCCAAGTTATACTGTCTTTATCAGTAGGAATGATAAGGCCTAGTTATATAACTGTTCTGCTTATTTGAAGAGGTGATAAACTGTACATAATTAAGCACTCAGCTACAGTCCCATTATTAAGTTTTTTTTTTCCTCTTTCCAGCAGCTTGGTAATAAATAAAAAAATTAAAATGTTAAAACCAGAAAACCCCCACCAACAGGCCCATAAAATCCCTGTGCATTCACAGTCTTAGGGTTAAGACTCACTGACAACTAGACTACTTTATGAAAATTGTGATTAAATTGAGTAAGTACTTTCTGAGATTAAAAGACTTAAAATAGCTTTTTTTAAAAAAAATTTGCAATGCTTATTGTTCCTTTGTATCCATCTATCTGCCCAACAAAATCGCATAATACCATAGAGTCTGAAATATAAGCAGGTTTCAATACTGACTGCGCAAGAGTCAGTTTTAAGGGCAAGAACTGTAAAATGTTTAAGAAATATCTCTAGCTAAAAAAATAAATGATGGAGTTCCCTATCTGTGAAACTGACAAAGAATAAAAAACACCCCCAAAGAACAAACTTATCAGCAAGCTCTGAAATTGCATTGGGGTATTTTTGAAGTCTTTTTTTGAAGCCGTCTCTTTTCTATAAAATTTCAGACAAAAAGACATTTTCCAGGCTGAATCCACAGGAATTAGAGAGCAGTGATTTCCAGAGCAGGCAGTAGGGCTGAGGAAGGAGCCTGAATCTATCCATTCCTCTCTCTTGGCTGCTTCTTCTGCCGGCAGTACCTAAGGAGGCTGTCCTGCCCATGTGATTCTCTTCAGACTGCATGCGTTGCGATGGCCAAAACTGATGAATGTTCTTACTTCTCAGTGTTTCACGGTATCCTGCAAAAGATGTGCTGAGTCACTAACACTCAGGAATAAGTCCTGGGTTTTGGGTTGCAGCTGTCATCGGCCACTGAGGTTACCTTCTGCCTAGGTAAGAAGATGGTGATTTCCTTGTGATGCTTTGTCACCATAATTTATTAGCTTTCACCCAGTCTTGCCCTGCTAATAGGAAAACTAAGCTCTTATGCTGTCTCACATGATATTTTCTGCTGTCCACATTATGCCTTTTCCACTACCTCAGTTTAACTTCCCTCGACTCATATTAAGGTTTTCTTTCTGATAGACCAAAGCAATGAATTCAGTGTGAGGAAAGTTAGACATCATCTTTTAACTCAAAGAAATAGATCACAGAAAAAGAAGCTTTTAAAATGCTGCTATCCGTCTCTTTACCTGATTAGTGTATAAAGAACATAGTACAAGAGTAAGGGCTGAAGAGTTAATCTCTTACATTAATCTCTCCCATTACATTATATTAAGCAATCTCTTCTACAAATGACTGTACAATGCAGTACTACTGGTAAAATAAATTTCACATCAGTATTTTATATGTATTGTAGCCCCTTGAATAATTTTCTTTGTTTAAGTCTATGACAAAATTGCATCCCAAATACTATACGGACATCTGCTATGGTACTGTTCCTCAAACTGGTGGGATTGGTGGCTCTTTTTGCAGCCAAACATTCAACAAAAAGATTCCTCAGTTTTCCCTCATCACACCCAATTATGAGTTTTGACTTCAAATACTTCTACTCACATAATTACAGTCTTCTGAAAAGATGTCCTAAATATATATGTTTCCCAGCCTGACTGGGACTTCAAGCAAATTCTCTTGTCTGAGGTGCTTGGTAAAGTAAAACTGATTAGTGAGAGTACAATAAAGTAAGTTACAGTGTTTAGATTCAATAACCAAAAATAAAGTCAATTTAATCTTCCAAAGTAGGACAGCTTTTCAGTGTATTCATCACTATGGAGATTTAACAGTTGATTCCAACTTGCATTTTAATAGCAAACTTACATAATTGTGAGTCCTGGTGTGGTACTGCTGAGTCTATTGAGGCTGGAATTGCTAGTTAGACAGATCCTGCTTAGCCTTGGAGTTAAAACACGCTAATAGTTTACACATGTGCATGACAGTTGTTAATAACCATCTTCACAATCACCTTTGGATTTCTTTCCTCTTCCACCCTCAACACTATCTAAAAAAGAAAATAAGTGTTGGTGGTCAAATCTGAGAGTTAAATTCAGCATTACTGATTTTTTTAGCTCGTTTCACAAGTGAGGCTTAACTGATATTTTTGCAACATGTGTTTTAAATAAACGTTATTTGTTTAGTTATTTATTTATTGGTAGAAGACTTTTTTTCTGGAAATGTCTGATGTTCACAAGGGAAAAATTCTCAGAAGTATTTAAAGGATTTCTGAGTGATCAAAACTAGAAAAGCATGAAGGACGTCTTCTTTTAAATGAAATACTATTTGTGTTTGTCAGTATTTTTATACAAGTTCTCTTTTTTTGCATGTGCTTGTTTTGTAATCAGTTGTAGACATTATGTAACTTGAGGCAAGCGCTCTGCTTTAAATTGTCTGTGCCTTAGTTTCCCCAATTTATGAATGATGGAGAAAAAACATCTTCTTCCAAGGGTGTTGAGAGGCTTAATTAAGGATTTATAATGTACTTTGGGATGAAAAGCATTATGGATGTGTAATGTATCATTACTATTAATGTATATTGCAAATTATTTTTATCTCTGGCAATTTTCCATTACTTCAGAAAATTACTCTAATCTAAAATATTGGCCAAATAGACAGAAATGCTGAAATTCTTTTAGTAGAAGTTCAATGATGGAGTCATGTTGACTTTTATCTTCAACACTCTTCCCTGAGAGTCTACCAGAAACACAGAACTTGAGCCGTGCTTCTAATTGTTGGCTTCAGGCTAAAACTTTTGATCGCTTTATTTCTGCTACTTTCTGTTAAACTCACTAAATGAAAAGACTTGATAACATTTTATACTGTCTAATTCTTTATTTTGGGGAATATGAAAGATGAATTTGACCTTCTGAATTTTTAGGCTAAACTTGGGTAACAGGGAGCATCCTCATTCTTGTTTTTCATTCATATTAATACTGCATCTATCTCTTTTGCCCTATAAAAAGCTATTAATATTGTTCTATTAACCTCTTTCTAAGTAATAATGACCTTTCCCCTGAAAATGCAATTATTGGACTTTTTTTCCCCTTAATAAATCTCATTTATTAGAAAGTTTGGCCTTATGCACTTTGTTCTCTGCCATTTCCTTAAAAAAAAAAAATCATGCTTTATTTTCAAATGCGTACATTATTTTTATTCGGAAAAAAAAAGTATTTTATACTGCATGCATTTTGTGACAATGTGAGAAGAGGCGATGGTTGTTTTTACAAAGAAAAAGGCTGTAATGACAGTATTCTGTGTGCCTTTCATGCTTGGTCTATGGACCAGAGTAGGACTATGGAGTACCTACTCACTTCTATGATGGGGGCTGATTTTTGAGGTGCTACATAGCGTAACCAGTCTTCTCTATTTTTCCATTAGCTCGGGCAAGGAGGAAGGAAGGAAATTGTGGACATTTCCTGTGGTATGTGGATATAGGAGCAGCAAACATTTGCAGGGCAGAAGGGGAGTTGGAGAAATCATTCTTTCATTCCTGCACCCTGAGCTGGTGGTTTTGTCAAGAGAGCAGATGAAGACACTTTCCTATAGTCTAAGGAAGAATACGAAGCTAATGCACCTGTAATCTTTCCACTTCCCAGGTGAGAGCAGTGTTTGTAGCAGAGGGGCTTTTCTTTACTCCAATAACAACTCTAAAAAAAATGTGGAGAAAAGCCGCTTTATTGACCCGGTTCTCCTCACCCCCCCCAGACCCAGCAGGGGTTTCCAGTTGCTTGCATTCAAATAGAGAATGAAGGTTATGACAATCCCCTTTCCCTGTCTACTTTTTTTTTCTTAATTATAAGGAATCCTTTAAGAAGTAATGTAAAAACCCATACAGATTTCCCTTCTTATATAGCTAGGCAGGACATCTATAACCACATGCAGGAGATGGATATTTTTGTGGTTATAACTCTAGACTGGAAGTGGGAGGAATTGGACTCAGAGCCTTGGTGTCTTTTATTTTTATTTTTTTTTTTTGTGACCGTGGGCAATTTTTTGACTCTATGCCTTAATTGCTCATTCCTAAAAGTTTATTCTTTTCTTTTACTTAATCACATCAATTTAGAATACCAGCTTCTTGAAGTATGGAATAAATAAAGGTAGCAATTGCAGGCTGTACTTTATGAATTAAACAGCAAGGCTCAATTTTCTGAGGAATCTGTAAGATCGACGGAAAGGTGCATCAAATTTGTAATGTAGACAGAGACAATGTCCTTTCTTTTATCCTCTCTACCCATCTCCCACATTACCCATGCATGCTACCAGCAATATTAATGCTAATGAATTTGAGCAATAGAAATTAGACTTTGTACCAATGAAGTAGTAAGACACGAGCTACACCATATGCACAATCTTGAGATGATTTATTTTTTAAAAAACTTTGTTTTTCTAACATTTGCTTGAACTGCACTCTTCAGAAAACCGCATCTTCTTTACATTTCCTGGCTCTGTGACTCATCAAAATGAGCCACGTTAGTCACACCAAATGAGGTGTTTCATAGAATAAGACAGGAAAAGCAGCACGTTGAGTCACTGTCACAGGGAGGGTGGCTGCTAAGCCACTATCAGACAACATAGGAAGAAGCAAGCATATAAAATGACCGAGGTCACAGAAACACAGCCCAGTGACAGGAAATCATTTACCATCAGGTACACATGAGCATCCTCATCTTCTTAGTCAGGTTTTTAAGGAAGTGAGACACATGCTATCGTGATGCTTACCTGTCCGCGAATTTCTCTTCCCCAGTATCTGTGTAAACCACTTTCAATCAAATTTGTCAAAGCGGTAGAGGTCTCAAAGATAGGAAATTCCTCTGTATTTCGCCGAAGCTAGTACTCAAGTCAAGAAGGATGGTTTTTGCTCCTTCCACTGGCTGTAGCATTAGCTGGGCTGTTACCTGCTCTGTGTGCCTGGCCGGGCCAGCATCACCTCTCCCATATCCAGCTGGAGTGTCCTAAAGCATCTGGGGGAGAAAGTGGATGACACTGTCTGTGCTGTGTAGAGAAGAGCCGGTGCTGACACATTGCGATAGGCAGAGGTGTGGGAGGAGGGAAGTGGAACATAAAACCCCAGGACACCAGGGCTCACTTTTGCTGCAGCTCATGGAAAAAACATGTTTATATAACAAAATTCCATGCTAGGTATTTTGTTGAAGGCTTTTTCACGACTAAATCTTTTTCTTCTTGCTAGTTTCAATTAATTACTCTAATTTAATTTATAGCCTACTTTCTGAGTGTTTGGGTTACACGCTAAAGTCGCTTGGAATATTTACTGCAGCTCCTTTAGGAATTAAGGTCTTTGCAACTTTAGCACCTGGTTTTTGTCCCAGAATTATTTGAAAACAAGGCTTGAGTTTGACAAACTCGATTCAGAAGTCCTTAGCTAAATTCCTGCAAGTTTAATGAAGATGAGTAAGTAATAAGTAAAAAAAATAGTTTTGGCTCATTATCACTCTGCAAGCCAATTAGTAGCCATGTACTGGCTGGCCAAAAAGCCTGCTTGCAATTCCAGCCAAACCAGAGCAAGGTGTGTTTTCTGCTTGCTGGGGAGTTACACAGGATGAAGAGAGAAGGGGACTGATAGACAAAGTGAGGAAGACAGGAGGGGAAATAATGGAAATAGGACAAATATTTGTAAAAAATTGTGTTCCTTTTGTTCTGCTTCTGATGAGACAACTTTTTTTTTTTTTGGAAACACTCGAAACATTGGCCTAGGATGTCATTTGAACTTTTTTTCATGTAAATTTTAAACTTTGTAAAGGAGAACTATCACAAAAATTATCACTATAACCCCCCCCCCCCTTTTTTTTTTTCCTTCCCATCAGCTCATCTTTACAGCTGTTAACTGTCCATGATCTCAAGTTTATTTTTCAGGCTGGTGATTTACACAGATGCTTACTCTCTTTCTTATTAGGAAAGCTGCAAATACCCTTCACCTGCTTCTCCTTTTTTTTTTTTTAACAAAGTCAAGAACAACAAACTAAAGTCTGGCCAATTCCATTATTTTACCATGTTTAGGTGAATTTGATTTTCTTGTCATTGCTGTAAATATGCACATCTTTTTAATAGTACCAAAGAGAGACAAAAGCATGGGAGCAAAAAAACACCAGAATGATTAGGATTCAAAAAATTAAGAAATAGGCCTCGTCATGCAGAAGATTAGTGCTGGCACATGAATCAGTTAACAATTTGAACTGATATTCCTCACTTTTTTCTCCTGATATTCTACGCTGTTTAGAGTATTCAGGTCTGTTTAATCTGGAGAAGAGAAGATTGAGAGGGGATCTTATCAACATGTACAAACACCTGAGGGAGAATGTAAAGAGGATGGGGCCAAACTCTTCTCAGTGGTGGCCAGTGACAGGACAAGGGGTAATGGGTATAAATGAAAACACAGGAGGTTCCACCTCTGTGTGAGGAAGAACATCTTTCCTGTGAGGGTGCCAGAGCCCTGGCACAGGCTGCCCACAGAGGCTGTGGAGTCTCCTTCTCTGGAGATCTTCAAACCCGCCTGGCTGCCGCCCTGTGCCCCGTGCTCGGGGTGTCCCTGCTGGAGGAGGGGGGTCAGACTAGGGGATCTCGAGACGTCCCTTCCAACCTCAACCACTCTGTGATTCTATGAAGAATCTGATTTTAGGTAGGTTTTAAGAGCACAGGATTCTTTAACAGGTTTATGTCTGCAGACTTTCCTCATGATTTGCTTTTTAAATTCTACTAACAAATTCATACAGAAAGCCATTACAATTCCTCCAAGTATTTTCCTGTTCCAACTCTTCTTTTTAGTGTATGTGCATTTTAGTGTTTGTATATTTTAGTGTATTGAAGTAATGTTATTTGGTAACTGCTTTGGAGGATAATTCCTCCTCCTCCTCGACACAAATTTTTGGCTGTAATACACCACTGAGCAAGTCTGCACAAAACTGTCTGAGGTCTTACATTTTATACAATTTATTTTCAACCTTAAAGATATTCACCTTAAATGCATTCATTTTATTTTCAACAGGACAGCTCTGCAGCCCTTCTTTCGTGCCACACAGCCTGGCAGACTTCCTGCTTTTGGTGGGATAAGATAACTTCCGCGACTGAATACACACACTGCAGCAGACATCCCCAGACTTCCTCCTGCTTGCACTGAGTTCTGTACTCTGAATATTTCTCTGAGAAACCCAAAAGCAAGAGTTAGACTGGTGGACAGAGAACATCTTCCTGTTATGAAAAGACAGACGGAGTTAGCTGAAACAAAGCTCTTCTTACAGGCTGAGAATCAGCTCTTCATGGCTCAGAAGTGAAAGAGAGAAATGAAACCAAAGCCCCCTCCAGCACACCTCATACTAATTCTCTTTTCAGTACCAAACTGTATTGTCTTAATCCGGGAATGTGATTTATTTGTGAAATATCTAGTGGGTGGCAGAGGTGGGGAGCAGAGCTGCACAAAGCTCCCCAGAGCTGCAGACCGAGGTAAATAGTGTGTCATAACACATTTATCAAATAATAATGGAAACCATATAAAACATATAGGAGAGGGAGGGGGGGAAACCCATTCCCCTCTGGGAAGTTGCTGCATATTTCAGCCAGTTTATAGAAGTATGTGTGCATGTGTTTGGAAGGGGAGAGGTTTTCCTGGCTTCACCTCTGCAAATAAATCATTGGCCTAGGATGTCTGAGCAGACAAGTGAAATGGATGAGCGTATTATGGATCAAGGAGGTGGTATTCCTGCCTTGGTTAGTTTGAGAGAGACCACCCAGGCACTGTGGGACTGAGATGAGACTGTGAGTTCTGCCTGTAGAGTTCTGAAAGGCTCAGGCTGAAGCCTCTGACACGACAGGGCAGTGGGGTATAAAATAAAACTAGAGGTATTGCTGAAATGGCAGGCATGACATTAGTCATCTAGCTGAACACCAGCTTTGTTGCTATTTTTTTTTACTTTGACTAGATTGTTAACATGGATAAAATGAAGAAAGAAAAATAAATTAAAATATATGACAAAGATGTGCAACATCTATTTGCCTACTTAGTAAACAAAGTGATGCTTACATCCCATTCAAAGAAGAAAAAAAACTGTGAATGTTATATTAGGTAAACTTTGTCACTGTGTGGCAGTGCCTTCAGAATACAGAAGCCAATGGTTGATGATCTCATTGACATTGTGAAGAATTTTGTGTCATAAGTGCTCCACTGAAACTGCTGGGAATTATTCATGGAGAAAGGCATCCACTCCATGTGAATAAAGGCTTGCAGACCTGGCTGAGTGTTACCAAATAATACTGAATTAGAAAGCATTTGAGAAAGAAGAAAATGCATTTCAACATCCTTATAAATACACACATACATATACATATATATATATATTACATATATAAAATCTTAGGACTATTGTAAGGAAGAAAATCTGAGATTTGGAATTGTCATCTTTCACAGAAATGCATCTTAGAGCACAACCAGTCCTTTTTTTAATGTATTTGCATGAAGCATCAATTTGCATGTAACACTAAATGTAGTGATGAGTTAGATGAGTTCTGGAGAGTATGGAAAGCCAATGGAAATTTAAAGGATGAAAGGTGTCTTCACGCAAATACGCTTCTTAAAGAAAAAGAAAAAAAAAGACATCATTTACACTTTATATTGTCCATTTGTTTTTAAGTTTAATTGAAGTAACTGAAGTAATTTTGGAACTTTCTATTTACTAAAATTTGCTCTTTCTTATGGTAGACAATCAATATTATGTTTTTCTAAAATGATTTAAAAACATTTCTTAGAAAATACTCATTTAAAAGAAATGCTATGTTTTCCATTCACAGAATGATGTTCTTTTTCGCTTGCTCACCTCTAGTAACAACCCAACAACAGCCGGGGAAGGACTCCCACTGTGCTTGGTCAACCATCAGTTTGTGGGAGCAATTGGGCAAGAAGTTGCACCAGGAAACCTTGGGGTCAGCTGTTCCTTAACAAAAGTCAGGGCACCCCACAAGTGGGTGAGGTGGTGCTGGCTGTCTCCTCCCATAGCCAATGTCCCAGCAGGAGGTCAGCTAGGTTCCTGGAAATGCAATCCTGGGGGTGACGTCGGAGGCTGAGATGCTGGGCACATGCAATCATTAAAGTGCCTGTATCGTATTTCTCAGGAATGGAGATGTTAACTCCCAACGTTCAGGCAGGATTCCAGCCTCAGAATTTACACTGTGCCTACCTCAATTTCCCCTGAAGTTTCAATTAGACACAGTATTGCTCATTGGTGCTGTAGACGGTACAGTGCAGAGTTGCTGCCTGCGCTGCTGAATATCTGCTCTGTTTCACCTCCAAAGTGAGTCTTGCTTGTGAGAGAAGAGACCTTTTTATAGCTTTGAGGGGAACTAACTCAACTGGTACCACGGCTCTCCCTGGGCAGAGGCTGAACACTGATGCCTGTGCTGGAGGAAAGGCTGCAAGAGGCTGCAAAGAATCCTTCTCCTCCCAAGGGCTTGAGGCACCCAAGCAACTGAGCCACAGCTTGTGCAATAAACAGCAGGCTGGAGTTGCAGCTGTGATCTCTGCACGAGATTTGCAGCCGATGGGTCTGCCCCTGCTGTGTCCCAGCCCGCTTAAAGCAACCCACTCCCTCCCCAGCATGTCCCCATGGGAAGCTTGTCTTATCTGTGGCTATTCCAGGGCCTTGCCAATATAGACAGACTACCTGCAGTCCAGGCACTGATGAAAACGCTTTTCCTTTTATCAGAGCCATTCTTGGAGTAAATGTTGTGTTATGAATGCCTGTAGGTGCTTAGCTACTGCAGTGATTAGTGCTGTAAAAATAAGCTATCAATAAAGAGCTAAGTAAATGCCAGATATTATTTCCAAAGTACAAGGAAAATTTCTTGGTGTTAGAAAATAAATACAGGGGTTTATTACTGCTAGGACTAGGTGAATGTTACTGTCAGATTTCAACTGCAGATGCGTGTATACTGGGGCTAATTACACCCATGCCTTTCTGAGTTAACCTTGTAGAAACTGAGCCATGGGGCAGAGGACAGCGAAGGGCTGCCCCGAAGCAGCCTGAGGAGCAGCTGGCTGCTGTGGGCATAGGGAGGAGGGCAGCGCTGAGGAGGATCTGCCACCCCGTGAACACTCTTAACCTCTCCTTTTCCTCACGCAGGGTTTTTCCAGAGCGTGCATGGGCGTAGGTGGGGGTGCCTGTACTACAGGGGCCTTCTTGCTGCGTCTTCTGGTGCGTCTTCTTTGCGCCTTGTCAGCTCTGTGTATTTTAAGGCAACCTGGGTGCATGAAACACACACCTGAGAATTCTGCTGTTAAATTAATATGCAAAAAACTTCTATTGCAGAAGGGCCAAAAGAGGCTGATTTGTTAGTAAAAAGCATTAACTTATATGCATATCACTGAAAGGATTTTTGTACACAGAGAATATGGGCTTCCTTATCCTAAAGAATGGGCCTGGATCCTGTAATTATTTTGGCAGGTGCTTAATTCCCAAAGTGCGAGTTATCCTGTGAAATTCAATGCACATGGTGAGACAAAGGAGTGAGAAGGGAGGATGAAGGGATTACAGATGTTGAGGGAAAGCTAAGAAGGGCTCTGAACAAATGGGACTGAAGGAGGGATTGAAGGAGGAGAGGAAGGGCGATTGGTGGATGAGCACAGGGAGGCAATTCAGATTTGATGTTGAATCAGCATTTGCTGACATGAATATGACACTAATGGAAAGGATTTGGGAGAAGAATAGTTATAAGCTAATAGATTTGTTCTCTTCAAAACATTCTGTGTGCAGGTAATAGCATGTAGACTTTGGCTATAATAACTTAAAATGACATCTTTTGGTTTCAAAAAGAGAATTCACGATCAGAAACAAGGAACACCACATTCACCTGTTTTTCTTCTTTTCTTCCTTCTTGAAAATTTATTTCTGGAAGTCATTAAAATTCAGATCCCATCATTTTTAACAAATGATGTGAAGTGTTAGGTACAGTACTTCGAGTATATGTTTGTTAAAATGAAGGAAGAGACTCTTCCAACACTTTGGGATTTTATGAATGATTTACATCTGGTGCTAAAGTTCATAAATGAAACGTGGGAGAACCAGATGCTTCATTTCTTGACTGCATCGTGTCTGCACATACTGATGGTGAATTGAAAACAGGAATGTCTCATAAATCAAGAAAATCTATTTTTGTACTCTTGATTTCTATTCCGAACATCCATATAACACCCAAACAAATGTGGTAAAATTGGTTCCTTGAGAAACCCTTTATGTTTAGTAACAGTGTGGACATGTTAATAAAAAAGGGGGGGTGGGGGAGAAAAGGAACCAATCTTCAGAATAAAAATGCTCAGAATGAGCAACTGTTCTTGGAGATCAGCATAGAAGGCACTTAACTTAGCAAGCAGAAAGACTGAACGGAGCTGCTACGGGAATCCTAGCATTTGTACAAAGAGACGAGGTGCGTGATATAGACAGAACAGGGCAATATGTCACAACTTTTGGCTTTGGGAAAAAAGAAATTGAGAACCAATTCTTCCTTTGGCTACTGAGGTGGTAACTGAAAGCAGAATCTGGCCCCCAGTCATGGAGATGGAGGCTCACTAGCAGGTATTTCCTGAGAGCTGCATGAAATTCAGCTTTTGTTTAACTTTTCAGTGATATTTTGGAATGATGCTTTTGTGCCTACTCTGCTTTCTCAATGACATATCCTATTGGTCTTAGAACTACAGGTGTTGTTTGAGATTGTATTTTGGTGTCAGTAGAATTTTACAAGCAGATTCTTAAAAATCCACTTATTGAATTATAATTAAAAGAATAAACAAAAAAAGCCTGCTACAGGTTGTTTTTAAATAATACTAATAGATTAAGTTTTCACTCATTGTGCCCATTTCAAAAAAAAACAAAACCCAAACGAAACCAAACCAAAACAAAAAACCTTGGTTTCATAATGCACATTTATGGACACATTAAAAGTGATTATGCTACATTTCTGAAACTACCTACAAGAAATGATAGGGCAGCAAGAGTATTAGACGAACACACTAGGTTACCGAGTACCAGCTGACGTGTGGCAGCTGCCTATGCGTGTCCTTTCGGCCTCCAACAAATGCATGGTAGCTGAAGCTGGCCTAGCCCTTGGGAGGTGGCTGAGGCTGTTTTGAATCCTGTTGCATTTTCTCCTGGGGGATCCTGTGCATGTGGCTCAGCAGAAAGCTCTTACCTTGCAGCCTCTTGTTTGTGTGCCTAAGTGCTGCATGTGCACGCCTTCCTAATCCTGCTAACAATTGAAAACAAATGTTTATTTAAATTTATTTACGCACTATGCACAGATTGAGTGGAGGTGTGCTGGCAGAAGGGAGACATCCCAAATGCATGGACCAACATGAGAACATGAAGGTGGTATAACGGTAGGCAATGCTGGCATTGTGGGTGGCATCTGGGAGGCTGAAGAGCCAAGCTCAGTTTCACAGGTGAGTACACAGACTGTATAAACATAGTTTTTAACTTACATATCTGCAACTCTGATGTTTCTTCCATAGGAGCCAGTGGAAATCTTGAATTTTGTTTTAAGGAGATCACGATTAATCCTTTATGGGGGAGAATATTCCCCCATTATTTGCTGGGCATCACACCCACCTTCTGGCCAAGGTGAACTTACAAAAAGTGATAGAACTGCTCTGTACTCCTCTTCCTGCTCAAAATATGTCCCTATCTAATGTAATTTGCTATATGTCATAAAACACAAAGGAAAGCACTTTTCATGCCAAATATCAGAAAAGTACTCTCTCTTTCTGAACTGTAGAAGTAACAGAATGATGTGTTCATTTTAAATTCCATTCATGTAGGCCCTAATAAAAGCTATTATAAAATACAATTGTGTGGAGACAAAAAGAGAGATAATATCACTATAGCTCAATATAAAATTTAAGTAATTAAGACATGAAAACTATTACACAATTTACGATGAATGCAATGTGAATAATAAAATGTTTAACCATTTCACTCCTTTTTTTTTTTTTTTTAATAGCTCCTTCTGAAAATGTTTGAGGCATACATGTTGCTGAAAATCTAAATTCCATGTTGTTTAAGAAAATGACCAGGAATGAAAATAAGCTAGCTATGTTTTCTAAGTCATGTATATATTTTTAGATGTTGATGTAAATATGGCACTTTGCCACAGAGTGGATTCTATATGAAAAATGTCAGTTTAAGGTGACTCGGATAATGGCTCTAAATAAAACAGGACATGCTGCGTGAACGGAGGAAGTATTTCAGCAGTGCAAGCCGAGCAGCTGCGTAATAGTTATGAAACTGTGTAGACAGACTGATGGATACCCAAGATTAAAACAAAAGCCTCTGTAAAGGTACTGGAAAGAAAAACATTTTTAAACAGGAGTTGCTTAACATCTGCATTTTTTCCTCCATGTGACCCAGCACTGTGTCCTCTTCTATGATGGGCTTCAGCAACCCTATTGGCAAATGGCTGGGAGAAAAGCTCAGTCAGGTCTTCTCTAGTCTTCTGAATGTCATATTTCAGTATCCTTAGTGCACATATTATTGCCTTGTACACTGTCACATACCCCACAGACACATGCATACACTGGCACTGCTTACTGACACATAGCAGTATCACGAACCAGCACCATTTTTGCACTTCATTCCAGTCTTATTGCATATATTTGTTTTCTTGTTCAAATGTATAGCAAATAATTTGCTTGGGACTGTGTCCAGGCTCTCAAGCAAATGGCATTCTCCTGAATTGCAGGAACTGAGAGCTGGTGCTGGTGGTTCAGTAGGTGGCACTCTTCCCTTTAGATCAGTCCCAAGCCACGTCCCAGGAGGTATGAGACATCACAAGAAAAACAGTTTCGGAGGAGGCTAAGCAACACTGTAGGTTTAAGGACTAATGTTTCCCAATGGCCACATTGGAGTACATCCTCCACTGCACAGAGCGCATGTGGTTTGGGGAAAATCCTTGGCTTGTCTTAGGGGCATACTCCTCCCCTGCCACATGCAGAGGACTGAAGCACATCCCACTGCTTGGTGTGGAGCATCTTTACATCTGGGCTATACTCATCCTCAAGGTCCAGCCCTGCCAAAGAGGGATGAATGGAAGAAAAGCTTAAAGGCCATTAAGACAAAAATCTGGTGTCTGGAAAGTGCCTTAGACTGACATTTTCAAAAAGAATGCTTGCTTCTGGTTGCCGAATTTGAGGACAGCTTGTTTGCTAGACTTTCAGAAGCTGAGGATCTGCATGTCCGTTCCTTGGCATTTTGTAGATGATGGAGCTTCAGTAGGCAGGCCTGGAAACGATGCACTTCTTATGGTTATAAAGGGCACCTACATCTTTACTTTTCTGTGCCTTGATTTCTTGTCTTGTAAACTGAAACTGCTTAGATTTACCTATTGTGGCCTATAGCTGTATGGGAAGACATGAAAATGCATGTCATTTGTGATATGCTGCATTATAACCATAAAAAAGATACATATGTAGGCCAGAACGGACAGGCAAACTTATCAAAACCTGGAAGTGAAACAAAGACATCTAGCAGGTTCCAGCTTTGGACTGTGAGATTTTGGGGTTGTTTCCACACTGCTCCCTCTCTGTTTAGTTGTGTACATCGTTATTTAACCTTTCTTTTTCTTAAAATCCTTATACATTTCTCAAATAGCCTTCCATAAAGCTCCCAGCTATTTGCATGCTTTAAGATTAATCATTGAAACAAGTAAGAAGTAGGTGTTACATAAGTCAAAGATTAGTAGAGACTATATAGACAGTAGCAGTTTTATGGTTCCTTACTCTCCCCAGTAACTCATCCCATACATAGTTTAATATTTGAGATATAAATTATTCATGAATAATTTTTAGCAATCAGTGAATTAGCCACTTGCAATTAAAAAAAAAATGACCTCCTCTTCTTGAATTTAGTCTGACTAAAGTCAGTGTCACTGCTGCATGATTGGGTCTTATCTATTTTTATCTGCTGAAGGAGATGTTTTGATCCAAAGTTGACAAAATCACACCAGAAACTTGGAAAGAAAGAAAAGGAAAGTCATATATGTAGGTGATAGGAACAAGATTTAGCACACTGTGTGAACTATCTTATTTCTACGCTTTCTCTTCCCCATCTAAAAAAAAAAAAAAAAAAAAGGAAAAAAAATGACCCCGCATTCACTGTAAACGTTTTAGAAAACTCTGCAGAGGCAGAGAAAGCAAGCTGCCCAAAAGAAGGGCAAACCTTTTGAAAAGCTCCAAGGAAGCTAGAAAGCCAGATCACTCTATAGAACAAATATTCTGACACATCTTTCTGGAAAATCACTGTAATTTCACAGGACAAAACTCTTCTATCCCTTTTATCAAATGGGTCTGAAGGAAAGGTTTACTTCTAGCCTTTAACTTGAAATTAAAATCCCTCCTTGAAGGTGTCTCTAACAAACTAACAACGGGTCTTGCTAAATATCATGTTCTCCATTCTTCCAGTACTGCTTTGCTTCATGGCCTCACAGTCTTTTTTCATCAGGTCCAAAGTGCAGACAGCGTGTCAGGAAAAGATATCATTTGGAACAGTTATTAATATAAAAGAAGACCATGTTAAAAAAAGGGTTAGTCATCTAAATGGCCAAGTTCAACAAGACACAATTAGGGTTGCATTATCCCCCTTCCTGGAGCGCACATGTGCAAATTAATGCAACTGAGAGGGAGGCTAATTTAGCTACATACTGTTTTTTTTTTTTTTTTTTCCCACTTGGTCACTGAAATAGTTAATGCTATTTTCTTTTAAGTGAAAGAGAAGATATCTACCACAGCTTTGATTGTTCCTATCTGGATAGTTACTACTTAGTAAATACTTTTGATCATGTCTCTCTTCTGTATTATTTATAAAAGTAATTGTGGTTGGAAACATATTGACTTGTATCACACTGAGAAAAAGACATATTAGTAACAAAAAGCTGTATGTTGCTCTCTGTAGGAGATGGGGGGTGAGTTCGCCCCAAACAGAAGTGGATAGAGATGAGGAAGGCGCACCGAGCAAGACATCAAAGAGGTTATTTAGAGTGTTAGGACAAACATGAGGAGAGGTTGAAGTAACAAAAATGGATGAGGACAAGGTTTCATAAAGAAAGTATGGCTGGCTATGTGAAAAGCAGTTGAGATGTCCTAGGGAGATGTAAGAAGTTTCAGACCCTGAAATTTGACTAGGAAAAGAATAGTAAAACCTTTGAGAGAAGTGTCAGTGGAGTACAGACTGAAAATCTGATTGAATAGGTTCAAGGAATAGGCTACAAGAAATTAATTCAGTAGGAAATTGTAAATGATGTAGATAGAAATTCAATAAGCTTGGCAAAAGAAGAGGAAAAAAAGAGACTGGATTGGGAGAGGTATATAGGTCCAAGCAGAGATTACTAAGGATAAAAGAGATTTTGGGCCATATACTTCATCATATTACCATAAAGCTGTGTGAGTGATTCTATAAAGAGCTGATTATGCTGCAAACAAGTTTCCATATTGAGATTCATTTATGCTCTGGTCTCCCTTAAAAATCTCGCTTCCGGAAATTCTGTAACAAAGTTTATCTTCTTTTCCTCTTAACTTCATTAAATCACTAATACAATTCATAAGTTCAATGATCTTATTGCTGAATAAAATTAAATACTTATTTTCCATCCATAAAGAATTTCTAAAATTAAAAGAAATTATCTTGTTAAATTTTATTATTTTATGCTAAACCTATAGTGGTAAGATTTTTTTTCCTCCATTGATCATTTTTAAACGGTAAGAAATACAGAATCAAATACATTTAGAATACCTAATGAAATTCAAATAAGCAGCAGCATCCAGCATTCAGCTTGGATATATTATTTACAGGCATGCACATCCTTATAGAGACTGTTTTTATCTATATTCTTGTAACCACCCTTTTTACCTTTGCCCTGTTCTTCTGGGGTGGGAATGTAGTGATGTTAATCATTTGAAGACTTTGAAAAACCTAGCAGAGAGGGAAAAAAAAAAAAAAAAAAAAACACTTTTGTACCACAAAACACTACCTGAAGAGCTTAGCCGTTTTCATGCTGGAGAAAGCTCCCTATTTGTGTGGCTAGCTCAATTAAAACTTGAATTCAGAAGTATATGCCTTGTAATTGGTCAGAGGTCCAGTGCTCAAGGCCAGAGTTGGTGCATTCTCTATTTATCATAGTTTTGTGCAAAAGTTAATCCCAGAAATGAAACTTATGTGGACAACTCCCTTCTCACTTACTTTGCTCTGCAGCATACATGTCACTAACTACCAGCTTTACTTCTGCTGTCCCTTTCTACTCTGCCAGTCTTGGTCTGCAAGTTGACATATTCAAATCGGGGCCTAAGAACGCAAAGATTATCCACTTCCCAAATCTTCTCGCCACGGACAGACCCATATAGTATCTGCTGCTGAATGACAGCTTATTGTTCATTCTCATTACACTCCCATGTAAATCTACTGACTGTGACTAGGGGGACTGGGAGCTTGTTTGCCCTATAAACTTTCTCAAGCACCTGACAGAGGCACAGTGTATTTTCTCAGTGACTATCATTGTGCGTCACTAGCAATCTCTGAGAACGCAAAACAAATAATCCTAATACTCATAGCAAGTAAAAGACAGAAAGGATTTATTTTATTGTAGATTGAGTTAAAAGTTCTCAGGCTGAAGTCTGAATTGCCTGACACGGTTAGAAGTTAGCTGATGGTGTGTAATAGCTGCACAGTCTTTTTTTCTTGCTTGCCGGGCTGACTGTAGTCCTGCACATCAAAAAGGTACAAGCTATTCTTAACACTCGAAAATCTGCTCTTGCATGAACAAGCTTACTGCATGATAAGCTATACACTGTAGAAATAAATTTTGCATGCTTGAAATGAAAAGTGAACTTTGATTGTATGACACATCCATGTAGGTATGGTCAATAGCTGCTAGATTCTGCGGCAGCTCATATTTATTGCTTGTAGTTAAAATAAAAATCAGTGCTATGCAATTTTATTCAATTCATGGGAAAAAAAAAAAAAACTAATTGTCCTTCTGCCAAAGTTTAAGTGCTACATTTTTTCATTAGAATGTAACAAATGTTCATCTTAAAATAGACTGACAATGGGTCAAACCGCTCCACTTTATCTGTTATGAACTTAAAATTTATCAAAGCCTAGTACTCACTCTTCTCAGCGCAATTTGTATTTTCACTCCTGGATTTAACTCTCACATTCTCATTTGAAACTACAGTTTAACAGACAAAATATCCTAAATTATTTGAAAAAGATGGCTGCAACACTCTTCCACTTTCATCTCCTGTATCTCCTGTTATACAGACACCTTGGGGCATTATTATTGTTTATAAATATCCATCTCTAATGCAAAAGGGCAGTCTTTTTAGGGAATATACTCCAAAAAGATGGTTGCTACCTTGTCTGATACTGCGTATCACTCTTCATCTTGGCTAGCAGCAACCATCATGATTGGTATTAATCAAAGTCATTTTTGAGAATAAATTAATTCCTCCTCCTCTCTTAGGTTTGTATTCCACCTTACCATTTGGAAGCCCCCATCTTGGGACTCTTTTTGCTGTCATAATACAACTAATAGTTATAGTTGAGGAGTTAGGTGTGACCCAGTATGAGGAAAGGGTATCTTAATCTAGCCCTCTCATGGCAAAGCATATTAAATCCAGGATTTAAAAAGTAGACTAAGCATTGATGGGATTAAACCTATTACATGTCTTTAAGGAAGGCATATTCATTCTTTAGTATTTAGCGCTAAGTCTTATGTTGAACTAAATCCAAAATGAGATGTAGATTCTGGCATATCTAAAAAATGTAGAGCTAGATCTCTTGGTTCTTGCCTTGACGAGGCAATATTCTTTTAGTGCCTGCACAACGTCTTGGGTAGAGGTGAAAATACAACAGAGAGCTTTTAAATTTCATTGTATTATTTAAAACAATTATCTAAGTCATATTAGAAGTAAATGGCTAGTAATCTTTATGTGTATGTGTATGCGTGCCCAACAATTCCTAAATGCCACTAGGAAATTAGAGTAATTTTGATATTAAAATGATTATTACCACTTTTGTAATAAACTGATGCGACTTTAGAAGTCTGTCCCTGATATCTTTCATGATTTAGACATCACACAAGCTATAATTGTGCTATTAAAGGAAAGAGAGCTAATCTTTTTGCATTTGAAGTAAGCCCTCATCATCAGACCCGACAAAGCCAGACAGATCAAAAAAGAGTAAAAAAGAGCATTTAAGGAAATTAGTACAAGTGTCAGTTAAAAGGTAAAAATTAATGCACTTATTATTGAAATACAGTTGAAACCTACGTTCTTTTCATTTCTTTGATATTGCTAAAGCATAAAACATTCAATTAACTTTCCATTGTGTTTGGGGGGTAGGGGGGAAAGGCAAAGCATTGTCAATGAAGTGTTAGGTGTGTAGGTGGTGTGTGCAAGGCAAAAATGATTAGATATAAGCAGAGGGTACAGCAAAGGCTTTTACTTTGCAGATGACAAAGATAGTCAACTCCTTTAGTCTGTTCTAGGACGGTGTTCTTGCATGTATACTGCTTTTCCTAAAGATACAGTACTAAGAACGTAGCATGCATTCCTTTCATCCTCACCAGGGAGTATTTTTTTTTCCTGATTCATGTTACTTACATCACTATAGTTATGTATCCCTTTCCTAATAAAAAGTGAATACAGATAAACTGATAATATTTTGGACCACTGAGTAATCGTACCTTGCAACATAAGTGAAATAGATACATTTAATTCGTACTTACCCTCTGCCATAAATATGAATTCCCACGACTCTATTCTTTTATTCTTTGAAAGCTGCTACGAGTGCTGATTTGTAAAAACTGATTAAGGATATTTCAAAATATATCCTTAATTTACAACTGCTCTATGTTGGCAACACCGAAGCTGCAAATAATTTGTAGTAATGCAGTAGTTTTCCCCATCCTTTGTGCCGTTTAAAGGGAAAGCAGCATTTTTTTTTTTTTAATGTTTAATATCTAATAAAACAGGAAGCCCTCCGAACCAATTCAGCTGGGTTGTTAACAAAACCTTTTATTACATTGGTGGAGATTTTTCACGTTAATTCCACCACTGCTAAACTATATTTGAATTTCAGTAATATTAAGATGATGCTGAAATGTTCAACATAGTTTAATTAAAAGAAGTATTTGCTAATTGGCATAAAATATCTGTGTGATTATTTTTCCATATATTTACGATTTTGCAATAAGAGAACAGCTGCTAAATATTTTCTTACATGCTGATTCCACTTAATCAACATTCTTCTTAATGGAGGCGACAAAAGTTAGAAATTACGTTTTACAAATATGTTCTATGAAAACATCAGTCTGATGACAAAGTCATGCCCTTTGAGGTACAAATAATCAGGTTTCTCTTGATTCTTTGTACATGTATATATACAGGAGATGCCTCTTACTCAATTTAAAAAATCCTGTGCAGTATTGATCACCTTCCAAGCCAAATGTGTACTAGCACTTAAAGAAAATATTACCAGTTTTAACACCCAAACTCACGGATGTTTTGATTATTATTCCTATTAATATCCACATGATAGAAGTTAATGCCATACTGACAGATTTAATGCTTTGTAAATGTGCTGAATTAAACTAGAAAGGTAAAAGCAGCCATTACCCTAAGCCCTAAAACAGAGATGCTAATCAGCTGGCTTTTTTCCTCCTACCCTTTTTACAGATGGTTGGGGATACAGGTTTTACTTAAAATGCAAGGCTAGGAAAAGCTTAGCCACAGGAAAAAAAAAAAAAAAAAGGTCTTGACCCCTTAGATATTGATTCCTTTCTATTGATTAGAGGGGATGGGGGTGGAGAGACTTTTTAAAATGTAATCCTAAAAGGGGCACAAAGCAGTTTTAGGTAAAAAAAAAGAGCCCGTGCTTTATTATTTACAGTACTAAAGAGTTACAAAGTAAAAGGTAAAGCAGAGGGAGACCAGGGCATGAATTGACTCCAGAGATGCTGTTCAGGCCCAAAGCCCTTTCCTCTCCCGGCAGGACTGCTCTGTCAGTAGGTCTATGCTGTCAGTAAAAGCTGGGATATCCTTCACGGTCAAGGTCTTAATTTGCTGCTAAATTCTGTACTTTGGGCAAAAGGGCAAGTTGCCAAGCTTCCTTTCTCTTAAGCCATGCTGAACAGCAGAGGAAGAAGGAAAAGAGCCTCTCAGGCATTGACTAATGAATTTGAGGGGGAAAGAGGCAGCAAACAAAGCTGTAACCTTGCTCCTTGAACTAAACTTTGCTTGGGAATGAAGTGGAAAGCTGAACGTTTCAAAAACAATGACAGTGAAAGAACACTTGGTGATATACTACCCCCAAAACAAGCTGTATTAAATGTCCTCAGATTACTAGGACAAGCCTTCTGCATCCTTGAACTCTTCCAAGAAGCCTTAGATCTGCATCCTAAGGTTCTGAAAATCTTAAATCCTGAAGTTCAAGATTTACTTGAGTAAAATCTCTGTAATTCTCAATGTCAGTGAACTAAAAGGGGCCTGTGGATCAGTGGATGAACTGCTCCCTTGGAATGTGCCAAAGCCACAAAGAATTCACTATTGGATATGTTGACAAACAGAAAATAAACACAGGAAAACATGTAATCCAAGGCAGTAATATATATTCTAGCCTGAAACACTGCCGTACACTCAGCATATCTACTTAGCTTTTCCACACTGCATAGTCTGGGCTGCTGACAGGTCTTTTCCTCATTCATTTGCCAAGAAAGCAAAAAATGTGCTAGATTGTTTCTCTGCAAGTTTCTCCTAGTTGTGAAATCCTGCAGATAGAGACATTCCCTCAAAGATACTTATGCTACACAGTATTTGTCAAATGACTTCTAATTAAGAAGAATAAGAATGCTAAAGAAGGCAGATAAGTGAAATCTCCTTCTAGGACCTCATTTGGGGACCTGCATCTCTGCCTTCTTGCATATAAGGCCCCCTTTATCTCTAGCAACGCTTCTTTGCAGGTGTGTTCTTGCTACACAAGCAAGTCATACTTGTTCACCCACAGGTAAGCAGGTGTGAATCTTACGTTATATGAATAACACAGCTGACATAACTGCTATGTTCACAAAATGGATGTGTGAATATTTGATCTCTCCATAGAGGAGGCCACAAAGTGTGCAGAATCAAAAAAAGGCATGAGCAATTTGGGACAGTGCGGCGCTTTGTCTGGGCTGATTAAGTCCCTGAAAAAGAAGAAGGGGAATTAGTCTCCACAGGGTACTATGGCAGCCTGACTGTTTTGCTGTCACTGCCCAAACTGCCACATGGCATTGCAGAGTGCCATATAGAAAAATACCTTATATCACCATGTTGGGTGATCTATTTTCACTACTGTGTGCTTTTACCATCGCTCTTACTTTATTTTTGCTGCCTAAAAAACAAATCTGAGCAATATGTTACCAGGTAAGTATTTGACTAAGAATGGTCACTAGATTTTAAAAGACTTGCCAAATTATTTTGTTGTAGATTTTTTTTTTAATTAGCTCCAGTATCACCAGCTAATTCAGCAATCAGTGATTTGCTTTACAATTCAGCTTCAGTGCTAACAAACATGCAGGAAACTCTAGATATAAAATCAAAGATGAAATCAAATTATTTACTGATCATATTAGTTTTTAACCAGTATTTATTTTTGCTTGCCTTCCCTCTCTGCCAAACTCTACAAAGCTTTAAAATTTAAAAGACTGAAAATTTCCCTTAAGTCAGCCAAGTCAAAAATAGGATTTTTTCTTGTATTATCTATTGAATTTGAACATCCAAGACAGTTGACTTCTTCAATAAACTGCTTTCTTTGCAGCTGTTAGTGGGGAAAAAGAATAAAAAGAAATTTTCTCTAGGGAAGGAAATGTTAACTTACATATTGATAAACTTTTTTTTTAATGAAACTTCAGGAATTCCTGCACAGTAAAGCAGTGCGTAGAAAATGTATGACTTAATGGGGCATCTTAATCCTTTAGGTCTCTTTTGAGGAATTCAGAATGGGAAAAGCACAGGAACCCGAATTCGGGCTCTCCGGCGCTCCTGCCGGGTTTCCTTGTGGGCGGTTTACGCTGGGGGTTCTTCCCGGTTTGTTGGCTCGTTCGCTGCTGCCGCGGTGCCGCTCGCTGGGCTCAGCCAGGCCCTGCCCCGCGTCCCCGCGGGCAGCCGGGATGGCACCCGCGGCGGGGCGCAGCGGCCGCCCGGCTTCGCCGCTCCCGCCCTAGCGCGGCCCGCGACTGGGATGCTGGGATCCCCCGGGGCTGGGATCGGGATCCGGCCCCGGGGGGGCTCCTTCGCCTCGGCCCCACCTGGGTGAGAGGAGGCCGCTTCTGCCTCGCCGCGGAGAGGAGCGCGGGGGAGGCGCGATGCGCTCGGGCGCCGCATCCCCGCGGGGGGAGCGCGGGGTCGCTCAAGCCCCTTAGGAACAGGAGCCCATCAGCACAGCCCCAGTTTCACTCTCTTTGAGGTCCGTGTAAAAGGGGAAAAACGCTCCATCCCTCAAAGCAGAAGGGAGTGCGAGGCAAGGAAATGAAACGCTGCTCCGGCAGCAGCGCGCCGTTACTGCAACGCCAGTGATCGCTGGAGAGGACCCTACATCCCCGCCGCATGTAACGCCCGAGCGCGGAGAGCTGAAAGAAGCCTCTTAGCCTTCGCAAGAGCGTTTGCGGGCTGCCAGCTCCGTGCAATCTGCGCCGCCATCGCCGCCGCCTCCTCGCAGCGGCGCGGCC